>OY294045.1:56881612-57008908 GCA_958510825.1 Brachypterus glaber | reverse complement strand
AATCCTTAAACTCTCGTGGGGGAACTAAAGATCCTATTTCTATTTTCAATTTTATTTATATGAAGATGAGTCTTATTGAGATTAGTTCATTAGTTCAAATGGAAAATCTCGTTGCTATATCTCAAAGGGTTTCTAAGTTATTGAATAAAACCCGTTTTTTTTAGCCGCTCCCCTTACGACGCATTTTAATTTTAAGACATGTATGTTTATTATTCCCATTTTTGAATATCCTGAGAAAGCGAAAAAATCGAAAATCGGAAAAAAACGTATGTATTGTTTTTATCTCATGCTGAATTAGCTGCTTGTAGTAAATGCTACAGCACTAAGCGATATATTAATTTGTGCCTGATCTCGAGAATGGCAACAAGAGATTATCTTAAAAGACCAACTCTGAATAAGTTGCTAGACTAGTTGTTAAGCCGGTGTTCTCTTGACAGTTGGTATTATTGTTACTAAGATTCAATTCAACATGAATGCTGTTTGAGATTCTGTTACAGAATTTCTGTAATATTTCTCTAATCGCCTAAGGTTACTTGTACTGAGAAAAAACAGATTTTCAACTACAAAACCGTTTTTATCTGTAATCATAGGTTTCCATTAAGTTTTTGGAAGTTATTCGTTTTGTCCGACATACAGTTGCGACCTTTAAAAAGTACTACACCCAAAAATTGTACCATTTAAAACTTGTCACTAACTAAACTAAGTCAGAGATATATAAAACTAAGTATAATAGTCATCTTGTTTGAAACATAATTTTTCCAAGTGTGAAATGTGTCAACATACTTTACCTAAGCCATCAACAAAAATCAATTTTATCAATATATTTTGGGGTTAATGTAAGAAAAATGGCCGAGAAATTAGGGAATTCTACACGCCAGAACTAAAATATATAGGAATGACGATTTGGGGTCCTTTAAAAGTTTTAACTGCTATTAAATAAGGTACCTTATTGTTTTTCGCTATTTTAATAATTATATTTTTTATTTCTGTTATTATTTTTTTAGTTTTATATATTTCTGTAATTTTTACAAATAGGAATATATTTTTTCGAGAAATTAATATTTTTTTATGCGGTTTTTAAATCCACTGACAATGTACATAACCCTAAAAATTTCATTGTCAATAAATTTTAAAAATTTGGTGACCTCAAGGCTCTATGCTGCAGTAATTTTTTTTTATTCCAACTGTACCATAAGTTATGGTCCAATTTTTTAACTGTTTGTTAACACGTTCGCTGCCAATATTCATAACTTTAAACAACTTTTTAAAAACTTTTGACATTTATGTCCGCCAGATTGGATCTGCCATTTTCTTAAAAAAAATATCATTTTCGTATTCAGCTACCTCAAAAATCTCCATATAGAGCTAAATTAAATTTTGGCTAAATATCAAACGATTTTGTATATATGGAATCCTAACTTAGGATTCTCAAGTTATTTATTGTATACAAGTTCCAACAAAAATAAAACAAAACGTTGTTTTGTTACTGTTACTGTAACAAATATTTTCTTAGTGTCTGTGTTAAAATTTGTATAGTCCAGTTAATAAATTTTCAGTGAGGTTTTACCAACTTACTCTAAACTCACTCCCTAAAATCTAATGAGCTTTTCCCATTTGCAGAACAAATAATAAGCAAAAAACATCCTGTTAATATGTGGCCTAGAAATTGTATAAACAGGCGTATTTGGACCTGAGTATGTAAAACATCGATAAAAGTCAAAACGTATGGTTAATAAATAACGATACATTGGCGTCCATGTTAAGATATTATTCCAATTATTCCAATAGTATTCCAAATAGAAAATGTTTCTATTTACTTACATTGAATGTTTAAAGATGCAGGTGAACTGGTGATTGAAGGAAATTTACCCAAAGTACTTTCGGCGATGCAAGTAAATTGACCGGAATCTCTTTCTCGATCCACCCTAGTTATGTGCAAATTCGAGCCCTGTTGAAATCTACGAGTCGTGTTTGTGATTTTTGAACCTGAAAATAATATGATATTTTAGTTTTTATAATCAGGGATGACGGGATGGTAGGAGGCTATTTGTTTTTGTCCCTTTCCCCTGCTTCAGTGCCATGGACCATGGCCCATGGTCAAAAATATTTCTCGCTGGACTCGCAGCAAATACGTTCTTTTTGGCCTTGGCACGCAAATAACTATTTTATTTTTCACCCTAATAAAACAATTCCATCTCGGAGATTAAATCCTATTTATGCATACCCCTTTCATACTTCTATTTTAGTTTTTGTTGAGCCTTATTATCGCAATCATCAAGTTTGTATGTCGTGCACATACGGTAAATTTAGTTGGTATAAGAACCCCTTTTCATTTAAATGCGAATTATTTCTACATGACGACTAGTGAAAACAAACTAAACAAAATAACTTTAAATAACTAATTTAAATAATAACCAGAGGTCAGAGTTTTAATAGCTATTTACCGGGGGCTTGCGAAAGAGTGAATTTTATAGACTATTTTAAAATTAAATATTCTCTTGTTTCAAGACTAGCATTTCTTTGAGCCATAATCAATGTCCTTGAATTAAGAGCACGGGTTTTTGAATGAAGATCCGCGCTCTTTATTCAAGGACATTGACTTTGGTTCATGCTAGCCTTGAAACAAGAGACTATGGCTTTGAACATATCGAAAGACACGTGTCCTTGTTTCAAGGAATCCCTTTTTTTGTGTTTAAGTTTAAGTAACCAACCTAAGATAATTATCAAGTCTAAAATAGTTTTCTTAACCTTAGGTAAAATTGGGTCGTTACATACACACTTTAAACTATTGTTCACCAAGGGGAATGTCATGTCGACGCTGTTATTACTCAGTGAAAACAAACTAAACAAAATAACTTTAAATAATTAATTTAAATAATAACCAGAGGTCAGAGTTTTAATAGCTATTTACCGGGGGCTTGCGAAAGAGTGAATTTTATAGACTATTTTAAAATTAAATATTCTCTTGTTTCAAGACTAGCATTTCTTTGAGCCATAATCAATGTCCTTGAATTAAGAGCACGGGTTTTTGAATGAAGATCCGCGCTCTTTATTCAAGGACATTGACTTTGGTTCATGCTAGCCTTGAAACAAGAGACTATGGCTTTGAACATATCGAAAGACACGTGTCCTTGTTTCAAGGAATCCCTTTTTTTGTGTTTAAGTTTAAGTAACCAACCTAAGATAATTATCAAGTCTAAAATAGTTTTCTTAACCTTAGGTAAAATTGGGTCGTTACATACACACTTTAAAATATTGTTCACCAAGGGGAATGTCATGTCGACGCTGTTATTACTCAGTGAGTGGCCATGGTCTATGACTCATGAAGAGTTTGAACTTGTTTTGAAAATTGTTTCTTTTATCAAAAAAAGAATAATTAAAAAAAAACACAATATTTTTATATTTATTTTACCCCGCCACACAAACCAAAAATAATCCCATCTGAGAACTTTGTGTACGGTTGTCGAGTTATCGTAGTCACAAGTTTTCCCGGAAATTATCTTTTTGGTATAAAACGTCAATATATTATCAGACACTCAACAATTCGCCATTGGCCAGGATTAAATCTTATGCGCATGAGTTATTTTCCTCTATTTCTACTTTTTCACTTTTATTAATAATATATTGACGTTTTATACCAAAAAGATAATTTCCGGTAAAATTTGTGACCAAGATAACTCGACAACCTTACACAAAGTTCTCAGATGGGATTATTTTTGGTTTGTGGGGCGGGGTAAAATAAATATAAAAATATTGTGTTTTTTTAATTATTCTTTTTTTGATAAAAGAAATAATTTTCAAAACAAATTCAAACTCTCCATGAGTCATGGACCATGACCATTCACTGAGTATTAACAGCGTCGACATGACATTCCCCTTGGTGAACAATAGTTTAAAGTGTGTATGTAACGACCCAATTTTACCTAAGAATTTGAAATAAAAGTACAACCCTGTCGCCGGCCGGAGAAGCAGGGAGCACGGGTAATCCCCGGTGGGACAATTGTTGGATGGTGAACGTGATTGTGTACGGTGTATTTTTTTATCTTTGTGCGAACTGTTTTTGATAAATATAATCCTTAAAAACCGGTATTGTTGTGAATATTTAATCTTAGATTGTGGTTATTTAATCCTACAAGTGTCTATTTACTTGAAAAAAGAGTTTTTTTTTATTCTAATTTTTGCATGCCCCCGGTAATGGCTACTTCGATCCGACCCGTGGTTATAACTATTAATTTTTAGTTGATACATCCAGAAAAAAATGTTTAGTTGATACATCCAGAACATTAGTTGAAACTTAAAGTTGTCCCGTATTTTACTGTTTGATATAGTTGGTACATACAGAAAAACGGTTGGTACAACCAGAAATCTGATTGGTACAACCAGAAATCTGATTGTTATAACCAGAAATCTGGTTACGGCTACTATGAAAGTGATTGCATAATCCAGCCTAATAGTTTGTGCACCCTGATAAAAAGGATTTATTTCGATATGGCCAATTAAATTATTTGGTTGTGAGTAAGAAATTTTATTTAAGTCAAACAAATATTTTAATTTTAAAATGATTTACTAATGGGAACAAAATAGTTTATTTGACAGGAATAAAATTTATGTGTCACAACCAAATAATTTAATATCCAACCAAATATTTAGTTGACACAAATAAACTGTTTTATCAGTGTAAAACTTCTGGACTGTATTACTAGATGATTAGTTGGTATGACCAGGTTTCTGGATGTGCAAACCTTTGAAAAAGTTGGTCATGGCTCATGACTCTTAGTGCATCTTGAAAAGATTTTTAAAATCTATTAACCCAGCAAACAGAATATACCAAGACTGGTTTACTATTTTATCCTGCAGTTTTAAAAATAATGTTAAAAAGAGCTGTTAAAGTTTTGCTGCAATGCATCATCACTTTTATTTGCTCCTGTAAATATAGTCATAAAAATCAAGACGGCGCAGTAAATTATGAATGTGCTAGTTTGTAGACAGGAAATCATTAGTCTTTTTTTATTTTACACATTTATGCATTTTTTTTCGACCTGTCTTTGTCAATATTGAAGTTGCTTTAAGGCCTATCCAGAAGCTTACATAAGAACATAAAACATAAGAATGCGATGCCGTGATTGGCTCACAAGATACATGGCGCTACATAAAGCCAATCAAGGCATCGCATTGTTATGCATTACGTTCTTATGCGAGTCTGTGGAAATGCCTTTAGGTATCTCAATACTATTTTATGGTATAGGTTCCAGTTTTATTTCCAAATAACTTCCGAAGTAGTTAGACCAAAATATATATTTTTTTATAGTGACAATTTTTATGTTCTCCGTTAACATTTCCCATGAATTGCAACAGAAAGACCTTAACGTCTATTTTGATAATTTCAACTGCTCTTGAATATATTAAATTTATTTTTAATTTTTCATATTTACCTACTTTAAGTAGTTAAAATTAATTTAATTTTTATTCGATTTTATCTAAAAGCGCCACTTTTTGTATACTAAACCTGCACAGAAAAAAAGGTTATCTTGGCAGAAGATAATAAATTATCTTGGATTTATATTATCTTAAATCGAGGTAATAATCTTCTTTTAAGATCATGTATCCTCGGTTTAAGATTATCAGTCACTTTGGTTTCCTTTACTTATTCTCTTGGTAGAAAAATCCTTGTGTCAAGGATTTTTTCCTTAAATGCATGACATTTAAAATAGTAACAGAGAATCAAGAGTTATTATCTTGACTCAAAGCCCCTGTTGTCTTACGGTAAAGAGTTTGCCGGCCTCACCCCTCGTAGATATACAGTATCAAGATTATGATTCTCATTATTCAAGATTATATTATCTTAAATCAAGACTTGGTGTAAGATAATATGATCTTGTATAAAGATAATATGATCTTGAATCAAGATAATTACATACTTGGTTTAAGATAATATGATCTTAAATAAATGGTTTAAGTGGCTTTGATTTAAGGAAATGTCTTTAAATCTAGGACCTCAAATGCCAAGATCACAGTGAACTTGATCCAAGACAGTCATGGTGTTGAACATATCGAAAGCCATGGCGGCCTTGGTTCAAGATCGTTTTGCTTTGATTCAATATATCCTTTTTTTCTGTGTGCACGAAAAGTTTCATTTAAATACAAAATATCATTTGTACATGACTACTAGTTAAAACAAACCAAACTAAATAACTGTATTTTTTTATAGTAACAATTAAAATTAATTTAATTTTTTAATGGCTTTACACGGAAAGAAATTAGTGGGCTCTGCGCTATACATTATAAGATATTTGGTAACAGTGGCAAATTATAGTGATTTAAGCTATAGATTATAAGGGACACAATAACTAATAATGTTAAAAATAAATTGGAAACGATTATATATATTACAGACACGATTATATTTATTACAGGCACTATTATAAATTTACAGAAATTTTATTATATTATAAAAATTATTAGCACGGACAATAATTAAATCTATTTAAGCTATAAATGCCATACTATTTGTTATATTTTATTATTCACTAAACAATTAAAGTATTTCATATAAATTTTTACACTGACTGCCATAATTGTAAGAGAAAGCCTTTATATAATAAGCGATTATAATTTGCTTGGTATGTGTGTTATAGCGCTCCTAGCTATAATTTTTTTTTTCCGTGTAGGCTGATTTACCAATCATTAAACTCACTAAGAATGTTATCAAATAACTGAAATATGTCAAATAACTCTGACATTTCATTGGTCAAATTTTTAGTTAATTAAGGTTTAATGACTGGGTAAACTATCCATATATCCATAATATTATATAATCTATGTTTACTTATAAGTACCCACATATGTATTTAAGGTACGTATATATTTATCTTTTATGATAGTATTAATCTGGATGTACTAAAAACTATATAACATCCTAATGTTTACATGTTTTCATGTGTGAAACATAGATTAACGGATATAATATTATAAACAAAATAAATTTATGAAAGGGTTATACCCCTTTTTACCTAAAATTTGCTTACAGCATTCTGTGTTTATTAATGTCTAAATTAAAGACGTAATATTTAACAAACTACTTAATAATTTTAAGGTTTCTATCAACCGGATATGCCCATAGGTACATTAGGGTGGAATAAAAATGAAATTTTATAAATATTTAACCCCATCGCGGACCTCGTAATTTTGAAAGGTGTTTCTTTCTAATGGAAACGAGACTTCTAGAGCGTACAGACCCTCTTTTTAAGAGTTTTATAATTTAATTTTTTTTGTCTATTTTTGCTTTCCCATTTTGAAAATTTTCAAAATTTCGGTAAGCATTGTATTCGCACAAATATTTTTTTTGCGTATTTTTGCATTTTATGACGTTTTATGTCGATATAAATCAAATTCAAGCAAAAAAAAATTCTGTTGATCGGTCGGTAGTTCTGTCCGGGAAAACCGCATTTTTTCAGTGTATGCAAAATATTTTGATGGTTTTTAGATAATTTGGTTATGCTGAATCCAAATTCAGTGGGTGCCACATTGTATCTGTTGGGCAAATTTAAAATAAGTAAAATAAAAAATAATAAATAATTATTACATAGTTGACTTTGAACTCTATTATTTTAAATTTTCCCAACAGATACAAGGTGGAACCCATTGAATTTGGATTCAGCATAACCAAATTACCTAAAAACCATCAAAATATTTTGCATACACTGAAAAAATGCGGTTCTGTGATAACAAAACATATTAATTCATCGAAGTAGGTTTTGACTTAATTTTTATGAATTTCTTTAACAGTTACCAGGTTGTATCCACCGGATTCGGATTCAGGCAACCCAAAATATTTAAAAACCATTAACATAATTATTATGTAACACAAAACTTTATTTTGTGAAATAAAAATCATGTATTTCGGTCATAGTTGGCTTTGACCTTAATTATCTCAAATTCCTCAACAGATACGAGGTGGTACCCGTCTGATTCGGAATCAGCGCACTCGAATTATTTAAAAAACATCAAAACATTTTGTTTATACTACAAAACGTGCTTTTTGAAATTTCCCCCGGACTATATCATACAATTTTCATCTTTTTGCCATTTTTTTATTTTTTAACTATTAGTTTAATTGAAAAAACTTATTAAACATAAAATTCATTTTTACGCTACACCCTAGTATGTAGCCTGGGAGCAAAATACGGTTAAATGTAAAACAAAAAACAACAATAACTGGAGTACTTACCGTTCAATTCCCAGTAATATGAAATTCCATGACTGGGAGTGACTTCGCAAGGAAGTTCAACAGATTTTCCTTGAATTACGTCTACATTTTTAGGGCTTTTCGCAAAATAAGGGTCTTCTCGGCCATATGCAAAACATCCTGAAATAAAACAAAAAAAAAACTATTAGTTTTTGTGATAGCAATTTTTTTTTGTTAAACTTTAGTTAATTTTTATTTTTATATACCGGGTGTTTTAGGAAGGTGGTTCACCCCCCTTAACTTTTTTACTTTTTTAGGTAGGATCTTGAAATTTACAGAAGCTGTATTATGTATAATTTAAGATTTTTTGACATGGTTAAAATTTTCCGGTTTTGCCGAAAATGAACTCTCGATTTTTAAATTAAACACCCTGTATATTTTTACATGTTTTGGTTCAGAAATAAATTCTGAGAGTAAGAATGTGTCACTTGTCAAATTTTGACAGTCATGTCATTTTTTAGTTAAATCTTCAATTTAAATATTTTGTTTTAATGCCAACTTGGCATTGCCAAGTTCTTCCAAATAAACTATTTATGCGTGGTATCAAAATGTTTGCAACAAAATTCTCTTTTAACCTAATGAGCCACCCTCTTTCCATTTGAAAAAAAATAAGGACCTAAGTATGATTTTCGAACCACATTTAGAGTTTTGGAAAAAAAAATCAATATAGTATTTTTCTGAAGATACTAGACCAACAATTAAGCGAATAAGCTAATTTAAGATATGGATTTTTTATTATTAGATTCACTTTTAGCAACCTTAAAAATATACCAATTTTCACTAAAACTACCCCCCGCCCCTTACGCGGTGGAATTAGAATTTTTTTATTATCAGATTCAATTTCAGCAACCTCAAAACCCCCAATATACCAATTTTCACGAAAAATACCCCCGCCCCTTCTTGGGTGAATTTAGAATTTTTTTATTATCAGATTCACTTTCGGCAACCTCAAAAACCCCAATATAGCAGTTTACTAAACTACCCCCACCCCTCAGGGGATGAAAAGAAAAAAATTATTATTAGATTCATATTCGTCGACCCCAAAAATCCCTATATACCAATTTTGAAGAAAATATTGAAAATATTTAAAAATATTTACACCGTATACCCCTCGGGGGGAGTTAGAAAAATTTTATTATCAGATTCAATTTCAGCAACCTCAAAAATTCTTATATAGCAATTTTCTAATTTTTCTATGATAAAAAAAATATATTTTTCCCGATTTGAGGTTGCTGAAAGTGAATCTGATAATAAAAAAAATCTAAATTCACCCCCTAAGATTCGGGGGGTAGTTTCCGTGAAAATTGGTATATTGGGGTTTTTGAGGTTGTTGAAAGTAAATCTGATAACAAAATAAATTCTAACTCCACTACGTAAGGGGCGGGGGGTAGTTTTCGTGAAAATTGGTATACTTTTAAGGTTGCTAAAAGTGAATCTGATAATAAAAAATCCATATCACACTCCGGTGTGAAAAATGGGAAAGCCCTTTTACTGGGCAGTGTATTTTTTTGCTTGAAATTGATTTATATCGACATAAAACGGCATAAACGCAAAATTACGCAAAAAAAAATGAAAATTTTACACGAATACAAGGCTTTCCGAAATTTTGAAAATTTTCATAATGGCAAAGCAAAATTGATGTAAAAATTTAACAAAAAATTTTAAGACTAATTAAGTTACAGCTTAGTTTAGAGAGCGACTTAATTAGATCAGCGCACAGTAATTAAAAAAAGCGGTTTTCAACAGTTGTATTACTATTTGGCGCAAAACGGTTTGTTTTTTAAAATAACTTTTAATATTTTAGACATTTAAACGCGCGGAATTACCCTCTGCGCGGTACTCCCCTCCTTTCTCCAAAGTGTTCCATGCATCAGAAAGTATTGTTTAATTTATAAATGAATTTATTTTACTTTTATTTACAAGCATGGGTTATTAAGTTATTTCTTTAATAATAAAAAAGGTAAAAAAGCATTTTGGGCTTACATTATCGATTATACACGCATAGCGTGAAGAAACACCTAAAAAATGTCTGCACGGCTTATATTTAATTATTGATTCTGTTTCAATTCACGGTAGATTAATTTTTTATTCACTGATATTCCTAGAAGAGCGTTTTACACGATTTTTCTTTTATTTATATACTCCTCGCAACTTTACAGCAGTGGAGTATAAAAAAAAAGTTTTACGCACAGATCTGTGGCTACGGAAAATATGCATGGACAAGGAAAGACCTTCAAAGCCGTTGCGGAAAAGTGTGATAAATGTACCTTGCGCATCTATTATTGTTGTTTTTGACAAGTATTTTTTAACCTTAGTTTTATGTGTCAAATAAAAATTGTAAAAAATGCAACAAAAAACAATAAATATCTACGAAGAAACGTCGAAATAGTTTTTTTTTAATTATTTTATAAGAATTTTTCGAGGTGTGTTTGAATTTCGGGATTTTGTACACCTACTTTGAGTACACCAGGGATTGACCTTTGCTTTACATAAAGCAACAATACAGGTCATGTTTAAAGTCATAAACAAATGCAGCAAAAAAATAATTAAAACACAGTAAAAGTCGAAAAATGAACAGAAACAAACGACGATCTGACAGTATAAACAAACTAGTAATAATTCGTCACCCCAGTATTGGCTTGCCATATCTCTATTTTCGGACATTTTAATATTTTTACGGGGGGATTTTTTGAGATAAGACAAATTAATACTGTGGTGACGAATTGTTTTACGACCGACAGCATTTCACAGCTGATAGAGATTCGTACTGCGCAAGGTCAGATATGTTGGTTACGTCATGTCGCTGCCCCGTTCTGTCACAAAATAATCTTGCGCAGGCTGGACTTTTAATCCTCTTTTCTTCTCTATGGAAATATGCTTGGAAGTGGGAGGCCCGTAGTAAGCTCCCCCTTCCGTCGAAGACTTTCTTTCATGCAGAGAACTATATTTTATGTTTACTTCAGACCAAAATACAATAACAACAGTAGGTTCCGTTCCTATGCTCGCAATGTATAAAAACCGTGATAATAAAAGTGGACAAAACTAAAACTAGTCGACTGCAGAGCCCCAACTCGGAACTACAAACTAAGGGTAAAGTAGTAATCTCTTTAACGTTTCAGTACATTTCAATGTTGTATTTTATCTCCGACGAACCTTTTTATTTTTATTTTATAGGTTTTTTTTAATTTTTATTTGAGTTTTATTGTTTAACTCTAAATTATCTATACAATTCTTTAAATTCTTTATCGATTATTTTATTTTTATATCTATTTAAATCATATACGGGGATAAACCTGATTAAAACTAGTGTTGGCCACTTCTAGGCTTTCCCGCCATTTTTCAAGCAGAACTACTGTATGTTATTGTATTTTGCTTCAGACTCTAAAAGAAGAAAAATGTTGTCCAATATCAAAACTTTTTGTACAATAGTGCTATTCTAAACAACTTTTAAGAATGCCTGTCCGTTTGTCCGGAAAAATTAGGAAAAATCAATTTTGGTAAGGACTCCTAATATTGAAAATAATGCCCTAAAAAATAAGAAAAGCTAAACAATAAAAAAATCGAAAATAGTGGAAGAAAACCTTGTTTATTTTTTCAGGAAAAATTACCGCCAAATTGCGATCAACGTAATTCTTTTGGAAAAGAATACTTTTATTAAAAGAATCATCTTTAAAATATCCCCCGAAAACAAAAAAAGTTATAGGAGGCTAAACTTTTTAAAAATTGAAAACAAAAAACACAAGAAAACGTGCCATCAATGTAATTTTTTCAGAAAAAAACTATCTTTATTACTCAAATAAAAAACTTAAATATCCCAAGTTCAACTTAAAATTTCACTTACTGCGAGGAGTATACTATAGAATGCCAAGCATTAGACATCTTCATGGCTTGTTTAAGTTTAACCACAATATTTCATTACTTTGAGTCAAGGCGTGCACCGTAGTGCGTTAAAAATTTTCATTTTTTATAAAAATGGAAAATGTATTTAACGCACTACACCGAAAAAAAAATTTCAATGATTTTAAGCCGATAATGACTTTTATTGCTTAAAATTCGCTGACTTTTTTTTATAAATAAATTGATTTATATTAACGAAATGTCATTCATTAAATAAATTAAACAATTACAACTAAAAATACAATTACAATACATTTTAATCGTTGATATAATAATAAAACTTTCGTTGATATAATAAAACTTTTTTTGTTATAATTTAAAACGGGATGGGGCTATTTGCACATCCGACGTCTACGAAGCTATTTCCACGTCCAGTATTTTTTTTGGCCGATTTTTAGGGTTTTTAAAGCTTTTAAGGTATATTTTTCGTCAGAATAATATTCTCCTCGTTTAAATGGGGGGTTACGCCTTCCCATTAGCATCAAAAACACCAAACAAACGAAAAAACCAAAACAAACTAAGGAATTAGGTCATGTGACGTCGGACATGAAAATAGCCACTTCGTTTAAAAAAATCATCGGCTAAAAATAAATGAAATTTTTATATACCCGAGAAATTATTACCAAAATCAAGTACGTTATATTCAGATTAAATGTTTTCCTTGAATGAAGTTGAATACGTAGGTATCATACTTAGACCAAGAGGTTATAACTTAAATCAAGTAAAAGTGCTTGGTTTAAATAATTTACTTACTTGATTCAAGTTTTAACCTGTTGCTCCAAGGTACGTATTCAACTTTAATTAAGCAAAAAAAAATGATATTTAAATACTTAATATACTTGCGGTTATACAAACTTGATCTAAATTTTCATATTTTTAATAATTTTTAATAATTATTTCTCTGTGTATCGCTTATGCTTAATTGAAGAGTGTACGTTTTAAAGTAAAAGGGTCTATGTTCCAAAATTAGATATTTTGAGTTACTATACTATAAAGTTTATATCGATTCGATATTTATGACACATAGACCCTTTAATTAACAATATTATTATTTTTTGCTTTGAAGATAAGAACTTATTCAAATTTTCATATTACACTGATATAACAGTTTATTTGTGTCAACAAAATATTTGGTTGAATATGGCCAATTAAATTATTTGGGTGTGAAAAATTTAATTTCTGTCGAATAATAGTTATTTATAATACAAGGGCGAAAAGTTAAGTTTTTCGATTGAGTAGGTTTTTAGAAGCCGAGGGCCGGCCAATAGGGCCGGCCCGAGGGTAATAAACCTACGAAATCGAAATTTAACTTTTTTCCCGTGTATTATACCTACAATATTTTTTATTCAATTGTTACTAATTATAATAAATTATTAAAATATACTAATTTTAAATTTGCAAAAATATTTATTTTTCCTGCCTTATTACTTATCTAGTTATCCATGACAAATTGCTATCCAATCAAATCGCTTAAAAAACAAGTGAATCATTTCTTTTGCGTGCGGTTTCATTTTTAAATTAAAAAAGCTTGGTGATTATTCACTGATTAATTATTCACTGATTAATTTCTGTTAAAATGTGTCTGTTATGAAAATAATAATACTTCCAAAACTGTTCTATGAATATTATAAATATTGAAATTGATTTTACAACTGAAATTTTGTTTGAAGTTATTTTTTGGTGGATGAATACGGATTAATCAGTTAACATATATTTTGAGGTTATGTTATAGAATAAATTATTTTGTATGAAATGATTATAATAACTGTATCTGGTCAAAAAGAACAGTTAGTTCAAGACCAAAAGTGACCAAAAGGTCATATTTCTTTATAAATATTACAGTAAAAGTAAAGCATATTCTTTCAAAAAGCTTAAAAAAAAAACAAGTTTTAGTGGAAAAAAAAAATTTTTGACCCTAGGGCCACAAAGTTCAACTTTTCGCCCGTAAAACATGGAACAAAAAGTGTCTCTTAGAATCCATCGAATAAAAAATCCTTTTTATCAGTGTAGGCAAATATTATTCGCCCTGTCTAGGTAATGTAATTATATTGATGAATTTACATTCTCAAATAATAAGTAACCTTAAATTCGCACACTACCGAGAAATAACTGTCTCGATTGTAAATTTTGATCCTGTGCCTACAAAATCCGACAAATATTTTTTGATGGTGATTAAGTACGAAAAATTTCCTTTAAACGGCGTCTTGCTGTTTAAATTGCTTCCCCTGATTTTCAGAATATTTTGAAAGGGAGAATGTGGTGCTTTTGATTTAGAATATTCAACGTTAATATACACGGTGTATTTGAAATAGGGTCCGAAATTTTAAGGGTTGATTCTACATCAGAAAATATGACAAAAAGTTCCTATAAACATGTCTAAAAATGTATCGTAACGGAGCTACGCCCTTTTGAAAGTGGCTAAAAACATCGGTTTTTATTTAATAACTCAAGAACACTTTGAGATATAGCAACGAGGTTTTGCACATGAACTAATCTTAATAAGGGCCATCTTCATATGTTAATTTTATGTACTTATTTTAACCAGGGTTGTGCGAAACAGGAGGACCTTATTTATTGTCCCAAACTTTTTTTTTAACTTTTTTGTTATTTTATTTTTGGTATATGATTCCTCAATTCAGAATAACCCTGCATCATTAAAATTTTGGTTTTCAACGTTTTAGTATTTAATTTTTCGTCCATGAACCGTGAAATTTCACCTTCAAATTATTTTTTCTCGAAAACGGTTAGTCCTAAAGTATTACAATGAAAGTACTTTTTTTATGTATTTTGACCTGAGAAATGATATACCACAAATAAAATTACAAAAAAGTTACACAGAAAAAAGTTTGGGACAAAAAACTGATAAGGCACCCCCGTTTCGCACGCCCCTGGTCAAAATAAGTACATGAAAATAACATACGAAGATAGTCCTTATTAAGATTAGTTCACGTGCAAAACCTCGTTGCTATATCTTAAAGGGTTCCTGAGTTATTAAATAAAAACCGAATTTTTCAGCCACTTTCAAAGGGGCGTAACATCCTTAGGACGCATTTTTAGACATATGTTTATAGGAACTTTTTGTCATATTTTCTGATTTAGAATCACCCCTTAAAATTTCGGACCCTAGTTCAAATACACCGTGCATTTTTAATAAATTTAGAATAGATTGAAGGGGTCTTGCCCCCTCTTTATTTTTATGTATAGTGGTGTTTTGAAATTTTGGTGAAGGCGCATCTGAATCTCTATCCTCACCTGCCAAAATTTAAAATGGCGCCCATTAGTTTAGGTGAAAAATGTTTTGGAAAAGTAAAGTTTGGAAAATCGAAGCAAAACTTTGGTGCAAACTGACTCTTTAGTTTTTTTAACTAGCACTATGTAACTAAATTACGTCTGAAAAATGTGAACTTATAAGGGTCTTACAATGGTATGTATACAAAGTAAGGTGAGCTTGAAGTTAGGTTTTCTTTGAAGATAACCTTACTTAAGATATAGTGCTGAAAGGAACGATCGCAACAATACCAACTTTATAAAGTCCAAAACATTTCTAATTTTGCATGAAAACAAAATGGATGGTTTTTTTATGTAAACAACGAACTTCTTTAACGAATTCTCATATTTTTATATTAAATTGGCGAAATGCAGACGCGATCGGCTTAGTTGTGTGGAAGTTAGGTTAGGTTAAAATTTTAAGAGGAACGTCAAAAGTAGTGAGTAGTACTAATTTTAGTTCTCCGTCGAATAAAAAAAGGAAAACCTTTAAGGTAATATCTTCACTTTCTGAACTTTTACCATTAGAGGAAATGCGCCTAATTTCGGATGGTTTCCAAATTTCGGATAGTAGTGTATTTAAGATACTGTCTGCAAAGGTAAACAGAAACCTACTTTTATGTGAAGCCAAAAGTCAAAATAAATCCATCCTGTAATATGATAACGGTAGAGCTTCTCCCCTTTAAATGGCAGCACAAATCGTTTATATTGCAAATGGCAGTTTTGTGCTCAGTTGCATTATTATGCTTGTTTATTTTATAAATAATCGTTATAAAAGTTCGTGATTCTGTCTTGGGTAAGTTATGATGTTAGTTAAGTTGATACACTATTCATAATTAAGCAATTTTAAAACGTAAACATTCTACAAATTTCTAATCTAAAAAGCAGAAAGTTGCCTAATTTTGGATAGACCATTTTTGTGCATTTGATTCCCAATTTCGGATATCCGCAAGGTAATTATTATTCAGGATAACCAACCATTAATTATTATTTTTATAATGATACAACAAACTAAGACAAACAATTTTGAAAAAACGAAAATTACCTAAGATACTAAGATATTCGAAATTGGGAATCTAAAATTATAGTTCCTATAGTATTTCGTAGAAAATCGCTTAATGATTAATTTACGTCTTAAATGTGAAGGAATAACAAGAAACATAAGCAATGGGATCCAGATCTACTCTTGAAAAAAATTTTTCGAATATGTCCGAAATTAGGAGCCCTTTTTCAAATGCACAAAAATGCGCTGATTTTTTTTAACCGTGTTTTTTGGAAAAAATAAACTGTAATAAAATTGCTTTTATAATAAATCATGGTTCGCTATAAAAAGTTGTATCTGGTTATATAAAAAAATATCAAAAAGTAATACCGAGTATTAAATATTGAATACATTGTAAATGGTATCCGAAATTAGGCGACTTTCCTCTACGATTTGTGGGCACTTGGAAGTAGAGTCCCTCTTTTACCACGGTTGAAAACCGTTACTAAAGCTCTTTGTTGGCAGCATCGACTCTTCAAAAAGCAAAATTATTTACTAATTAAAAAAACAAAAAAATCGTAAAAATGGCCTCCATGAAATTAGAAAATTAGCTTTATTGGTTTTTGTACTGGCAAATCTCAGTAATAAAAATTTAAAAAAGGCGTGAAGGTTTGTAATGCTAAGCATTTTATTATATACTCTTTACAGTTGATGGTATATTGAATTTTACCCAACACTTAAATTCAAGTTAAAATTATTTAAAAGCGGGGGGCGACAACTACGCGTCATCACTGTACTAGAGCACTAGATAGGTAGGTTTGTTAGGGTAGGTGGGTAATTTGAGTGGTTCCGCAGGAGAGTACCGACCGGTACCGACATAGCCACAATTTCAGACCACAAGAAATTTTCCTAGAAACAGGACATGTCGTTGCTAAAGCAAAAACATTGTTGAAATCAAGTCTGTTATATACCAAACATTTGCGCTAAGTATTTAAGTTAAAATTGTTTGACATTAACTATGACAATTTCAATATTTTTATCCAAATTTTCTGTTTGTTTAAAAGTTGAACCCTTAATAATATTTTTGTTTTTGGATTTTGGAACTTGATTTTTTCCGAATATTTTGAGTTGATAGGATATTTTTTTCTCGAGTTATCGTGCTCACAAACAACGTGACATCAGGACAGACGCACAAACGGGAATTTTCTTATTTTTCGAGGGGTTTATTTATTGAAAAAAAAGTGTACTTTTGATTGTGAGAATCAAAGGACTGTGGAAGATTGTCAAAAAGATTGTGAAAGATTGTACAAAATTTTAATGAGAGTTGTTAAAGATTGTGGGAAGATTTCAGGTGATTGTGGAAGATTGTAGGAGGATTGTGGAGGATGGTAGATGACTGTGGAAGAAGGATTTGTCGAGGATTGTAGAATATTGTTGGATATGTGTACTTACACATCAAACACATTTATATCCAAGAATTTTTTGTCTAGGACGTGTTTTGACAATTTTTAATAACTCCATGGTATTATAGTCTTCTAGCGTTTACGCGCTGTGGAGAGTAAAAAACTACTCTAAAATAACACTTCTTTTGTTTTTTATGAAGCAAGACTAATTTGTTTAAGAAAAGCTTTATATTTTATACCCATTGTAAAATTGGTCATGGGTTAACTTAAAGGATGAAATAACATAGTTAGGCTGTAGGAGAGATATTGAGCATATCGACCCGGGTATAGTATATGACATAACTAGTGTGGAAAGTGACATATTTCACGCGAGTGGGAAGGTTTAAGAACGAGCCGCTAGGTGAGTGAGGAAACCCCACGAGTTTATGAAATACACTTTCCAACGAGTTATGTACACTATTTTTAAAATTTTTTAATTTTTAAGAAAAGCAAAGCACAAAATAATTATAAATAGCATACAAATTTATATATGTAGGTATTTCAAACAGGAAATATGATTTTCATTTAGCTTTAGTTTTCTTGGTTTTATATTTAATACAATACATAGCTGTTTAATAGGTTGCCTATTCCTAAATAAATGCAAACTTGAGTTTGCTTATTAAATTAGATTTCTGTGGTTATGCTGCCATATAAGACAGTAAAATTGTACTGTTTTACATTTCATAAGAAAAATACTGTGTATTTTGATGTTTTTTATGTAATGTAAAGTAACTAAATAAAAAATTAAGTAATTTTTATTAGATCTAGATTGTCTAGACAAGACAGTAATTGTCAAAATAGTAACATTATATAGTTTCTATTTTTGACATGAAAAATAGAAATATTTGGATTAAAAGGCTGTGGTAAAAGGTGGAAAATGGTTTATAAAACAAGGTGAATCAAATTCGTAGAATCTACGAGGTAAATATCTAAATAAAATTAGGCAAACCTCCATACATAAATATCACACAGTGTGATATAAAAATATCAAACTAGTGCAATATGAGGCGTTTTCTAAAGAACAAAAGAGTGTGCTTTTCATAGAGGATCGTAGGAAAAAACTTTTCCAGAATAATCAAATTTTAGCAACGTCTTACCTGAAAACATAATCGAGAATCCAGAATTCTTGATTCCTGAAACTTTTTTTGCTTGCCCATTTATTTATTTTTTTTAATATGGGAAGCCTTATTTTTGTGCAAATTTTTTTTTTCTGAAAATTTGTTGGTCGGTTTGTACAGGAAATATTGAAAGCACGTTAACTTAGGAATGCTTTATGCTAAAGACTTGACATTTCGTTAGAAGTTACAAAGTTGTACGTGCGACGCTGTAACAAGTAAACTAAATATTCAGTTACAAATGGATAGGAAATCGGAATTTATTATCATATAAAACTGTACTTTAATTTTTGATAAAAACAGGCAACATTTCATGTCCATCCTTAAATGGTACGTGACTTTAGAACTATAGTGTTTTTAACAAAAATTAAAGTACATTTGCATATGATCATAACTTCCTATCCATTTGTAACTGAATATTTAGTTACAAATTAATAGGAAGTTATGGTCGTTCGGGGACCTCTGTACAGAGGTAGTTTATACCTTATTAGACTGATTATTAACAAAAAATTTAAATTAATACAAATATAATAATGGAAGACTTCATAACATCTAGACAGGAATCTTAACATCTTCTAATTTTAACATTTTTTCAGTAAAAGTTCTTTCTTTTCAGAGAAGGTAAACCATCTGTTCAACATATAAAATATCATCCATATATTAAATCTATCTAAAACTATTGAAAAAACTACTATTAAAAATTTTAAAAATTAATTTCCCGCTTTATTAGTAGAGATAGGAAAGTGAATTTTTATTTTGTAGAGGAATGTTTAGGCTTTAAAACGATGTAACTTTACTTATATTCAAGTCTACAGTGAGCCCGCCAGGCGGGCTCTCGTCACTAACTATGAATAGGGGATGGACCCACCAGCGGGGTTGCCGGCAGCGAACGTGTTAAGGCCAGGTTCCTCTAAACTATTTTCAAATATAGAACTGCCAAAAGAAATGCAAAATTACTTGAAAATGATGCCTATGAAGATCAAGAAGGAGTTGTGTACGAAGCTGGAATGGATATGTGAGCAAAATTCACTTTTTTAACGATTTTTCACGAATAAAAACTTTAATCGGCTTTTTCTCGAAACCACGTTTTTTCAACTGGGTGTCACTCGTATTTCGAAACTATTGCACTTATCAACATCAAACAAATGCCATTTTATTCTTTAGATGTCTCTCTATCTTGGGTACTATAACCAAAAATATTCATTATTATTTAAAAAAGTTATAAAAAATTAAAAGTGCAAAAAAAAGGTCGAAAAATTCAAAAAGTCCGCCATTTTGTTTTTTTTTTAGTGAAAATGTTTCATTATAGTTCCCTTCATAGCCAATTTGATACAGAATATGAAACCATTTAGTTTTTTGCTTTCAGATGATTCGTTTCCAAGAAATCGTGACACCCGCCAACAAATGGGACTACTTTCAGCAGCCATTTGCAGAGCCGCCATTTTGAAAAAAAAATAATTTTTTTTTTAAGTAGTTTATTATATGTACTTTCATTTGTAAAAAGTTTGATTATTAAATATCTTTTGTAGTATAAATAACATTTATTTAAAAAAAAAACACGTTTTTTGGAGGAACCTGGCCTTAATATTAAATGTTGCTTATTTTTAACAAAAATTAAAGTACAATTGTATAGGATAATAACTTCCGATTTCCTGTCCATTGGTAACTGAATATTCAAATTACTTTTTACAGTGAATGCAACCATAAATACCTTACCAAGATTTCTGTTTTAGATGCAAATGAAAATTGAAAAGTAGAACTAGAATGAAATTCAATTTCAAGTCAAGATTTTATTCACATTTAGAAAAAAGTATTCATATAAATCGGAACTTTTAATATTATTTCAGACCAGTAAATTAGGTATAAATATAGGGATTATCAGCTGCAAAAACATGTGCATCGGTACTCTTATTCTTTTTCTGACTTTTAAAATATCACGGTACGACAGAAAATAAAATTCTGGCGTCGCACACAGGTAAAAAATACCAAAAAAACGGAAAAAAATCAAGCGTCGAATGTTGAATATTTATAAACCTTATAGTGTCCTCTAAATAATTTGAATACATTTTTTTGAAAATGTTTGCGGCCTTGCGTAAAAAATTAAATTTGAGTGGCACACTTTATAACGGTTGGGCCTTATAAGATAGATTTTTGAAATTTGATAATAAGCTTCAATATCAAGGTGTCCCCTTTTTTATCAAAGCAGATTTTTTTTCATCCACACCCTTAGGCGGAAGAGGGGGTAACTTAAAATTTTTAAATGGAATGGGGGTGTTTTTTATTTAGATTCAAATTCAGTATAAAAAATTACATAATTTACCAAAAAAGTTTTTTTTATCCTCAAATTAGGCTGTTAAAAAAACTAAAATAAAAAAACGCCATTTAAAAAAATTGAAAATTTTGAATATTTTAGTGGTTTTCTATTGTTTATGTTTATTTCATTGTTTTAAACCTAAAAATATACGAAAGAAATCAAATCTGAATTTTTTCCAAAAATTTAAATTTTTTTACCTGACGCGTCCGGACATGGAGATAATACCTTTCTATGATTTAATACCCCATATTTGTGCTATATTTTAAAATTTTAAAAATAAAGCCCTAAAAAAATTAAGTATAAGATATTGTATATGCAATGTGCCACTTAAATTTAATTTTTTAAGCAAGACCGCAAAAATTTTCAAAAAAATGTATAATCATTTAGAGGACACTATAAAGTTTCTAAGTATTCAACTGTCGACGCTTCATGATTTTTTTTTCCGTTTTTTTTGGAATTTTTTACCTGTGTGCGTCGGACCAATTTTTTTAAGTCATTTTTGGGTCGTAGATTTCAAATTTGTAATCAGATTTTTCGGGTCAAGTCAGGATTTTTTTCTATATCACTTAAAGTTGTCAATTCACTCTAGTTTGCAAGTTTTTTTTTTTTGTTTGTTTCATGGAGTTATTTTTATCATTTTTTAGATAATTAGATACAGAAAACTTTAAAATTAAAAAAAAACAGGTTTTAAAGACATAGTTATTTGACATATTTGTACAATAATATGGAAACTCTTTATGCTTAAACTTGGTATGAAAACGTGGCAGGTCAGTAAATTATCCAGTTTAAACTTTTATGTGTTAATTGGGGTGAAGAGCGGGAAAATCAGTATTTTCTGAGGTATATAATTAATTAAGTAAAAACATGTTTTACTTAAGCGAAGTAGTACTAACGAGTACTAATAAAAAAATTGTGTTTGCAAACCCTTTTATTTATTTCTGTTTCAATACAAAGTTATTGGTATAATAAAAACAAAAGTCAAGAACAATTGTATAATAATTTTCTTTTTTAGCTGTTTTTATTTGGCTAGTGTACTGGGTTACGTTTGTATCATGTTTAAGGGCCCAGTTATATTCTGCCAGCATACGCATTCTTTTAGTTTGTTTTTATATCTTATAAATTGACTTAAAAACCTTAGTTATGCCATAAATGCTCGCTCCAATGCCAGAGTTTTAGGGGAAAACCTCAGGGCTACCACCGAAATTTTTAAGATTTTTTTTATGATTTTATGACAATTTTATGCATTTTATGACAAATTTTATGACAAAATATTTGGGCAAAAAAGCGAAAAAGTGACGCCCCTCCTGACAAAAGTGACTAAAAAATGGTTGTCAGCCCTTCATCAACTAAGAGCCCACATGAGATTTTTTTTAGAATCTGTTAATTTCTGACGTTTTTTTATTTAATATTGTAAAACTCTAGTTTTAGAATCTTAAAAAAATAAGCATAGCGCCGCAGGCTAAAATTTTTGTAATTTTGATGGTCTATTTGAAGTTTAAAATTTAAAAAAACGTAAGAAAGTTTTATCAGCCTAGACGATTTTTTTTTCACAAATTTGTTAATTTCTGACGTTTTTTTTTGAAATTTAATATTGTAAAACTTTTTAAACTCTTAAAAATTTTAAAAGCCCTAGCGCTGCAGGCGAAAATTTTTACGAATTTGAAGGAAAAGGTCCTGCATCTTTGCTCGTTTTGTCGCCCTTATTGCTATGGGGGAAAGTCCAAATAAATAAAGAATAAACTGTTTGTTATAAACTAAAAGAAACTGTCGACGCCAGGCCCCCTTAACCCGGGCCCCGAAAAAGCTCCCCCCTCTGAATCCGGCCCTGGCTTAGACATTCCTTCCTTTTTTGGCTCACCCCTAGGGGGTGGAGTTAAAAAATGTTTATTCTAAGAATCAGTTTCAGCAACCTAAAAAACCCCTATATAGCAATTTTTACTAAAATAAATAATTACCCCCTGCCACAGAGGGTGAAGTTAGAAAAAATGTATTATCACAGCCAGTTTCAGCGACCTAAAAACCCCTATACACCAATTTTGACGAAAAGATTGAAAATTATTAAAAATAATTACCCCCACCCCTGCGGTGTGGAGTTATAAAATGTTCATTATTAGATTCAGTTTTAGCGACCTTAAAAATTCATATATACGAAATTTTATGACTTTTAGACTAGTTTTATTTTATGACGATTTTAGGACAAATTGGGTCATTTTACATTTTATGATTTTATGACAAGTGGGAGCCCTGAAACCCTTATAAAATAGCAACTTTAAGTGCATATAGAAAAAAATCCTGATGTGACCGGAAAAATCTGATTACAGATTTGAAATCTACGACCCAAAATTAACTCTGATGCCAGATTTTTTTTTCTGTTGTACTATGTATTCAAGATATTTAAAATAATATTTAATTATATTTAAATAGTGTAATAATAACCTATTATACACTATTTAGTAAGCCTGTTTTTCAACAGGAAAGCTCATATTTAAGCCCGTGCAGTTTTCAATGATGGCGCCTTCGCCAAGTTTGTATGACTTTTATTTTTCGCCCCACTCGAAAATAATTTGGGATTTCCAACTTTTCTCATCAGCAGACCCAGGTTCCTGACGTGCATGCCAATTGTTTTAACAAAAAGTAAAAATAAAAACTTTTTTATGAATTAAAACAAAAAAAATAACTTCCGGCGGCCAATTAACCCTAATTATTTTCGGTTGGCAGCAACTAACTGGTCTAAATACGTTTCTACACATCGGGTATGCCAATTTGAATGCATCACGTGATTACGTGAAAACAAATGAAGACAATAAGCCGTATGAATGCCAACAAGATGGTGGTGATTTCGCACAGGAATGTGTGCATTCAATTTGAAAAACAATTTTACAATGGGCTACCCTATACCCACTTATGAAATACGTATTAGACTGGAATGGTTAGAGAAGTTTTACTTGTTAATCAAGAATTTATTTCCCAATTGGAGAGCAGACGCCTCCTGAGAATAATTCGCAAATTAGTCATTAAAGAATTGTCTTTCTACCTTTAAAATTTAAAATATTTTGTTTTTAAACATTTTTTGTTTTTATATAGAAAGATATGATTGTGAAATTTTGTAGGTATATTTATTTATATTTAAAGAATACAAACAATTTTTTTTAGATTTTTAAAGTGGTCGCCAAGATTCCGGCCGTTTGGATCGACTAAA
This sequence comes from Brachypterus glaber, assembly GCA_958510825.1. NCBI lineage: Eukaryota > Metazoa > Arthropoda > Insecta > Coleoptera > Kateretidae > Brachypterus > Brachypterus glaber. The sequence continues at coordinate 56,984,447 of OY294045.1, read as the reverse complement.
AAAAACGGGATATTATTCAAGTCGCTATGTCTAGACGAAATTTTTTTGGCTAAAAAATAACAAAATGTATTTTTTAGCCAAAAAAAATCTTCTTTTCTTGAAAATTATTTAATTTTTTTTGAAAAAGTCCGCCATTTTGTTTTTTTTTGCCAAAAAAAATCTTCTAGGGCTATAGCAACTTCAATACTGAATAATATCCCGTTTTTTTTTTCAGTCGATCCAAACGGCCGTGACGGCCATGACCACCGTTTTTTTAATGTTTTTTTTTTCAAAAAAAAATTATGGCAATAAAAGGCACTGTAAAAATCATTTTTTTGTATTCTTTAAATATAATTTAACATACCTACAAAATTTCACAATCATATCTTTCTATATAAAAAAAAATGTTTAAAAACAAAATATTTTAAAATTTTAAGTTAGAAAGACAATTCTTTACTGACTAATTTGTGCATGTATACCAACCTTTTTTCTTTCTATATAAAAAAAAACTAAAAACAAAATATTTTTAAAATTTGAAGGTAGAAGGACCCCTTAATTTAACTTTTTGAGGATAAATCTGTTGGCAGTACAGTATAATAACATATTAATCTCGATATCAAGTCACATGAAGAATGGATTTGCGACTACTGTATATTAAAATAGGGCACTTGGTCAGTTGTTGCTTATTTTGGTTGTTTTTTTTTCGATTTGGTGGTTGGTTAAGCCTAATAGGAAAATTTCTAAACGGCCCAAACCGACTAACCAACAAAACACAAGAAAATCAACTAAATAAAGAAACAACCGATCATGTCACCATAGGCACATTTTAATTTTTTAAGAGATTTTAAAATATTTTAGAACTCCACTTCTCCCTTTTTGGCCCACCCCCACCCCTTAGAACCACCCTCAACCGTTTTTAATATCATTATCATAGCAATACAACAAAGAAAATAGTTCGACGGTTTAGAGTGGTCGTATTTTGTTGCTTTTCTGTGTATTTTGATTTTCCTCTATACAATATAAGGTTTATAATAAAAAATACTTCTGCCAACAAAATAATACATTCACCTATAGGCTTAGGTTCATAAAAATCAAAAACAAAAAAAAAAAAAAAAAAAATAAAAAAAAATTGTTTTAAAAAAAAAAAATTTTTTGTTAAAAAGTTTATTTATTCGTAAAAATAAATTGTAAAAATATGTTTTTGAAAAAAATTGTTTTTACCCCCATTTTACCCCAACCCGATTTTTACGAAAAACAATCCCAGCCTAGAACTTTAGATAATCAACCTGTGGTCCAAAAGTCTTTAGCGTAGGGCCGTAACTAGGGGGGGGGGGCTAAGCCCCCCCTGGCCTTTGTTTAAGCCTCCCCTGGCGTTTTCGCTGAGTCCCCCTGGTATTTTTTAAGTTACCAACCTTTGGGCGCCAATTTTTTTTTGCAGGGGCGCCAATTTTGGTATAAACCGTCAGGGACAAAGCTTTTTTCTTATTATTAAGGTAATTCTTGGGGTGCCAGTTTTTTTTTTTGTAGGGGCGTCAAGTTTTGGTTGAAACCCTCACAAAGCTTTTTTTTTGAGGGTGCCACCCTGGGGGCTGAGCCCCGCCTAAATTTTTTTCCTGGTTACGGCCCTGCTTTAGCCCGAAGCTTTCTTGAGTTATCGTGGTCACAGATTTCCCGGACACACAGACCGACCGACCGACAGAATGTTTTTTTGACGGAAATCATATTTTTTGCATATAAAACGTCCAGAAACGTAAAAAAAGCAATAATTTTTTTCGAAATATTTTACTAACGCAAGACTTTCCTATTGGAAAGAACATGCGTAAATGTTGAGAGGTTTTACACTTAAGCGCCAGCGACGATTAAGCACATGCCTGACTTGAATTTTGATGGAAATGATACTGGGATGTGATGTTGAGAAATAACAAAAAAATCTCTCGATTAAATTCCAGCTTTCCCATACAGGCTGCTCCACTGTGGGACGAGTCGTAGGGGAAAGGTATTGATACTACGTTGGGTCCTATTTGAGATTTTTTATTGATAACATTTTTATATTTTATAATAACGAAGAAATGGGCTGTGTTAAAAAATGCACGACACCCTGTATTTTGTATACAAAAAAAAATTATTCATTTTAATTTTTTAGTTTTAACTAACAATTGTCTAAAACTCGGTCTAAAATTAAATTTAATTAAAAAAGATCGATTTATTTATAGTTAGGCGCGACGTCTGAAAGGTGCTTTAAATTAGAAGATGACAGATTCTCAAGAAAAAAATTAATATTTATTTTTAAATTATAGGTTCCAAAAAGGGTCTATAATTATACAAGAGTAATTTATTTAGGTGTCTGATTTTTAGATCATTGTGGTTTTTATTTGTTTTTACCTATCTGCCTCATTCAAAAAATTGGTACATTTGAGGCTCTATAAGTCATGGACCATGAATTTCAGTCAAAATAAATAGTTTTTATCATCGAGATTATCATATCAATTGGGTTTGTTTTTTGAGACTGCACTTTCTTTCAATAACATACCGGGTGGCCCAAAAAAAACTGGACACTTTTTAAACCGTTATAACTCGTTTGCCCGTTGAGCGATCTTTACTTACTTTGAAATGAATAGGCTCAAAACATGTAAGATTCGGTGTATAATTTTATTTATTTAAATTATTATCATATTTTTAGTAAGAAAGATTTTTGTGAAGGGGTTATTTTTAAGCCATAGGGATTAGAGCAAAATGTAAAAAATAATAACTGTTAGTATGTTTTATGTTAAATGGTCTTTCTTTAATATGTAGTTGTTTGTGGTTACCTTTTGATTTAAAATTGTAATTTATTTTTTATAATTATTTTTCCGGGAGGCTACAGATAAAGTAAAATGAATTTGTTTAGCTTGAAAAAATTGATTAAGTAGGCGGTTACCTAAAAGTAATTTTGACATGTTTATCTTATCTATGGACATACCTCAAAAAATAGTATGGCAAATTCAAAATATTAAAAACTCTAATAAAAAAAATAAGAAAAACTGCATTGTGGTGGATATATATTTTAAAGAAGATAAACAATAAAGAATGAATATAATATATTAAATATTTAAAAATAAAATTGTGTAGAAAAATAATACAAGTACCTATAGTTTTTGTCCAAACAAAAAAAAGATGAAGCTGAAGTTTGCAACGTTTTTTTGCCACGAAAATTCAAATAGTATATTAAAGCACTTAATCTATAACACGTTATTAGCGCACTAGTACTTTAGAAAATTCACCGCAAGCGGCTTGTAAACTTGTACTCGTGCGCTAAAAACGTATGTTATGAAACTAGTACTTTAATTTGAATTTTCGTTGCAAAAAAAACGTTGCGAACTTCAGCTTCATAAAAAAAGTGCTTTTGTGTTAAAAATTTTAACCTAAAATAAAGGATGATGGGAATTTTTGTAAACCAATATGGAATTATTACTACAAATAACCAACCAAGACCCTGTACCATAATATGGTTTTATATTATTCTCAGTGTAATATAATTTAATTTATATGTAATAAAAGCATATTTCATTAAATTCTTTCTTCATTTAGCAAATACCTAGCGATTTATTATTTCTCATGTACAATTTTCGAATTTCCGTACGCCATTTATAATGTTATTTAATACCCATTTTTCTTAAAATATACATCTAGAATTCAAAATTTTTCCCCTTGGTTTTTTAAGTAATTCGACATCTTTTCAGTTTTTTGGTCATTTTAAATACTTTTTAAATTACGAGAATATTTTTTTAGAGAAGTCAGATAAATATAGTTCTCCGCATTAAAGAAAGTCTCCGACGCAAGGAGTTGTAAGGCGTGCGTGCCTACAACGGACCTCCCACTTGCACACACATTCCAAGCATATTTCCCGTAGCCACAGATCCGTGTGTCAAACTATAACACGCCAAGTTTTATAACGTTTAAAAATCAATTTTTTCCTTTCGGAAAAATATGAATAAAAAATAACCTACAATTTTAAATTAAAATTTAAACGTACTCATCTATAGAAGAAAGATCACTGGACATAAACTCGGCGCATTATCTATCTGAGTAACAAATTGGATCAAGGCAGCTTTGATTAGTGGTTTAAAAATGACTGTTAGTGATATTTTTATTGTCTATTGTGCTTTTGAAAATTTTTGACATTTAGATTAAATTATCTGTCATGTTACGTCATAAATAATTATGATGAGAAAATGTATTTAAAACGAGAAAGTCTGTTTAAAATTATAACAAACGCAAGATGATCATGAATTAAAGTAAGCTTTTTTTATTTATAATATGGTATTAAAATAAACATTTACATTTTAGGAAATTTCTACATAAACTTAAAATGGGATAGCTTTCAAATTTTAAATGTGACTAAAAACTGAAAATTTGTTTAAAATAATAGTCCAAGTAAGTGATTTTTTTCATATTATGTATAATATGTTATAATAAAGTAAAATTTTACGTTCTAGAAAACTTTTTAATACTCTGAAGTTACCAGCAGTAAATAAACTGTCTGCCCACCGCCCTCTGCTTTTCATAATCTTGAAGACCTGAGCTGGTTGATTATTATACGAACTTACCGAAAAAACCTTAGCTAATAAAAAAATACATCGTTTACTATGAAACTTTTATTAAGCACTTTCCACTTGCTTTATTTTAGTAATACATTTGTAAATTTATCCTTTAGTTTCTTTTTTCAGAACCTTTCTTTTTCTTTTTACCATCATTATCTTCCTGTTTTTCAAAAATTATTATGTTTTTTTATTTTAATAATAATGATTTAAATGTCAAAGTAATATTTTGATTGACAAAGAGTTTAAAATACAAGTTAGAAACCTTACTTAGGGGATTAAATGTATTCTACCAACAATAAAACAAAAAACAGATGAGAATCAACTCAGATAGATAATGCGCGGAGTATAGTGAGGTCGAAAAATTATCATATTATTATTATTATTATTAGTACAAAAAGGCAGAGGCATTAATGCCTATTATGCCCAAGTATTATTACAAATAAAAATAGATAATATGAAATATAAAAATTATACATTTTGCTCCAATCCCCAAAGCTTTAAAACAACCCCTTCGGAAAAAGCTTTATTACTGAACAATATAATAATGTTTTGATTAAATAAAATTATCTTCCAAATCTTACATGTTTTTAGTATATATTAATTTTAAATTTGGTATAGACAAAAAAGTTATAACGGTTTAAAAAGTGTCCGGTTTTTTTGGGCCACCCTTTACATATTTCAACCAACAAAATAAGTACTCTATTTTTTTTAATTATAATTATTAAATATCACAAAGTACCTACTGTGTTCAACTGTAAAGTGCAAGAGTGCAGGAACCAGCGATCAAACCTATTATGTCATAATAAAAAACTTCAGCCAAAAATACGAGCAAAAATATTATCATTAAATTCTGCAGTCAGTTTCCCAAGCAAAATCTTGAAATTTGTGAAATTTAATCCCGACTGATCGGGATAAAAAAAACGAGTTGTGCAAAGTTCTATCAGCATTTTAATTATTTAGGGACAATCAGGCCTATTCACACGTACCATTGATATTGAGATTTGTGGCAATATTGACGAAAATTGCAAGGTCATGTATTAAAACTGCATGGGATTGTAATTTTTGTCAATATTGAATAGATTTCAATGGTACATGTGAATAGGCCTGAATGTCCCTGGGACAAACGCGCATATAACGTGTGCGGTGTCCTTTAAATTAAGACCCTAGATTTAAATGTAGCAAATTATTTTTGCAAGATGGAAAAAGCGGAAAAGAAAAAACAATGGGCTTTTCATATTAGGATTAAATAGGAAATCCCTTTTAAATCCCCGTTGTAATAAATTCTTAAGTTTAAAGGCAGATTAGGTAATTTATAGAAATGTTTAATTAGCTAATTGGAATTATAAAAAAAAGATTAGGATCGTTTTTTTTTAAGAATTATAGACCAGGTTTTACAAATTTAGATTCCCTGATATTTCCCTGTCTTTTCCCTGATTTTCCTGATCAACATTTAAAATTTTCCCTGTACGCACAAAATTTTTTTTTAATTATACAGTAAAGACTCGATAATCCGAATGTTCGCCCTATTGAAAATGACGGGTCTGCGCGGGTATAAATGTTGCAGAAACCGGACTTGAGCGGATTTTTTTTATAAAAAGCTCAAGCAGACCCGTCATTTTCAATAAGGCGGTAATCCGAATGATGCGGACGATAAAATAAACTTTAAAATTCGGACTAAATACAAGTACTGTACCGAGGGGTTTATTTATTGGACAATCCTTGTATACCTATCCAACAATCTTCTACAATCCTTGACAATTCCTTCTTCCACAATCATCTAAAATCCTCCACAATCATCTACAATCTTCCACAATCATCTGAAATCTTTCCACAATCTTTAACAATCTTCTTTAAAATTTTGTACAATCTTTTTGACAATCTTTGACAATCTTCCTCAATCCTTTGATTCTCACAATCCTTGTACACTTTTTTTCAATAAATAAGCCCCTCGTACTGTACTTTATAGTCCGAATTTTATCGTTCAGATTACCACATCATTCGGATTATTGAGTCTTTACTGTATGCGCAAAAATTTAAACGCGGTGTTTCGCTTTCGTTACGATTTTTTTATTTATGTTTTTAAACTTTTTTCTATAAAATGGGTCGATGGATTGTTAAAACTTGTTTTAGTATTAATTTATTATGTAGACTGGAGTTTTTTTCAATTTCCCTGATTTTTCCCTGATTTTTAAAGTTGATAAAATTCCCCGACTTTTCCCTGTTTTTCCTGACATACTACGTTTATAAAAAACGCTAACTACCGATATTTATAACTTCTCAATCATTCTCTCTTTCTATAAAAGAACTTGACAGAAAGAGACAGACTGCTGTCGGAATTTATAAATACCGGTAGTTAGCGCTACGTGTAAACGTAGTCAGGTACTTATTTTTCCTGATTGTTATTACTTCACGTTACTTCAAGTGCGTTAGCAAAACATTTTTGATATTTTTTTATTGCTTTTTTATGAAGCTGAAGTTTGCAACGTTTTTGAGCAAACGAAAAATAATTAGTATATTAAAGTACTAGTTTCATAACATACGTTTTTAACGCACGAGTACAAGTTTAGAAAACAAGCCGCTTGCGGCAAGTTTTCTAAAGTACTAGTGCGCAAAAAACGTGTTATGGAATAAGTGCTTTAATATTCTATTTGAATTTTCGATGCAAAAAAAAAAAAAAAACGTTGCAAACTTCAGCTTCATAAATATTCCCAATAGAATAAATAATCTGAGAATATTCTTAGATCATCGGTGCTATTTGGGAAATGTATTTCAGTCGGTAGGTCTTTCTGTCGGTCGGTCGCCAGTCTCTCAGCGATATCTCGAGAATCTCGAGTTGAGCACAGGTTCTGTATCCAAAGTTCTTGACTTGGATTTTTGGTAAAAATCGGGGTGGAGTAAGGGGGTCAAGGGGTACAAACTATTTTTTTTTTCAAAACAGTTATGGATAAGTCCAAACAAGCCGCTTGCGGCAAGTTTTCTAAAGTACTAGTGCGCAAAAAACGTGTTATGGAATAAGTGCTTTAATATTCTATTTGAATTTTCGATGCAAAAAAAAAAAAAAAAAATAAAAACGTTGCAAACTTCAGCTTCATAAATATTCCCAATAGAATAAATAATCTGAGAATATTCTTAGATCATCGGTGCTATTTGGGAAATGTATTTCAGTCGGTAGGTCTTTTGCAGGGTAAAAAGTTGGGAAATTCCTTAATATTTAGTTGGAAAAATTTTGGCCTGCCCCCCCCCCCCCCAAAAAAATCTATCGTGTCACCTCTGCAAGGGGGGACATAATTGTTGAACAGCCCCTTACTAGCGTTTGAACAACTTTTGTAAATAAATGAACATATTTTTAAGCCTACTACCTACAATTTTGCACTTACCGTAACTTAAAGCAAGAAATGCCAAATAAATTCCATGCATTTTTCTTGTTATTGATAAAATTGTGCGTAACAATCACAAATACACAAAATAATTCCCGAAAACTAAAGTTTTTGTCACATTGCGTAAAATAATTCCAAAATCCAACACGAAAATCACCGTATAAACAAAGCCAACACGGCACAGATGAGCTCACCCCTACACAAATCGCGTCAAACTGGCTAAAAAAGACCGTAATCGGCAGCCGGCTTTTCAAGTTCAGCGGCCCAATGTTTGTTTGAATTTCAAACGGATTAATTCGGTTAAACCACGAGTTTATCCGAAGAAAATACGCTATAAATTATACTATACAACACACAAAACACAAACTGGAGTATAATCAGTTGCCTACCATCATACTTGTTTTCTGATTTAATCTAGTTCAGGCAATAAATAATACAACTGCGTAATATAAGTTGCCTATGTTTACAAGGCAGACGCGATTACAGGTTTCTACATCTGACATTTCGTGTTTTCGCCAGCTGTCATTGCAAAAAATTATTATTGTTTTTCCTTGAAACACGTATGTTATTGCAAAAATAGTCTTGTTTTCGTTTATTTTAGTGGTAAATTAAAACAGTTAATTAATATTTTGGTGTCAAATAAATATAGGTATGTTTGGTTCTGTGTTATTTGCAAAATAAATTTATTAGGTTATTTTAATTCAATAAATTTTATTTTTAAGGTCAATAGGATCTCTATCTAAATAAGTAATTGGAATATGATAATTTATTGTAACGAATTTAGTTCCTGTTTAGTTTAATTCGAAATGGCCAATAAATGCAAGGTATGTAGATTTTTTTTTAGAAATGTAGATGATTCTTTGGTTTTTCCAATTTATTAATAGTTTGCTTTTGTTCAGTGCCAGACACAGCCAGCATGGGCCCTGCACAAGAAGTTCGCCAAGTCCCCCAAAAAACAGACTTCTAAAAAGAGTATTAAATTTATATAAAATTAGGGATTTTAGCACTTTAATAATTGTCCATAAATTTTCCTATACACAGTTCTTTTTTTTTTTGTTAAAGACTGATCAGGCCCTCTGAGAAATGCTGATCGGAGAAATAATTGTAATGCTGGGGTCTATGGAACCAGGACATTTTGCTAAACAAATTGTTTTACTAAGGGCTGATCAGGCACTTTGACAAATACTTTATTTTTATATGGGGCTCACATTGATTTTAAATAAAACACATAAAATTTACTATAAAAAGCTTTAATTAATTAAATTTAGTTTGACGGATTTTGAGTTTCTCATATTTTACCGAACTGCTGAGAATCCTAGAGGACTGGGCCTGGCAATTTTGTACCCCCTTTGTATCCCCCTGTGCCCAGGCATGCTTTTGTTGCTTTAATTAGTTAAATAGTTATTTAAAATTTAAAATGATTTCTAAACATAAAATTTTGGTATTTTATTATTGTAATTCAAGGGCAGGTTACAGGAAATCAAGTTATGACCACAAATTTCATGTCTTATCAATATTTTATTTTAAAATATAAATAGGTACTGTATAAATTATTTTATATTCCTTTTTGTTCAAAATGATCAAAATTTGCGTTACATAATACTTGAACGTTTCCTATGCAAACAAATATTAAAATTTAATTTAGTATAATACAGCTCTCCTGAAACTCTAAGGAAACCAAAAATCGAGCAAAAACTAAAAAAAATGGTTTATTTTTTATTTTATTTTTTTCTTTTTAGGCATAGCAAATATAAAAAAACACAATTAAATCAAAAAGTTATCATTAGTTTAGTCTCCGGAGGGGATAAACAGTCAATGGTTAAAATACCTTATAATAAGGTCCCAAAGACTATAAACAAGAAATAAATAATAATATTTTTTTTCTTTATGAATTGCTATTTTAGATTTTTGCATAGCTTTTTTATATTTTTTGCATAATTTGAAGGTTTTAAGTCTATATCTCAAAGTGTTCTCAAGTTATCATGGTCACAACTTTTTTTCGGACTGACTGACAAAGTTTTGTTTTTCAGCTTTTGTGCATCCAAATCTTAAGGAACATAAAATATCATTTTTTACTATAATGACCAATTCCACGTGGATTCAGGCAACAGTGACTGCATGATAGATAGTCGTAGATTTGGATAAATTTTGTTTAAAGGGTGCCATATGACATCAGGAAAGGATATGTAAAAGGATTTTTCTCAAAACCGCGTATTTTCCGAGATATGGCTTTTTTATTTTAGGAAATCATGAATTTTCATAAAAATTGACTTTGACCTTTAATAACTCGAAAACTGTTGTAGATATTTAAAAACGGATTTCACAATTGAATAGAGCATTTATTTGCTGACCTAAAATCATTTTTGTCAATCCGATAGTGTTTTGTTTTTTTTAGGTATTAAGCAAAAACTTTCGCTTCAATTTTCTTAAAATGTTTTTCAAACTTTCTACTTTTATCACATTTAATCACTTCAGTGGGTTTTTTTAGGATGTTATGTGCAATAATATACCAAAAAGGGTATTTTTCGGCCATTTTTATTTTTTTTATTATAATCAATCATAGTAGGCCTTGAAATACTAACTTAATTCTTAATTTTTTTGTAAAAAATATTCATATCGTCTTGTAAATTTCAGGACGTTGTATCTCAATTTTTTTCGATTTTGAGATTTTGGATTTAAACGCTTTATATTATTAATTTACATCTAAAAAATAAGTTTCACCTGCTATTTTTTTTAAATAACAAAAATATAAGCAAAATAGTAACGTCGTATCTTAGGGCCACTTGCACCAAATTTTGGTACGGGATTAACTCAGCTAAACCGAGTTTAAGTTAAAAATGCTGCGTTCTGATTGGTCAGCTGTCAATTTAATCCAAGTTTAAAGTTAAAACAGCATTGGTGCAAGTGGCCCTTAGATGATTACAGATTAATAAATTTTAAAACCTCGTATCTCTTAAATCTAGTTAACTGACTTGGAACGCACCTTTTGCATACGGCGACGCTAACAGATTGAATAACACTGCGCATGCGATGCAAGAGGTGCGTTCCGCTAATAATGTTTCAAAGCTCGTATCTTAAAAAAAAATTATTAATTTTGAGCATCAAAATGTCGTATCTATAAACATTAGGTTTTTATTTCTATTTATTTATTTTATACACAATAAAATGACTTAAGGTAAGTTAATCATTAAAAATGTATTAAGTTTATATTAAAAAAGTACATTTTCAACCTATGAATAATGCGAGAAAGAGTTATTTCTCATTCCTGTAAAGTTGTCTTTTTTGAGATACGACGTCCTGAAATTTACAAGACGATATTTCCTTACTAAATACTTAGTGTCATAGTAAATCCTTATTTTACAGAGCGCAATGTAAAGAAAAAGTCTGCCTTGCTTAGTTAAAACGTCTTAACTAACATTTTTGTCATTTTTGGCTTATCTGCATATACCGGTTGTTCTATTTATCTATTCTCCAGGGTTCTCACCAGTCAGGGAAAACAGAGAAGTCATGGAAAGGTCAGGGAAATTAAAACCTAGAAGTCAGGAAATTTTACCATTTATTCGAAAAAATTAGGGAAAATAGCAATGTTAGTTAGGACGTTTTAACTAAGGAGGGCAGAAGTGGTCCTAAATACTTTGGTTACTGTAGAAATCCTATTTCATAAGTTCAATAATTGTCTTTCAAATGATTAAGGAGGCCAGGAGTTAATTTTCTGTTTTTTTTTTATTGTGTCGGTGGGTTATCCTCTATATAAATGCCAAATTTAATTCTTCTATATATATAAAACGATCCACCCCAAATATCTCGCAAACTAAGCACAATATAAAAAAACTAAAAAATAGGGGAAATTGTTTCTTTGAAGGGGAAATTTAAATATATTATTTTGGAGGTTGTAACCCTCTAATTACCTGCTACCCCAACATTAGAATCTTAAATAGCAACTCCCATCTTGTGATACGTCAGTTTGAAAAAAATTAAGAGTGGCCTTTTTGAGAAAATTGGAGCTAAAGTTTTGCTTATACCTAAAAAAAACACACTATAGGATCTAGAAAAATGATTCTAGGTCAACAAATAAATGCTCTCTTTAATGGTGAAATCCGTTTTTAAATATCTACAATAGTTTTTGAGTTATTAAAGGTCAAAGTCAATTTTTATGATAATTCACGGTGTACTGAAAAAAATTCAATAAGCCGTATCTCGGAAAATAGTCGGTTTTGAGAAAAATCCTTTGACCCTTTGCGGACGGATACATGAATTCATGAAAAATTCATATTTCTTTTATTGAAACTATATTTTTAAACTCAAAAAAAAGTTGAAAACGTCAAAAAATTAATTAAAAAACTGAAAAATATCCAAAAATGGTAATCTACCATGATGACCACTGCTGCAAGTAGACATATTTTTTTTGAAAAACACGCTGAATATGATAAATTTATTCCATTTTCATGACTATTATTCAGTTTCCAGTTATTTTACACTAAATATATCAAACATATGAATAAACAAACTTGAAGCAGCAAGTGTGCACTCACTGTGATTTTTTAGTGTCAATTTCACAGATTAAGTGATGTTTCAAGATAGGAACTATGGACTGTTTCATCAAGCAAGAGAGTAAATAGTATATGTTTGTGTATAGAATACAGTTATGTTTTATAAAATAAACTACGCAGTATATTCGCACATCCAATATTCGAATCTTTTTGAAAATATTCACTGTGCGATTTTTAATTTAATCTCTTGCTTGATGAAACAGACCATATATTATATTCAATTGTTGGCGTCACAGTCTACATGATAACGTTACTCACTGGTTACCCATTTGTTACCACTAAGCTACAACCTTCATAAAAAATCATTAAAATGTGGTAACAATATGGGACCACTAGTCCCCAAAGGGTTAACATATCCTTTAACCAAAATTTATCCAAATCTAAGACTATCTTGCAGTCACTGTTGCCTGAATCCACGTGGAATTGGCATAATGCAAAATTTTACCACTGTTTATCTGTTACTATTAATGACTTATTAATCATAACAGAAAAACTTATGATATGTATATTTATTTATGTATTTATTAATAGTGGTACAGGCAGTGGTGGACTGGGTACGTAGGACCCGGTCCGGTAGTGTCCTCGGGGGCTCACGAAACATTTAAAAGAAGCCCGCGAAACGTCCAAAGTAAGGCTCTCGAATTCCGTTTTATGCAGGCACTATGCTAGAAAATCATCAATGGGCTCTTTTAATAAACTAATACAAAGCTTTAAAGGCCTACACTTCCACGATTAATAAAAATAATTAAAAATAAGCAGTTGCTAGTGAGGTGGCCATTAAGGTGGAGCAAAAAATTTTTTTCGCCCAATCATATAGCACTATGTACCAAAAGTTGTCTTTATTATAGAACATAACCAGTATTTTTTTTCAATTTTTTTGGAAGTCGTTTTGATTCCCCGCAGGGGGCTTGAAATTAATCAAAATTGAAGAAATTTTAAAAATTCGTTCAAAGTGGCATTATAGGGGTTTTTGAGGTTGCTGAAATCGAATCTGATAATAAAAAAATTCAAACTCCCACACCGCGGGGGTGAGGGGGTGGAGTAAACCTCAAAAACCCCTATATACAAATTTTCACGAAAATTTGGAAAATATTTCAAAATATTTACCCCCTCACCCTCGCGGGGATGGAGTTAGATTTTTTTATTATCAAATTCGATTTCAGCAACCTTAAAAACCCATATATTAATGCAATTTTCAACAAATTTTTAAAATTTCTTAAATTTCAAGGCCCCTGCGGGGAATCAAAACGACTTTCAAAAAAATTGAAGAAAATTACTGGTTATGTTCTATAATAAAGGCAACTTTTGGTACATAGTGCTATATTATTGGACGAAAAAAAAAATTCGCTCCACCATAGTGTCCATAGTATAGTTTTAGTAGGGCTCGGGCCAGTCCGCCGCTAGGTCAGGGCATTATATTACGAAATAGACCTTATAGTCTAAGAGCCCATGGCCGGCTACCTGTATGTATTTGACCAGACCTGAGTTTTTGTACGTTGAGGCCCCTATACCTACCATACATAAGTAGGGGACTCACTAAGCTCAAAGTGGTGGACGCGTCGAGCGCTCAGGTAAGACAGGTATCGATTTTTGACTAATTTTAAATCCATTTGACCACGTCTGCCGTTTTAAAATTTGAAAATATATTATTATTACTATCGGAAAATAAGAATGGCAGACCATTATCGCGCATTTTACTTTGTGGCAGACAATTTTGAAAATGCTAAAAAAAATAAAATTTTGAAAGTATTTGACCAGATCTGCCATTGATATATTTTATTTATTATAGTCTTAAAAACTTATATTGAACACGGCAGACGTGGTCAAATGGATTTAAAATTAGTCAAAAATCGATACCTGTCTTACCTGAGCGCTCGACGCGTCCACCACTTTGAGCTTAGTGAGTCCCCTACTTATGTATGGTAGGTATAGGGGCCTTAACGTACAAAAACTCAGGTCTGGTCAAATACATACAGGTAGCCGGCCATGGGCTCTTAGACTATTACTAGTCTAAAATAAAATTCCAAGAAATTTTTTTTTTAATATATTTTTTTTTCGATTATTACATAAACTATTATAGTCCTATAATAGGAGAAAGTATTCTTTAGTTGGCAACAGTATTTTTCTTTTTCAGGAATGTGGTTGTGTGTGTAATAAATGCATATCAAGTGATCACGATGTTCAGTTGCACATTGAAATTGAAAATCTGAAACAACAATTAGTCGAAAGGGAAAATCACATTGTCACAATGGAAACGAATTTTTTAAATGAAGCCAATAAATTTCCCAGTGGCGAATTGGTTGCACTGAGGGAGCAAGTTTTTACTTGGGAGGATAAATACAGAAGGTAAAAAAATAAATAAGAATTCTGGTGGATACCCAGTGCAAAGTTGAGGGGGGTACTTTCTGAAGAAAAAAGCACAAAATTTTTTTTCTATAAGTGTGCGTAAAGTAGCACTTTTTCGCCCTTAATTTCGATTGAAAATTTGTACTTTTCAGCACCAGAGTGGAAAACTACTTTTCCGCACGCATATACGGAAAATTGAAACTTTTTACACGCAAATGTTTATAGCCCAGTCAAATAACGAAAAATTCCTGTGTTAAATTGCAATAAATGTACACGGGCTGATATTTTAAAGGGTAGTAGTGGATAGTAACAGAACACTCCTGTTAGTTTTTCACCGGGTGATTTGCGTCCACTATCTTAAATTTTAGGGGTGAGTGCGGTTATCTCGCTTAATATACATCTTAAGATATAAAAGTATATAACCAATTTTGTTAAGAAAACAATTTCCAACAAGTTTTGTTTGGATTATTTTTTTATTATGTTAATAACAGACGAGTTATAAATATTCAAATATGACCATGTTGTGGGTAAAATTGTTTTTTTCAGTTTTCAGCCAAATTATTCATCGGATGATAAAAGTTGTTATGATCAAACTTGTAGCTCTTGAAATTCTCTATAAGTTTTATATGTTATGAATTTTCATAGTATTTTTAAGTATTCTGTAACCGTACCAAAGTACCTATGAAAATTTATAATATATGAAACTTATAGAGAATTTCAAGAGCTACAAGTTTGCTTATAACCGCTTTTATCTTTCGATGAATAATTTGGCCGAAAAATGGAAAAAACCACTTTTACCTCCAACTTGGCTATTTTAAATTAACTCGATTGTTATTAATATATTGAAAAAATCACCCAAACAAAAATTGTTCTAAATTTTCTCCTTAATAAAATTGGTTCTATGCATTTTTAACGTAAGATGCATATTAAGCAACTCACCCCTAAAATTCAAGATAGCGGACACCCCTTAAGCAAATCACCCGGTGAAAAACTAACAGGAGTGTTCTATTACCATCCACTACTACCCTTTAAAATATCAGCCCGTGTACATTTATTCCAATTTACATTTATTATTTAACTGGACTATTAATTTTTCTGTACATTTTTTTATATTTTATTGTTGTATACATATTTCTGAACGTTTTTAACGAGGGGCATGTCACTCGTCATTTGCGGTACAAAATATTGCCTTTTACATTAATCAGTATCGCCCATATCGCCTCGAGATCACCCGATATCGCCTCATATCGCCTCTTGAAATGCCGCCTCTGTGACATGCCCCTCGGTTTTTAAAAAATGTGGAAATAGTTATTTTTCTAAGTGTGGAAAGAGGCTCTTTTCCGCACTAGATTGCATTTGCCTGAACGACGCAAAAGGCCATTATCTTTCGAAACCGAGCACCTCAGATTGAATGATTTTATAATGTGTAGACTTCCTACTAACAGGACTAACTGTTGGTTTGCGTTGGCAAGTCACTAAAACTTAATTTGTTTTAAAGATTAGCGTGTGTATATTATGCACGGTTCGGAACTATAATTTTTTTTATTGCGTTTTTAAATTTTTGGTTTTATTTTTTTTTTTTTTTTGTTATACGAGCCCAAAAAAGCAAACTTTTTCGGATTTATTGTTCGACAAATTTAAATCTTGGGCTAGGGTGTGAGGATTACTTAAATGTATTTTCAGGGGGCGCCGTGCAAAATAGTGGGGGCGCCTTGGTTTTTATTATATGCTTTTCGTTATCGCTTATAATTTGTATGTTTTTTAAAAGAGTTTCATTTACTTGTTGTATTTTTCAAGCTTTAGAGTTCCATGGTTATAATGGAATGCTCAAAATCAAGTGTCGGACTAAGGCGGCCAGGGACCATAACAACTCGAAAAGCAGATCATTTTTTCACTTTTTTTCGTGTTTTCCTAGTATTTTACCATGGTAAAAAATGTATTTTGGTGTTAAATTTCTACAAATACATTATTATCGGCTTTTGACTGAACTTGACAAAAAATTGAGGGCATAACATGCTTTACAATAAAACACAAATATATTTTTTTCCTTAATAAAAAAACATAAATTTTGAAAAATCGAAAAAAAGTGAACTTTTTCTGATCCATCTCGTCATTCCCTTAAATTTTGCGCTAAGGATTCTGAAATACGTAAACGCTATTTATTTTTAAATAAATGCGATTTCAGGGGGCGCTTTGTTATCGCTTATATCGAGGAAATGTTTTAAGAGAGCATTATGAACTTGTGTTCTACTAAGCTTTAGAGTTCTACAATTATAATGCAAAGCTTAAAGTCCAGGGTCAAACTAATAAAGTAATTGTAGACAAAATTTATACCAAAATACATTTTTTACCATGGTAAAATACTAAGAAAACACGAAAAAAAGTAAAAAAATATCGGCTTTTTGAGTTGTTATCGACCCGGGCCGCCCCCCTTAACCCCACACCTGATTGCATTATAACTATAGAACTATAAATCTTGGGAAAATACAAAAAGTTAATGAATCTCTCTTTAAAAATACCCAAATTATAAGCGATAACAAAAAGCATATAATTAAAACCAAGGCGTCCCCATTATTTTGCTCGGCGCCCCCTGAAATCGTAACCGATTTTCAAAAAAAAAACACTTGCGTAATCCCAACACCCTAGCCCACGATTTAAATTTGTAGCCTAATGAATCCGAAAAAGTTTGTTTTTTTGGGCTCGTACGAGTGCTCGTATAACCCACCTCTAATAAAACCAAAAATTTAAAAACGCAATAAAAAAAAATCATCGTTAGAAAATTTTAAATTTTGTTTTTAATGATTTGCAAAATGATCAAAATTCGATTGGTGTAAACCACTTTCAAATGCATTTTTTTTTTGATATCCGTCCTATATTCCGAACCGTGTAAGTATATACAAAAATACAGAACTTTTTATCTTAAAATTTTGATATTTTTCAGGTTACATGAGGCATATAGAAGAGTACAAAGAGTAAATCAGGGACTAGAAGATAAGTTATTAAAATTAGTGGACGTGTGCGAAACGGATAAAACTACGCTCACAAAAGACGTGGCAACACTGTCTCATAAACTGGCTGAAGCAAATTATGCAATTAAAAAACTAACGGACGATAATGTAAGTTTATTTTTTTTTTGCTTTTTTTGTAATGCTATTTTTTGAACTATGTATAAATATTTTTCACGCTTCGTTGTATCGTAAGTGGCAAATCGACCTTGAAAAATTAGATATATTGTTAAAAAATATTTGTTGTTATCAACATAATTTTTTTGATAATGTTTAGACCCGGGCAGTCTGGGACTAGCAGAAATATGTATGTACATGTAATCTGCCCTCCTTAGGATAAACGCAGCAAATTCAGATAGCAGTACAGTCGATTTTTACGTAAGCGGTCACAGAAATATCGACTGTATTGCTATCTGGATTTGCCGCGTTCATCCTAAGGAGCGCAGTAATATAGGCATGTATTATAATAATATATATAGGTACATTATATTATACAGGCATTGTATTTGTCCTAAAATCAAAATATGTCCTATAGTCCCGTCCTTGACGGTAAAAATACGGTATTACCTCCGAATTCTTTCGGACAACATCGATTAAGCTCGTCTTACCGTCTACTTTAAAAGTGACCCTATACGGATATGTGCTTATTGTTTTTTAGGGGTGAAAACAACCCCTTGTTGCAAAAAAATAAAAAAACTGTAAGTTTAATTGTTTAATAGATTGGAATATGTCAAATAAATATTGTTTTATATTCTGGAACATTATTTACAATGTGTTAGAACATTTCAACCCTGACAACCCTTGGGGTGGTTATTATGACGAAATTACAATAAAAAAAGATAGCTTTTAATGTTTTAATGGTGCATTTAAATTAAACTATCTTTACCGTTTTCAAAAATTGTGAAAATTAGGTTTTTTTTAGCTTGAGATCGTTTAAGTATATAGAATAAACATTATTCTAAATTCTGGAACATAATGCATGATGTGGTACCTTTTAACCCTTAAAAACCACACGTTATAAAAAAATAAAAAAATAATAAACTTTTTGATAGCTTTAAACTAAATCAAAATCTCTTTACCTTTTATAATATAATTTATTATTTAATGAAGCATTTCTACCCCTAACAGACACCTCTTGTAATTAAAATTAAGCAGCATGTCTACCTAAAATTTTTCACCTCCGAGCGTAAAATGGATTTTTATTATGAGATTTACTTTCAGCAACCTCAAAAACCCCTATATGTTAATTTTCAAGAAACCTACCCCCGCCCCTCAGGAGGTGGAGTTAGAATTTTTTTATTATTAAATTTACTTTCAGCAACCTCAAAAACCCCAATATACAAATTTTCACTAATACTACCCCCGCCCCCTTTATTAAATTTAATTATAATGAAATAAAAAGACATTTTAATTAATTTTTTTAATTGTTAAAAAATTGCACAACGGTAAGATCGATCTTTTTAACTCAACTTATTAATAGATAGCTTTTAATGTATAATTTTTATTATTTTACGAAAAATAAAGTATTTTGACATAAAAATTAATAAAAACTATTAAAAAATGTATGTAATTAAACCTAAAATACAAAGTTTGGTATTTTTCATATATTTTCAAAAAAAAACAAAAAAAAAATGTCCCCGCCCAAATTTTTACCTCGAAAAATCCCGAGCGAGAACTTTTGGTTACATACCTTTATGCGAAATTTCAAGTCTCTAGATTAAAGCGTTCTTAAGTTATCGTACTTAGAAGATTGCCCGCTCAATATTAATTTTAATCGTCATAAAACGCAAAAATACGCAAAAAAAATTGAAAAGTTTTGCACGAATACAAAGCTTTCCAAAAATAAAAAATAAAATGGGAAAGCAATAACCATAAAAATACATAAATAATCTTAACTGAACTGTTTGGAGAAACTTACCCATTTTTCCCTTAATTTTTCCCACTTTTCTTCATTTTTACTTTAAAACTATTATTATTTATTTATTAGTAAAGTACACTTTTCTAAAAAAAAATGTGGTGAATTGTGCCAACTCATTTTCAAGAGCACATCATAAGGAATAAGTTAATATATAATTTGTTTATATTTATTGCTTTGCGTTGCGGGGTATTTCTAAAATGTCATTTATTAAGTAGCAATCTTATGAAAAAGTATGTAGTATTTACAAAAACTATTTTCAGCTAATTATATTTTATTTAACTTATGCATCTATAAGAATATAAAAAAATTATAAAAAACTTTTAAAACTCTGTACTAATTCAAAATTATAATTAATATAAAACACACAGCGAAGTTCTTAAAAAAAATAGATTTTGGGCTATAGCCCTAATCTAAAAGTTATTTAAAAGGCTCAATAATTGTATAATAAATACCAACTATCCTTGATTACGGTGACATATTTGTTTTATCGAAATTGCTTAAAAGACTTTTTGCCAAAATACTTGACCACCTGGCCCATGTTTCCCTCCTTAGGAGGAACGCAGCAAATCCACATAGCATTACAGTTGATATTTCTGTAACCGCTTATGTAAAAATCGACTGTATTTGCTATCTGGATTTGCCGCGTTTCTCCTAAGGAGGGCAGCATAGTGGAACCGTAAGAGTTATACAAAAAATGCTTAGTATTTTGGGAGTTTGAAAACAAAAAGGACAAGTTATCAGGAGTGATTTTTTTTATATCAAAAATAAAAAAAATCCTCTGTTACTCCATCTGTCCCCAGATATATAAAAATCCTAAAATTTTACAAAAATGTAAAATTTTAAACATGCAAAAATTAAAAAAAAATGTGTTACCGTTTTATGATGGAAAAATCTCTTTCGAGCAAAAAAAAAATTGTCACCAGACATCGAATCCCGTTCACCATTGAAATCTATCGCAACAATATGCCTGGTACCGCTAAAATTTTAACGCGCAGTCATATGTACAATTGCGGCGAATAATAGATTTCTATAGTACACGTAGTCGGCCTGTAGGTTGGTCTATTTGGAAAAGATTCTGAACACGATAACTTAAGAACGCTTTAAGCTAGAATCATGAAATTTGACATCCAGGTTTGTCAATAAATCTAAAAAATGTTTTTTTTTTATTTGTAAATTTTTCCTATAATTATCATAAAATATCCTATTTTTTTAATATTTCCAAAATGTCCTTTTTTTCTATTTAAAATATTAAACACAAATTTTTGCGGTGTCACCATTTTATTTATTTTTATTATTTTTTTTAGGAGAGGTATAAAAAAGACGTGTCACTAGCAATTCAATTTTTACAATGTAAACAAAGTAATTTTGTACAGCATAAATTCGACTCGGTAAGTAAAATAACTAAGGGAACATTCAAGTATTACGTAACGCATTTGGGGGGGGGTCATTTTGGAGTGTTACGCCCATGTTAATGGTATAGGAAAATAGCTTTACAGGGGGGGAGGGGGTTCAAAATGATCAAAAATTGCGTTAGGTAATACTTGAACGTTCCCTAAGACAGATTTATAATTATTACATGTTTGTTTACCCTACTGAAAATTTTTACTGGGTTTTACTCGGTTTTACTTGATTGTACTATGACTTTAAAATTCCTAGTAAAAAATATACTCAATTGAACTAGGAAACTGATTTACTCGGTTTTACTCGGGAAAATATTATACATTTTTCGAGATTTTTACTGGTTTGAGCTAGGGTTTTCAAAAAACAGTAAAAATGTTTCACTAACCGACCACAGACCAGTAAAATTTTATACTCGGTTTTGGTCGGATTTTACTAGCTAGTAAAATCCGAGTAAATTTTTTACTCGGTTTTACTAGAAAACTAGACATTTTCAGTAGGCTAACCTCGTACTACTCTACTTAATTAAGCATCTGCTTCATAACTTTTCATTTAAATCGCTTTATATTATAAAAATTTACATTTATTTTGAAACAAACGCCACCTTGGCAAGATCAGATCTTTTGGCAATGATCGGAATTCGTCGTACAAACGATTCTCCAAGTTTATAGTTCATTTTAGAAAGCTGTGTATGTCAAACTTTGAGGAGCGCCTATGTGCAGCTCTTTATGCAGCGTTTTGATAAACTGCGCATGCGCTGACCGTTTTTCAATATGTTATTTTAAATAAAAAACATTTTTTTACAAAAAAAAGACACCAAACAGACGCCAAACCAACGTTAACGAAAACCAAGGCTCCCTCATAAAAAAAGACCAAACCAAGAAAAAACCAAAACAAACTCCTGCACAGAGAGCTGCATTTAGGCGCTTGTAAACTTTGCTCAAGACTCAAATATAATGCATAAAATAGATTCAAAATTTAATATTTTTAATTATATGCGTATTATTAGTAGAGATATCGAAACTTTTTAGTATAATTATAAATAAAAACTTTATTCGTGCATTAAGCTATTTTACAATAGATTGGATATGTCATTTTAATACATAAACACCTACCTATATTTATTATTATTAATTATTAATAAGTACAAAATCTGAAAAAAAATTAAAATTAGATAAAAAGAAAAAAACAGACTGTATCACAAATATAGGATTACTACTTTTTACAGAAATTATTAAACTCCTGTAAGGAATAAAAACAGTTATTTATAATTACCTCCTTGAGTTTTTTCTTAAACATATTTAATTTATCACAGTTTTTTAGTTCATGAGGCAAAATGTTAAAATAAAAGCGAACTGCATAATAGGTAGATTTTTTATAAAATTCTAATCTATGTTTTGGCAGCAACAGCAAATCTCCATTTATTGTTGGATATTTGTGGTTGCTGTTTATTGTTTGAATAATTGGCATGGCTTCTTGTCAGCTACACCAACCGAGTGTATTTAGTGGCACGTGGGAAGGGAAGAGTTTTGTTTATAGTTTAAATATACAATTTTGGACGAAACAAGACAAATCATACATTAATTTATAGATAATTTCATGTAGTTTTGAATTCTGTTTTCAGAACTTATCTAAGCACTTTTTTTAGCGACATGACTCACTTTTGTGGAAGTTGTCGAAATCCATGCCAAGATTTGCTATATTCTGATTGGCCTGAAGAAAATTCTACATTTGAACTAGAAAAATCTAGGAGGCTTCAAATCGCGCTCGTAGACATTTTCGCCATCTGGAGGTTTTCGGTCAAAAGTAACATGAAAAAGCTCGTTAAAACTGCGGAGTGTCACAGGGCTGGCTTTAACTGACTTTCGAACCAGTTTATAGGAAGTGTCTCGGTTTTACCTGTCGCCTTCGCCAAATTTCAATTATTAATTAACTGAAAAAGGCAATCAGCATGGTCGAGAATCGAACTCACGCTAGCCGGGATGTCAACTATTTGAATTAGACGCCCTAATCCACTCGGATATATTTACCCATAAATGAAATAGCTAATTTAATTTAACTAATGAAATAAAAATAGGTGGCGCACAAGTATACATCAATCTAAAGACTACTTTTAAAGTAAATAGACTATTTTTTCTTAATGCAGGGTTGACTCTTGGTACTGAAGTGGGCCACTAGCCCGAAACTGTAGTCTACCAATATTACTCTGTATGATGATTGAAAAATAGATTAATGGAATATTTGACATAAAAGATAATAGATGAAAAATTTCATTAGTCATATTTTTAATTTAGTTATAGTTCAGTAAAATTAAAGTATAAATAAAAAATTAACTTCATGCAAATTTCCTTTCAAATTATTATATATACATATTTTATCGTTTTTAAAAAAATATCCATTTTTGCACTCAGTTTCTGAAGAAGTTGCATAAATTAAAAGTTATTGTTTGTAAGAAAGGATGATACAGATATGCATAGCGTTTTTTTAACGCACAGTTGTGTATTCAAATGAATATGCAGGCCTCTACAAGCCATAGGCCCAAAGCCTTGTAAAAAAATGTCAATGAAAGCAAAAAAATGTAATGGGTAGTTAATTTTTATGGAATAGTGCGATGCGATTGAAAAATAGAGCCTAACATTTTGATTTTACATGCTTTTAATGTAAAAATGTGCCTTGTTTTTGTAAAAACGTCTAACCGGTTTTCCAAAAAGTATTTATCAATTCGACGTGTGACTTTGTTGTTTTTTTTTTTTTTTTTTTTTTTTTAATCACGCAAAACTTTGATATTGGATGAAACTTTTTGCTTTTTTTGTATTATAATGCCGGATAATTTGCTTAAAGGGTTAAATGCTGCTAAATTTGGTTTTGAGATCTGAAATTTTAGAATACCAAGGGAAAATGTTACAATGTGTGATTTTAACATTTGATTATTATTTAACGAGTTCAGTCTCTGAAAAGTAAAAAATAAAAGTCGGTGCCAATTTTACAGAAAAATATTTAATTAACAACAAAAATAATTTTTAGTATGATTATAAGAATGCTGAAATTGGTTTGGACCGACTTTTACTTTTTACTTTTTACTTTTTAGGGACAGTTTTTTTTTTTGTTAAAAATTTTAATTGCTAAAAATAGACCGTTATCGAAAAATGAATACCAACTAAAAATTGCTTAAAACGCTATGTAGCTATTCTCTTAATGAAGCCTACAAGACTTCTGAAAAAGTTTAGATATAAATGCGCTCATCTAGCTTAAATGGCTTGTTTTAGCTTCCACCAGAGGTACAATCCCAAGTATCCCAATACATGACGATTAAACGGAAACCGGAAGAACGAAGGGTAACCCCGGAAATGACTAACATAAAAGTAATGGTGCCCACCTTCCCACCCACGGCGATGGTATATTCCGTGCCGAAATCTCCCAACCCCGTGCGCAAAATCGAAGAAGATGTCGAAGCGCCATCTGTGGATATAGTTTCGGCGGCCATTATGGCCAAAGTTCTGGAGGAAAGACAGAGGGAAAGGGCCACTGCTAAGCACTGTGATTCGTGTACATGCGCGAAGAGTTTAATGATTTTGCATAGTAGTCATCACACTATAGGCACTCAGACTGAGGACTTTAATGATATTTGCCAGAAGTGTTTTGATTTTCCGAAGATTCCGACAGGTAAGTCTTTATTAAAGCATGTAAAGTAATCCCAATATCTCATCATACGTGAAATGAGAATGCACTATACCAAGAGTATGTTGATTTACATTATTTATAACATAATATTACAGTATTTTAGAAGGTAATTTTTAATTTTATACAAAAAAAGTAGTATTACCATATTTTTAAAGTAAGTAGTCAGGGCGGATCCAGGAAATGGTCCTGGGGGGGGGTAAAATCCAAAAACTAAAATTTTATATTCTTAAATTAATAAAAAAAAACGTAAGAAAGCCCTAGCGCCGCGGGCGAAATTTTTTTTTACAAATTCGATGGTATATTTTAATTTTAAACCAGACGTTTAAATAAAAATTAATTAAATTTAAAATTTCACAAAAATACGAGAAACTCTGGCGCAGCAGACGAATTTTTTTTTGAATTTCACTCTTAACTTCTACAAAAAACGTAAGAAAACTTTAACTAGTGCCACAGACGATTTTTTTTATTTATAAACAGTTTTATTACTGAAAATTTCAGAAAAATGCAAGAAGGCTCTAGCGCCACAGGCGAAAATTTTTACGCTTAAGTTCTACAGTCTTAAATAAAAAAACCCACTTGATGGTCTATTTTATTTTTATTATTTTATTTTATTATTCTAAATTTCACAAAAAATCAAGAAATTTCTAGCGCCGTAGGCGAAATTTTTTACAAATTTTTAATTTTTAAGCAGTTTTATTAGTCAGAATTTCACCTAGCCAGAAAGTTCTAGTTCCGCAGATATTTTTTAAAACTTTAATTTTAAAACAGTTTTACAATCGCAAATTTCACAAGAAACCTCTAGCGCCGCAGGCCAAAATTTTTACGAATTCAGAGGTCTATGGTCCACTTGAACGCGCAATATATACCTTAAAAAAAAACTCGTTTTGGCGCCCCTTATGCTTTTCCTGGGTACAAATTTTACAATTAAAAATACTAATTAATAAAAGCAGCATCTGGTCTTCCGCACGACCAGAAGGTATAAAAAATAAAAAATAAAAAATGTTATTATTAGGTAGATTAATTTTACTTCTAGTTTTCTTTAAATAAATAATTCGCATTTAAACTAAAAAGTGAAAACATAGTCTGTGGGTAGAGATTTGGCTGCAAGTTTAAAGCGTCTTACGTAGCCAGATGTTTTAAAGATGGGGCTGGTAATATTTTACCAGCTTCTTGACCAGCTCTGTTAACGTGTGTTTAAATATAACTTTATACTTTATCACTAAGAAAACAAAGTTTAATGGTAACACAACCCTGCATCAATTTAGATTTTAGTAGATTTATACTTGTTTCGTACATCTCCTTGTATGCTAAGCATTTTCTCTCTAAGATTTTTCTCATCATAATCTTTTGCATGTAGTCATTTTTGACACTACTGATTTTGAATATTTAAAAATCTTTAAAAAAAATCCGCAACATTGGGGTGGTCCAATTTTAATTAAATGTCCGATTTTCCTAAAATTTGTTACAAATGCATTTTTAAGTATCTTAATGTGGACAACTCAAATTTCCTAATTTAAAATGCCGAATTAAGAATGGAGGATCGACTTTTTTCATTGTTAACAAATTTAAACGAAATTGACGAGGAAATTGAGCATCAGACATTTTGAATTTTTAATAATGGATTTTGTTTCAAAAACCTCAAAACCCCTAAATGTAATTTTATTATTCAAATTCAATAAAATTTCCACCATATTGGATCCGCCATTTTGAATTTTTAATTATGGATTCGGTTTCAACAACCTAAAAAAAAACTCTTACAAGTTTTTAAAAAATTACGACTAAAAGGTCAATTTGTCCGCCTAAAAGCCAAGGAAACTGAAGGCATTTTAAAATTACCATTACGCGGTAATGTAATATCACTTAACGAAATGCAAAAAGCTTTCAAAGTGTTTTTAAATAAAGACCGGTGTAATTAATTAATTTTCCACTTTGTTCGGACTGTAAATCGGCCATTACTTCGCAATATAAAATCTAATAGATGGTGATATCATGATTTAATAGTGCACTATTAAATAACAAGAGATAAAGTTGTAATTAATTAATCTGTTAAATAAATTGAGAAGCAAATAGTACTGTAAAATGTTACTTTAGGGATATTTTACTAATTAAAAGGACCTAAACCAAGGCGTCCTTTACTTCAAGGATGCCTTGCCTAAACAAATTAATTAAAGGTTCAAATTCTAAATTTTAGAACAGTGGACGAGTCTGAAAAACAATCAAGAGTCAGTTTAGAAAAATGTGCAATGTAAAGGCAAAGTAAGGGTTTAATTGTAGTATTTTAAGTTTTTAAGCATTTTTTAAATTGTTTTAAGCATTTTTTTATAACATTTTTATATGTGTGTCCATTAACTGATTGATACAAAATTAAATAATGTGTTTTATGATTTTTTTCATAGTTTTTGCTTATTAATTTCAGTTTTAAATGGTAGAGGGGGCTTTAGATTACAGGGTGATTCAGAAAAAAGGATTCTAAAAAACTCCAAAAATTTTCCTAAGAACCGCCATATTTTTTTTGCACGACAAGACAAACTTAATTTTAAGCTTTCATTTTCGGGACTAAACTTTTTCTCCCAAGGGAAAAAAATCACGGCAACCTTGATAATATTAAAACATTATACATACTATGTGCTTTACTGGTACAAAAACTAGGTTTGGTGATGTTTTGTAATAAATTAGCGATTCAAACGAATTTATTTATTTTATCAAAGAAAACCTTTAAAAATAACATTGTAAAATTACTTAAAATTTGTCGTCTTCGTCCATTTTTTCGAACTGACGTTTGTGTCAACCATATTAAAAAATCGCGATATGATATGAAATGGTTTTAAATTTTATCTACCTACTTAAATTATGTTTGGTCGTGCAAAAAATAGTGTATATACCTCAGGACTAAACGTGCCTGCTTTAGTCCCTTGCACTTCTGTTTCCCTCGCTCGCTACGCTCGCTCAGGAAACACTCATGCAGCGGGACTAAAACAGCCAGTTTAGTCCCTTGGTATATAAATAACTATTTAATACTAATATTCATATAATTCAGTGTACACTTGAAAGTAGCACCCCTGCATACATTTTACTGAATTACATGTCTCGACTGACGTCCTAAAAGCAGAACGATTGATACCGAGTTTATCTAAGAGTAAGCCAATAAGGGGATACAAATTCTATTTTAAAGTACGAATGGATAATGAGTTTATGAAGAACTTTTTGGACTTTACTGATGAATGTAATCTAATTTGATATTAATATTTGCCATTAGAGTTCATCCATTAATTATTTTTATTTATTTAATACTTTAATTATTTATTTTTATTTTTTTATTAATAATTTATGAAACTATTTTGACTTTTTCACATTAAAATTAGATTTTTTTTTTCAAAATTGCATAAAATTGTGAACACAAAATAGCTCACTTAGGTTTTTCCTAACCTAGTACCGTTGTGTGACGGTTTTCTTGAAAGAAAACATGACCTTAAGGCACTCCAGAGTAATCCTATATTTTTAAAAGCATACAGGGTGATCCATAACTGGCGTGCCAAAATTTAAGAGGTGATTCTAGATCCAAAAATATAAAAAAAGTTCCTATAAAGGTTGGTCCGGAAATGAGCCCTAAGGGATCTAGGGCCCTTAAAAATTGTAATAAAAATAAGGTTTTTAATTAATAACTCGGGTACCGTTTAAGCTAGAGCGGCGAGCTTTTGCATGTATACTAGTATTAATAAGGGCAATAAGTTTATGTTAATTTATTTTTTTAATTTATCCAGAGGCGTGCCCAGACGGACAAAATATATGAGGCTTAAAACATTTTTGCCCCAAACTTTTCTATGTGTATGTTTTTTGGATTTGTTGTAAAAAATATAGATTTCTAGAGTAAAAATACATATAAAATATCATATAGCGTAACACTGTAGGAGCAACCGTTATCAAAAAAAAAAATGCAATTAAGAGGAAGTAACATTTTGTGCCACCAAAAACGTTACTTTTTAAAAGGCTATTACTCCTTTAATATTAAATTTAGGTGTTTTGGTGTATAATACTTTTTTGCTCAGTTTTAAATGAAGAATCACCCTGCAGTATTAAAATTTTATTGGTGCTTTTTTTTGTTCCCCATTCAATACGTCATCTTCGAAGGGCCGTAGCTCCCTTAGGGCTCATTTCCGGACCAACCTTTATAGAAACTTTTTTTCATATTTTTGGATGTAGAATCACCTTTTAAATTTCGGTACGCGAGTTCTGGAACAGGCTGTATTTCTTTTTTTTTTAATCACCTTCTAACCTATAGTTTTTATTCGATTTAGGTAAAACACTAATAATTGTGAATAGTAAGCATTGTTCATACACTATAAAATGCTTATAATAAATAAACTTACATATGAATATGGGTAAATGTAACATATTATTGAATATACAGTGCGATTATAAAGGGCCGAACAGTTTGAAAAGAAAATACTCTTCGTTTGAAGCCACGCCTCTGTTAGAGTTGTGCGCCACAAGTCCATGAGATTGCTACGTACAACTCGGTGGCCAGTAAAACGCACACAGCTTTCTTGCATTTTACTCATCGCTAATGCCAGTTTTGCATTAAAACGTGGTCGGCACTTTATAATCGCACGGTATTTAAAGCCGGACGGTGGTTTTGAAATAAGGAAGGCAAACTCCATATACAGGGTGAGTCAGAAGTATATACATTAATTTGAGGAGGTGATTTTACAGGTTATTTAGAGTCTTTTGAACCCTATATTGCCTTATCCAAAAGTTATTAGTTTTGGAGATATTTGATTTTTTTAAGTTTTGGTTAAAAATCACGTCCAGGATTACATTTTTCAAAATTTCTCGAAAAGTATTAAGGATATTTAAACTATTCTTTTTTTATTAGTTAGTATACTTAGTGACACATGTCACGCAGTAATAGCTTTTCCAAAAAAAATTTATAGGACGTCAGTACAACACTATAAAATTAATTTTTATTCGATGAGTTTGACGGCATGTTAAGTTCATCATGATTTTATTTTTTAATTTTATTATACACTTTGCGTGCAAATTGTTTAAAAAACTTTCTTGATTTATTACCTTTAAAATGATGTATAATATGTCAAGAAAAACTATTTTTTTTTTGATAGGAAATGTCACATTTGTAAGACACATACAGGTTTTAGTTTACGCTAGGATTAACAATTCCAGACAGGTAGTACGTGAAATAATGAGGGGTTGATGTATCATTTGTGTATAAACAATATCAGGTAATATTGAACTAATTCCAGTTAATATTAAACTAATTATAAATAATATTGAACCAATTACAGGTAATTTGTTCTGGGATTATACAAATTAATCTTTTAGGTATTAGAAATTTTGTATAAATAAAGGCGAAATAAAAGTTCTATATTCATTCATGATGGCAACCTTTTCAAATGCTGAATACGCTGATATTATGTTTGTTTTGTGATGGAAACGCTACCAGAGCTCGAGCTTGGGTTTATCAAGAAAGGTTCCCACATAGACGCGTGCCCAATGAAAGGGTATTCAGTACGACATACCGTCGTATTGCTGAAACCGGTAATGTTATACCAAGACCACGCATTGGAGCTCCTGAACTTAATGTAAATGTAGATGAAGAAGTTCTAGAAAGATTTGAAGAAGATCCAACTACCAGCACAAGAAGAGTGGCTTCTGAGTTAGGTTTATCACAAAGCAAGGTTGCACGTGTAATTAGACGGTCAGGCCAACATGCATTTCATTATACACCTGTCCAGGGTCTGGAGGAAGCTGATCCCCAACGCAGAATTAGCTTTTGCAGATATTTATTAAATGCTGACATTGATGATCGCAATTTCTTGTCTAGAATTTTGTGGACTGACGAATCTAAATTTAGTAGAGAAGGTATTACTAACTTTCACAATTTGCACTTCTGGGCACAGGATAATCCACATATGACACGACAATCGAGTTTCCAAAGAAAATTTAGTGTAAATGTTTGGATGGGTGTACTTGGCCGTACATTGATCGGTCCTCACTTTTTAACAGACAATTTGAATGGTGAAGCTTATGAGGCATTTTTGAATAATGTTTTGCCAGAATTATTGGATGATGTTCCATTAGAAAATAGGGTTGAAATGATTTTCCAACACGATGGATGCCCAGCCCATTATAGGTTCGCTGTTCGACAGTTTCTAAATGAGAGGTTTCCAAATCGTTGGATTGGTAGAGGGGGACCGATATTATGGCCACCAAGGAGCCCTGATTTAACACCTTTAGATTTTTATGTGTGGGGGCACATGAAAGACAGGGTCTATGCAGTTGAAATAACCAACAAAGACCAGCTAATTGAACGAATACAATACGCGGCAATACACTTAAGGGACAACTTGAGTAATAGAATTACACGCAGTGAAATAAAAAAAAGGGCACGATATTGCATAAGAAATCATGGCGGATACTTTGAGAATCTACTGTAGGCTTTATCTTAGTCAGTTAAAAATATTTTAATAAATAAATGTTAACTTAACACTCTAGTACTCATTACCTGAAATTGTTAATCCCAGCCTAAACTGAAACCCGTATGTGTCTTATAAATGTGACATTTCCTATCAAAAAAATTTAGTTTTTCTTGACATATTATACATCATTTTAAAGGTTATAAATCAAGGAAGTTTTTTAAACAATTTGCACGCAAAGTGTATAGTAAAATTAAAAAAAAATCATGATGAACTTAATATGTCGTCAAAATTAGCGAATAAAAATTAATTTTATAGTGTTGTACTGACGTCCTATAAAGCTTTTTTGGAAAAGCTATTACTGCGTGACATGTGTCACTAAGTATACTAACTAATAAAAAAAGAATCGTTTAAATATCCTTAATACTTTTCGAGAAAATTTGAAAAATGTAATCCTGGACGTGATTTTTAACCAAAACTTGAAAAAATCAAATATCTCCAAAACTAATAACTTTTGGATAAGGCAATATAGGGTTCTAAAGACTCTAAATAACCTGTAAAATCACCTCCTCAAATTAATGTATCTACTTTTGACTCACCCTGTATATATGATCTTTGCGCTTCTCAGGTTGCAAGTTGATGACTAGAAAAATGCTCTTCACTCATGTTGACGACTAAAAAAACCTTTTTTAAAAATGTCTCGTCGCACGAAGTTTTGGCGCCCTCCGAACCTTTTTAGAGACGCGTTTAGCTACCTCATCTCACCATCCGAGCCTGTATTTCAAGGTTACCAAAGCCAATCGTATCAAATTTAATCCTCTATGGAGCAGAACCATGTCAATACAAAAAAAATATATTTCCAATTTTTTTATTTGGGTTACCAAAAATGTGATTTACTATATATTTGAATTTTTTAATTTGTTTTTTTTTTAGAAAACAATGCGTATATTTACGCATGAATTCACATTAATTTTTTTTATTATTTTTGGTTAATCTAATTTTTATTGTTTATTATTTTTTTTTATTTCTTTTTAGTTTTGTATACAGTTTAATTTGTATTTTTTAATAAAACATTGGTTGTTAATAACCAAATCTTCTAATGCCTAAATTGAAACGGAAACGTGTTAAAATTACACATTTTTACACGATTCCGTGTCAGTTCAGGTCTACACGGTCGACTGTGTATTTTTGTATCTGTGTAATGTATTTTTTGTGTATATTATACACTAGGGTGCACCGAAAAAAAAAGTTTCCAATCGAGTATGCGGTAAGTGTAGGGAATTAAATTTAAAATCGACTGGTAAAATTCTTTTTTTGATAAAAAAAACCTCTAAACCCCTCCTCAACGGCCCCGAAGTTTCCTAGTTTTTTTTAGACAATAGTGTATAAAGTTGTTACCTTATGACTTACTTTTTTTTGACTAATCTGTAGGCTTAACATAACCAAAAATTATAAAATTGACACTTATGTCATTTCCAAAAAACATTAATGGATTTAATTTTTAAAAAACATGCCAAGTACGTGT
Source organism: Brachypterus glaber (assembly GCA_958510825.1). Taxonomy (NCBI): domain Eukaryota; kingdom Metazoa; phylum Arthropoda; class Insecta; order Coleoptera; family Kateretidae; genus Brachypterus; species Brachypterus glaber. The sequence continues at coordinate 56,951,657 of OY294045.1, read as the reverse complement.
ATAACATACATTATACTTTAATAAAGGAACAATATACATTATTTAAACTATTAAAAAGCCGTAAAGATATTTCTGATTGAAGATATTGCCATGGTTAGTTATTTTAATCACATTAATATTACAATCTTCTTATCACTTTCCAGATCCGTTTATTTCTTCATGTTTTCCTTAGTTAATGTTGCTTGTTATATTTTATATGTAATTTTTACAACTACTAATATTTTAGTTGTTTTATTTTTATCATCCGCGATTTTCCAAATGAACTTAAAATTTGTAATGTTGAAATGACATAACTGTCAGTTTTATAATTTTTGTTTGGTTAAACTTACAGAGTATTCAAATAAAGTAAGTCATAAGGTGAGAACTTTATACACTATTGTCTTATAAAACTAGAAAACTTCGGGGCCGTTGAGGAGGGGTCTAGAGGTTTTTAATCGATAAAAGAAATTTACCAGTCGATTTCAAATTTAATTCCCTACACTTACCGCATAGCAACTTTTTTTTTCGGTGCACCCCATTATAAACGGCACCATAGATGGTTAACGAATTTTAGGAGGCTCCTAAAAAGAGCTGATACCAGAGCATTGTTACATTTATTCCTATTCACTTTATCAAAGAAATCGCATTATTTATTATTGACGTTTTTTTTTCTTTCTCAGTTAGCCCCATTGAACCGCCAATCAACACGGCAAATAACACCGAATTAAAATCGAAAACCTCGAATAACAGCAGCAGCTTGATCGACTTAACCTCCGACTCTTACCAAACCTCACCAAAGAATGATTTATCCAACCCAAATGTACATGTGATACAGGGCGAACTGACCTATCAGGAAGTCACTTTTTACAACGTGAACGAAAAAGGAACTCCAAAAATACAGAATAAAACCATGAAACATCACAGATTGTGTGACAAGTCGTCGCACAACCTTGAATTGGAATCTTTAACTGATGAAAAGGCAGATTTAGAGAAAAATATCGATAAAATAAGTGCCAAAAACTCGAGCTATGGAAGTCTAAAAGGCCCAAGATATTGCTCAATACGTTTACAGACTGATACGAAGAACGTAATTTTAGATGACACTCTTAATAAAGTACAACCTGTAGAATATAAGAGAAATCACCATAGAGTTAATAAAAATATTGAGTCTGTAAAAATGCATGAGAGTTGTGAGTCAAATTCAAGTAACGGTATGAACCTGAGCCAAATGAGTGACAACTCGACTCAAAATCAAAAACGAGTTGCAGATTGGATTCAGAGTAATATTGAGAATGAAATCAGTAGTTCAGATAACTCGAGATGTGATTCTGTTAATAAGAACGTAAATCTGAATAAGGATAAGGAAAAATACGCAGAAATGGAGGAAAATGTGAAAAGGTTTTTGTTCGGAGAAAGCGAGTTCAAGAAAACTGTGGAAATTGGTAAATTAAAGTATCAGAGTTTTCAGGGTGAGCCTACAGGAGATTCGAACCAGACGCAACCCGCACAGCATGGTGTAGTAATTCATACTGAAACTGACATTTAAATGGCGCACATATTTTTGTAAAAATTTGTATAAGTTCCTTTGCTAGCTACTTTTTGATATTGCATAAAATATTTGGAATTCACTCGATTTGAGGCAAATATTTATATATCAGTAAAATAATTGCCAAACTCGAGTTATGAGAATCTAAAAGGCCCCAGGTATTGCTCACTGCGTTTACAGACTGGCACAAAGAATGTAATTTTAGATGACACTCTTAGGACCGTAGTAGAAACTTTGCTCAAATTTGAACCTAACTCAACTGTCATGAAAAAGATTGTTGCAACAATTGTTTCAATGGTAAAACAACCCCGCTCAAAGTTAAACCAGGTTTGTACAACTCGGCCTTAATAAATAAGAACCTGTAGAATATAAGAGAAACCACCACAGAGTTAACTGAAATATCGAGTCTGTAAAAATGCCTGAGAGTTGTGACAAGTCAAATTTAGGTAATGTTATGAATTTGAGTCAAATGAGTGATAACTCGACTAAAAATTAAAAACGAGTTGTAGAATGGGTCCAGAGTATCATAGAGAACGAGGTCAGTAGTTCATATAACTCGAGATGTGATTCTGTTAATAAGAACGTAAATCTGAATAAGGATAAGGAAACATACGCTAAATGGAGGAAAATGTGAAAAGGTTTTTGTTTGGTGAAAGCAAGTTTAAAAAGACTGTGGTATTGGTAAATTATAGTATCATACTTTTCAGGATGAGCATACAGGGTGTTCGAACCAGACGTAACCCGCACAACAGTAATTCATACTGCAAGATGAAACTTTGCTGATAGAAGTGATATAGGTCGATTTTTTACGATACGGTTATTTCGCGTATTTAACTTCACCAGTTATACCAACATACGTTCATTCATAATACCTTCTGTTTCATTCATATCCCATGGGATACCAACTTTGTATAGTTCAATAATGAATGAAACAGAAGATATTATGAGTGATTGTATGTTGGTATATCGTTCGCCTCACGGATGTGTGCCTATTAAAAATATGTGTGGAATGTGAGTGCGTCTCACTTTCACGCACGCACGCTTATGACGTAAAGAAAAGAGCGCGCAGTCCGTTCGGTGATACCTCGCCCTTGCGTCGCAGCTTTTCTACCGCGTGGTTGACTATAACCGGTGAAGTTAAATAAGCGAAATAACCGTATCGTAAAAATCGACCTATAAACCACGTGATTCTACCTGGAGGGGGAGGGTCAGCCTGAGCGTTTGAGGGTCTAAAATTGTTAAAAAAAAAGCATCACGGAATTTATGGACAGCCCATGCCTCTCTAAGAGCATCCAAAAAAAAAATGTTTTAAGGGGGGCATTGAAAAAATACAATGATATCAATATTTAATATATTTTCCTATTTAACTCGATAAATTGAAAAATCTAGTCAGGATTTTTAGTATGCACATTACATTACATAAATTCCATACATACTTGGGTACTTTCCTAAGTAACCAAAAAGTGCCAAACTTCAAGAGTTTATTTAATCTTTTTGTGAGCTTCTATGTATTAATTTGGCTTAAACTTAATCTTAGGGTATTATATACTTTTAATTGTATAGTCTTATATATTTGTATATATTTTTTGGCCTATTTAGCAAAATTTATTTATATTTTATTACCTATATTACCCAAGAATGAGATATATGCTGTGATGTACTATGTCTATAGTAGACTCAAATTTAATCTATAATAATGTATTAAGTGTCTTAAAGGTAAATAAATTACAAAAGTATTGGGCATTTTATAGCAATTAAGTATGTATAGTATATATAGTGGTTCTTAAAAAATTGATTTTAGGGAATTTTGTTCCAAATTGTTTAAAAAAGTACTAATTTCAGGTCAATAGCTCAACGAGCCTTAAAATGGTGCACAAGACATATTTGTAATAGTGTAAAAGCCAAACGGTACATCCTATCAAAAAACGCAAGAACAGAAAAGGTTTTTAACTCATTTTCGTCCACCGTACTCATTTGGGTACACATTTTTAAAGGAAATCTACGATTGTAAAGCCTAATTATAAACATCTTAAATATAGTTTTATTTCTTTGATTTGACTAAAAGTTGCCCTGCCAAACTTCTCATCTTGGCGCAACAAGGGTTGTCTAAAATAATTGCACCTGTTTTTGAGGTTATGTGGAATAAGTCTGCATTTTCGTAAATAAATACATTTTTATATCAATTTATTGTATTATTTATGTTAATAGACATACAAAAACTTTAGTTAATTAATATAATATATATCATATTATGATTAATTTTGTACATAGTTATATTTTCTTATATCTTGATTTAAAAGTCACCGTACTCAAACAGGTAAATTTTCATTTAAATGTTAAATACAATGTTTTCTTTTTTTCATTTGAGAATCGTACTATTTTTTTTTAACAATAAAATCGTTTTATTATATTTTTTTATTCAGTTTAATTATACGGCCATTGTACTCATATAGACTCCATTTCAAGTTAAATAATGTAGTTTTTATATAACTGATGTGCCTATGACCCAAAATGGGTTAAAAAATATACCTATTTCTTAAATAAAAAAGTATATTGAATAATTTTTATTCAAATAAATTTTATTTTATTTGTTCAAAAATAGTTTGTTTATTTGAATGGTCATGGCTACAATTAGATTAGATAAAGAAAGTTCTACAGAGGGAGACAAAAGTATTACTATTATGTTTTAAAATAAAATAATGCTATTTTAGGTATTCATTAGCCTCTTTAAAATGTAATTTAATATGTTATACCTAAAATATGCATAATTTTATTTTAAAATTAAATCTACTTTTCATATATAGTTAAAAAAAATTCTAAGCGTTTTTTGTTTGTTGTATTTTTTCGATAGCGCGTACCGTTTGGTGTTAAAGCCGTTAAAAATACGTTTTCTGCGGCACAAATTGTGCCCCTTGTTTAATGTATAGGTATAATTTATTTGTACTAGATATATTCAACAATTAATGAGGAGCGGAGAAGAAGAGGGGATTGTCTGGAAAAAACATGGATAATAAGCAAGTGGAAAGTTAAACTTACTAAATTGTTTTCCCAAAAATTACCCCCTCTAGGGAAGTTGAACCTACTAAATTAATTTTTGTAATTTTCTTACAAATTTTAACCACTAAAAAGATTTTAGCCTAGTAATTATTGGGTGTGACTACTTCTTTTTCTACATGTTTTCTAAGAAAAACGAAACTTTTTTTAAAGAATATGATATTTTAACATGTGTGAAGAGAAAATCTTGTTTTGTAAAGGCTACATAATAGTATAATATTCAACAAGCGTATAATAATTACTATTAATCAATGAGGGTGAATTTTACGACAGGAGCCGATGGGCGAGTGGCCTAATCGCCCGAATAATTATCTCTCTATCACGGCCGTTTTAAGGTTTAAACGGTTTGTTTTTACAGACCTTTGGTTTATAGGCCTATTAATTATAGGCCGTGGATAAATGTTATTATTACACACAGAGAAAAAATATATAATATGAAGTATTTGTGATACTTGTGTTAGATACTTGTTGCAAGTATAAAAATACTTGATATAAAGTTAATATTATAAACATGTTTAAAAAAAAATAATAATAATATATTTATTAGTTTAATTAATACATATTTCTAATAATTTAGTTTAAGTACTATTTTTTAATTATTTTTGGTGTTTAAATATGCATTATAAATACCTACTTTCCATGTTTTATTCAAGTTTCTTTAAAATTCAATGAAAAAAATATTCAAACCAAGCACTTTTACATGATTGAAGTTTCAAACCATTTGTCTAAGTTATATCCCTAGTAACATTGATCTTGGACAAGTTTTTTGACCAGAGTACTTGACAAAGTTCTTTGTAAAGAATTGGACAATTCTTGAGCAAGAGAATTAATCAAGATTCTGTATCCAGACTTGGACAAGATTCTGGAAGCAGAGCGTTTAGCAATACTTTGTCAAGTCTGTTTGTCAAGTTTGTTCGTCAAGTCTGTAGCAAGAATTTGACAAGATTCTTGGTCAGGAATCTTGACCCACTCTTGCGCGAAAACGCTAGAGTTCATGAGCGCGCACCTCCCCCTTGCCATTTTTTCTTGCTACATTCTTGCTTAACAAGCTTGACGAAGTATCTAGCAGTTCTTTGACAATTATTGAGCAAGAATCTGTCGACAGTATCTTGCGCCAGGATTGTCAAAATCAGGATGCAGTTACTTGATCATGAATCTTAAGCCAGACTTGCTCAAGACTTGACAAAAATTGTTACTATGGTCTGTTTCATCAAACAAGATGGTAAATTAAAAATCGCTCAGTGAATATATTCAAAGCAGATTCGAATATTCGATGTGCGAATAAACTGCGAAGTTTATTTTATAAAACGTAACTATATTCTATACACAAACATATTCTTTTCAAACCTGTTGTAAAAATATTTACTGTGTGATTTTTAATTTACTCTCTTGCTTGAAAAAAACAGACCATGGGGATACGTATTCAACTTCAACTAAGCAAAACATTTGATTGAAGTTCTTAACATGCTTGCGGATATACAAACTTTTGAGCCTCTTGATCTGAATATTACGTACTACTCATTTCACTGTGTGTGCCCCGAGCCTCGTAAAATTTCCCTCTACAGGGTGTATTTGAAATAGCGTAGGAATAGCGTAGGTAACAGGTGATTCTACATGATAAAATATGACAAAAACTTCCTATAAACATATGTCTAAAAATGCGTCATAAGGGAGCTACGCCCCTTTGAAATTGGCTAAAAAAATCGGTTTTTATTTAATAACTCAGGAACCCTTTGAGATATGTTAACGAGGTTTTGCACGTGAATTAATCCTAATAAGGCCCATCTTTGTATGTCATTTTCACGTACTTATTTAAACCAGGGGTGTGCGAAACGGGGGGGCCTTATCAGTTTTTTGTCCCAAACTTTTTTCTGTGTAACTTATTTGCAATTTTATTTTTGAAATATGATTCCTCAGGTCAAAATACATAAAAAAGGTTCTCTTGTTGTAATACTGTAGGATTAACCGTTTTCGAGAAAAGTTCATTTGAAGGTGAAATTTCACGGTTCGAGGACTTTTAAAAAATTAAATACTAAAATGTCGAAAACCAAAATTTTAATAATGCAATGTTATTCTACATCAAAAACTAAAAAAAAAAGTTTCCATACATGTAGGTCGAAAAAACGCTTTTAAAGCTACCATAGCCCTTTAAAAATGGTGCATATTTAGGAGACCATAGCTCCATTAGGATTGATTTTTGGAAGTACCTGTATATGAGGTTTTTTTCTTAGTTTTTAATGTACATTCGCCCTGCTTCATTAAAATTTTGGTTTTCAACATTTTAGTATTTAATTTTTCGTCCTCGAACCGTGGAATTTCACCTTCAAATGAATTTTTCTCGAAAACGGTTAATCCTTCAGTATTACAACAAGAGTACCTTTTTTATGTATTTTGACCTGAGGAATCATATTTCGAAAATAAAATTGCAAAAAAGTTACACAGAAAAAAGTTTGGGACAAAAAACTGATAAGCCCCCCCATTTCGCACACCCCTGGTTGAAATAAGTACATGAAAATAACACATAAAAACGGGCCTTGGTAGGTTTAGTTGACGTGCAAAACCTCGTTGATATATCTCAAAGGGTTCCTGAGTTATTAAATAAAAACCGATTTTTTTAGCCACTTTCAAAGGGGCGTAGCTCCCTTATGACGCATTTTTAGACATATGTTTATAGGAACTTTTTGTCATATTTTATGATGTAGAATCATCTGTTAAAATTTCCGACGCTATTTTAAATACACCTTGTATATTGCCCAGAAAAAAAATCTTAAAATATCCTATGATTTAAACAGTAAATTAGTTTAGTTCTCACGATGTGTGACTACCAACTTTTAGTTTACAAAAATGTGTAATATTTCTTTGAATAAAAGTTGGTATCCAGGCAGAGTCAAACAGTGTAATAAAGAACCTACCCTGGTGAAAAATAACGTTAGAACGACTTCACCTAAAGTTAAAGAATGTGGTTTAAATGTTAAATGCCTAACGTTGGAGCATGGTAGTCCTAAAGTCAAGATAATTTTCAAAGAATGGTAAAAGCAAACGACCAGTGGATATTGGTAGAAGGGATCGAGGCTACTCATAATCATGGCAGACTAACATCTCTACTCTAAATTTCTCTACTCCCTAACATGCCTACTCCATAACATCCCTACTCCACAACAACACTACTCCGTAACATCTCTACTCCATAACATCTCTACTCCGTAACAACTCTACTCCACACTATATGCACTTTATTAGCCACTTAATAATAAATGAGCAGTTCAAAGAACAAAGAATCTTCTTCTTCTAGATTATTTTATTTTTTTCCTAGAAAACGTTTATCTTTAAATGTAAATCTAGAACAATCATAAATGAATTATTCTAAAAGCAACAATGACCGCGTACTCTTAACATGCACTAATATGTAAGTAATTAATAAACTGAATTCATTTTTGACAGTGACTTAGCATGACAAATATTCTTTTGAGGTAAGATAAGTGGCTAATCGAGTGTCTATAGTGTGGAGTAGAGTTGTTACGGAGTAGAGATGTTATGGAGTAGAGATGTTACGGAGTAGAGTTATTGTGGAGTAGGGATGTTATGGAGTAGGGATGTTAGGGAGTAGAGAAATTTAGAGTAGAGATGTTAGTCTGCCATAATCATCAGTAGCAAAATCATAGCAGGATCGCGATTTAGGCAGACTAACATCTCTACTCTAAATTTCTCTACTCCCTAACATCCCTACTCCATAACATCCCTACTCCATAACAACTCTACTCTGTAACATCCCTACTCCATAACATCTCTACTCCGTAACAACTCTACTCCACACTATATGCACTTTATTAGCCACTTTATAATAAATGAGCGGTTTGCAGAACAAAGAAGCTTCTTCTTCTAGATCATTTTATTTTTTTCCTAAAAAACGTTTATCTTTAAATTTAAATCTAGAACAATCATAAACGAATTATTCTAAAATTCACATTTTTCGCGTACTCTTAACATGCACTAATAAGTAAGTAATTAATAAACAAAATTTATATTTGACAGTGACTTAGCATGACATATATTTTTTTGAGTTAAGACAAGTGGCTAATCGAGTGCATATAGTGCGGAGTAGAGTTGTTACGGAGTAGAGATGTTATGGAGTAGGGATGTTACAGAGTAGAGTTGTTATGGAGTAGGGATGTTATGGAGTAGGGATGTTAGGGAGTAGAGAAATTTAGAGTAGAGATGTTAGTCTGCCGCGATTTACATCTCATATGATGTAGGGTCACTTCATCTGTACTCGGTCCGTTTTTGCTCTGGTTTTCGTTTGTCCGTTTTTGCTCTGGTTTTCGTTTTTTTCTTCCTTTCAAAAGGAGAAAAGCTAAGTCCAAAAACCGAAAACTAACGAAAGAACAAAGTAAGACTAAGATGAAGTGACCCTAATATGATGTGATTTTGTCACTTCACGCAGGGGTGTCGCGAGGGATTTCCCAACTAAATATTAAGAATTTTCCAACTTTATTAATGATTTTCCAACTTTTTATCAGACAAAAAAAGCTTTACCAGGGACATAAAATTTTGATGACTAAAAAAAGGGGTCCTCGCCTCTGAAAAAAGGCTTTTTATCCTGCAAAAAAACTTAACTGAAAATGTCTACACCTTTTCAAGTTGTAAATCAGAAAATGTGATATTAATTTCAGACAGTGTAATTTGTTATTCAGATTTTTAAAAATAATTTCAGAAAGTATAAATTGTAATTCAGATTTTTAAATTATATTTCATAAAGTGTAAATTGTAATTCAGATTTGCAAGTTATATTTCAGAAAGTATAAATTGAAATTCAGACTTGTAATATATATTGCAGAAAGCGTAAGTTGAAATTCAGAAAGTGTAAATTATATTTCAGAAAGTAGAAATTTTCAGAATGTGTTATTTTATTTAAATTTGGATCTGTAAATTCAATTTCAGAAAGTGTAAATTAATTTTAGGAAACGGTAATTTGTAAATCAGAAATCATAATTTTTATTTCGGAACTTATTATTTTATTCAACAAAATTTTAAAAAAGTAGCAGTTATGTATTATACATATATTCGGTATTAAATATTGAACAGCAATAAATTTAAGTTAAAAAAAAAATATTTTTTACATTGTTAGGTTGGTAAGTTTTGTTTTATTTTGAAGTTTCTCGATAGATAAATATTTCTGAAATTTAATTTACACTTTCTGAAATACAATTTACACTTTCTGAAATACAATTTACTCTGTAATAATAATATAAAGTTATAATTTCTGAAATATAATTTACACTTTCTGAATTTCAACTTACGCTTCCTGAAATATAATTTACACTTTCTGAAATTTAATTTATACTTTCTGAAATTTAATTTATACTTTCTGAAATATAAATTGTAAATCTTCAAATCTGAATTACAATTTATACTTTCTGAAATTTAACTTGAAATTCTGAATATCAATTTACACTTTCCTATTTACAACTTGAAAAGGTGTAGTAGAATCGAGTAGAACCGATAACATTTTTACTGAGTTTTACTTGATTGTACTATGACTTTAAAATTCCTAGTAAAAAATATACTCGATTGAACTAGGAAACTGATTTACTCGGTTTTACTCGGGAAAATATTATACATTTTTCGAGATATTTACTGGTTTGAGCTAGGTTAAAAAAAAAAACAGAAAAAATATTTACTAACCGACCACAGACCAGTAAAATTTTATACTCGGTTTTGGTCGGACCAGAATATTAGTAAAATTTGAGTTATATTTTTTACTCGGTTTTACTAGACTTTCGAACTGGACCGCTCCAGTCTTCCCAACTAATAGATTTACTGACCAAAACATAAAAAAGGTTATTTCTCAACTCTGACAATCAATATTTTTTTCCCAACTCGCTCAATTTTCCCAACTATTTCCCAGTTCGACAGTGGCTTTTCCCAACTCGAGCGTGGTTGGGGGGATGGTGCACCCCCTACCCACTCATCGCGTCATCTCTGACTTCACGGTATCCAATCGCCATGGAACGCAAACTCCAGATCGTTATCGAAAGATAGTGTTAAATGTTCTTGGTGATGGCCCTGTTTTTTACAATTTTATGTATAATGTAGGAATTTTTATAACACTTCTGGTTTTGTCCGTAGAATTCGAATCCGTTCACAAAATCAAAAAAAGCAAAAACGACCAAGAACGAAAGAAAAAAATTATACCTGAAATTGTAAAGAAACAGGGCCCTCACCAAGAACTTTTAACAGTAGGTAATATCCCAATAGGTTATATCCCATAAAGATCTGCTGGTTGTTTACTATGACATTCTTTGGACTGCTACTGTGGGGGCCTAAGTTTAAAATAACGTTTATCTAACCTTTAAGAGTTCTCCAAACGTTAGATAAAGGTTAATCTACAGTCAGCCATAACTTCAGGTGTCTAAGTTTAGGCGGGACATTTATACATTAAACAGAAAAAAAAACACGTTTTTTAACGAATAATTTCTACTAGGGTAGCATATATAGCACAAGCAAGGTTGCAAACTACGAAATATAGTTATGTATTAATTTAAATATAAAGGAATTTCATCGAAGAAGTTCACCAAAAATCCACAGAAAAATAAATGCAAAAATATTATGACGGGGGATATAAAATATTAATGGTTTTTCTAATTTTTACTGAAATGAAAGATTCATAACTTCATACTGGATATTTTATGCACTTACATTCTACGTTGCTTCAGTTAAGTGTAGGGTCCCTGAATTTTAGTTTCAAGTTCTCGGTCTTTAAGAAAAACGTCAAACCAAAATTAAGGTACCCTAGTTAAATGTTGTTTGCAATCTGACCAAAAGCAATGTGATTTTATTTATATTTTGGTGTTAAGCGTAACAAATGAGATTATTTTATAATATTAAATAATTTATTAATATACAGATTATCTGTTTAGTATACACTGCAAAGTGAAATTTGTATCCTCTTATGGCGAGCTTCCCTACTCTCGGATGAATTTGGGATCAATCGTTCTGCGTTTAGGATGGCAGTTGCGACTTTTAATTCACTTTAGTAAAAACGCATGCATTTCAGGGGTGTAGGGGTATACGAATTCTACTTTCAAGTGTATACTAGAGTGGGTCGAAAAACAAAAAAGTTTTTGGATTAGGATCTAATAGCAAAAAAAAGTTGTAGCACATAAAAAAACCATGTTTAAAAAAAAATTGGTCCAAATTCATTGAATAACTTAGGAGCGCAAAGAACACAAAGCTTTTATTTTTTTAAAAAACGTGCAACATTAAGAACAGGATAACTTGAGAATGGTTTAAGATAAAGACTAAAAAATTGAAACACAGATTTTTAAACTCAAAATTTAATTTTGATTTTTTTTTTGAAAAAAATTGATGTCCCACAAGTGGGACAAAAGGGGCAAAATTTATTTTTTTGCAATAATGTTCTTAGTTTTAAAGTTAGGTATACAAAATTATATATCAATAAAAAGATCTTGAAGAGACCTACAAAAACGTTTATATTAATTTTTTATGTAAATATTACCGTTTTCGAGATATTTGAGAAAATAAATGAATAAACATAGGAAAAAAAATAAAATTTTATTTTATTGTTTACGTACCAAATTTTAATTAATAATAATACTTGAAAATAATTGACCGATAGATGGCGTAAGGGTTCAATAGTCTTCCAAAAAAAAATAATGTATACTATGATAATCATTTTTAAAATATAACAAAATTTGGGAAAAAGAAAGCCAAATCTAGTATTTAAAACAAGACTATACATATTTACTTATATCCTATTAGGGTTTATTAATTCTTAGAATTGCTAACACTCGAGTGCACCACTTATTTCGCAGAAAATTATAAAAAATTTTAATGAAAATTTTTAAAACGAGAGTCAATAAAAAGAACTTTTATTATCTATTTCTTAGAATTATTTAAACTTGCTTCATTTTTGCAATTAACTAGTGAACATTGAGAGTTAAGACATTATAAAATTGTTTTTTGTTCTTACAAGACCTGTCGGAAAGCATTCGTGTAAAATTTATCTGTTAAATTAATATTAGTTTTTTAATTATTTTGAAAAGTTTTGTCATGGGAAAAACTAGTAAAAGTGTGTGTCCTATTTTTGGTGTTTCCAAGGACTTAATTTCATACAGACTCCCGACTTACGAAGACGTAATAAGATGTTGGTTGGAAGAAAAAGGTAAAACGAAAATACATTTAAAAAAACATAATAATTCTACAATACATAAAATAGTGGCGGAAAAAGTTTGTAAAGCTTATGAGAGAGCTAATGTTCCTCTAGTGTCACAAGTAAGAGTTGAACAAATGGTGGAGGCTTATCATGGTAAATATAAAAGTATAATGAAAAGTTATAACAGAGATAAAAATAAGGCTTTTTGGATTGAAAAGGCAAAAAAATTTAAAGATACAGCGAAGAATAGTCTTTTTGACATTACAGCTTGTAAATGTGAAATGCTATTTAACTGTACATGTGATAAAAAAGAAAATAAAATTTGTGCATGTCCAATTTCTATTAATTGTTATTGCGAAAAGAAAAATAAAATACCGAAATCCCAAAGAGGTTTTATTTATGATCAACGAAGCGATCGAAAACAAATTATAAGAAAAAAAGGTAAAATTAACACTAAAAAAGAAACAAAGCTAATGGAAAGGAAAGAAAAAAGCACAAAAAAAATTAAAGTAGCATTAAAACAAAATACTGAAGAAAATATGAGCAGTTTATCTTCCCATTCTATGTCTTCACATTCTTCTGATGCAACTGTAAAGATGAGATTGCCTTCTACATCCCAAATGAGAACAAAATTAAATGTAACAGCTAGTACAAGCGACCGATTTCGTTTATCTGATCGCGCAACAGCTGCAATTGCCTCAAGTGTTCTTCAAGACTTAGGAATTATTTCTGAAAACAACAAATCAAGTGTCATAGACAAAAACAAAATAAGAAGAGACAAAAGTCGTGTTAGAAATTCTTTACAAGAAGAAAAAGAAAATATAAGTATAACCAGTCTGTTTTTTGATGGAAGGAAGGATGTAACTTTGGTCAAGGAAAAAATAATTAGTAAGTGGTATATAACAAAGAAAAAGAAAGAACATATATCTTTAATTAATGAACCAGGGTCTCAGTACATCGGACATGTAACTCCCAAAACTGGAAATGCACTCGGGATAAAACAATCTATTGTAAAATATATCAAGCAAAATAAGATTGATGTTAAAAATCTTAGTGTAATTGGTTGCGATGGAACCCCAACAAATACTGGTTGGAAAAGTGGTATTATTAGGCGGCTTGAAAAACATTTCGGCAAAGAATTTCAGTGGAGCATTTGTATGTTACATTTTAACGAGTTGCCATTAAGGCATTTGTTTGAATATCTTGATGGAAAAACAAGTGGACCAAGGTCTTATTTTGGATCAATTGGAAATCAAATCCAAAACTGTGAACAATTAGCCGTCGTAAAATTCAAAAAAATTAATACTGTTATTCCTGAAGTATCAATAGATGATCTTAGTAAAGATCAAAAATACCTTCTACAAATTTCCAAAGCAATTTACACTGGTTTTTGTTCAGAGGATTTGGCAATTCAAAACCCAGGCCCGCTTTCCCATGCTAGATGGTTAACAAAAGCTAATAGAATTTTAAGACTGTACATTGCAATAGAAGAACCTGAAAAAGAGTTAGAACATCTTGTACATTTTATTATGAGATCTTATATGCCAATGTGGTTTCAAATTAAAACAAATCCTTCAATAAAAGACGGGTCAAAGCACATATTTAATTTAATTAAATCAACAAGATACATGACGGAGGATTTATTAAATGTAATTGATCCAGTTATTCAACGTAATGCTTTTTTTGCTCATCCAGAGAATTTGCTTTTATCAATGATAACAGACGAAAGAGTAGAAAAAAGGGATATTGCATATAAGAAAATTTTAGAAGCAAGGCAAAAAGAATGCAAATCAGTGCGTATATTTATATGTCCTCAATTAAATTTTAAAGCAACTGATTATACAGATTTAATTGACTTTACATCCCACTTTTGTTCACCTCCAATTTTAAATAGTGTATCTACAAAAGAAATTGAACATCTTTTGCTAACAAAGTCTATCCCAAAATGGGATTTTTTAAAAATTCCTTGTCACACACAGGCGGTAGAACGTTGTGTGAAATTGGTCACGACAGTATCCAAGCAAGTTTGTGGCTACCAGAAAAGAGATGGTGTTATTAGAACCACGTTATTATCACGTTCTACCCTAAAAAAATTTGACACAAAATCTAAATTTTAAATTTTGTTTAGGAAATATATAAATTTGAAATATTTCATACAGTAAGCTATTTTTTTAAATAAACAAAATTGTTATATAAAAGAGTTCAACGGCAGCCATATTTAAAAGTTTACAAAAGTTTTACAAGATGAGACTGCTGGCAGGCGTACTCCGTGTACTAAGAAATTTATTATAATAAAATGTAGGTATATATTAAGCACTATTGAGGCGATTGAAAGAATTCTATCTTCTATCTCATAAATATTTTGTTAGCTTTTATATATGACTGTTGTTGAACTCGAAAGTTGTCTTTTTTTCTGTTATATTTAAGTACGTAACCAATAAAGTAACATTTTATTTTTTTCCTATATTTATTTTATTAAATATCTCGAAAACGGTAACATGTACACAAAAAATGAATATAAACGTTTTTGTAGGTCTTTAAAAGACCTTTTTATTAATATGCAACTTTATATACCTAACTTTAAAACTAAAAACGTAATTGCAAAAAAAAAAAAATTGCCCCTTTTGTCCCACTTTTGGTACATCAATTTTTTTTTTTTTTAATCGATATCAAATTTTGAGTTTAAAAACCTATTTTTAAATTTTTAAGTCTTTATCTTAAACCGTTTTCAAGTTAACGTGTTGAAAAGTTGCACGTTTTTTAAAAAAAGATAAAAGCTTTTTGTTCTTTGCGCTCCTAAGTTATTAAATGAATTTGCACCAATTTTTTTTTAAACGTGTTTTTTGATGTGTTACAAGTTTTTTTTGCTATTAGATCTTAATCCGAAAACTTTTTTGTTTTTCGACCCACTCTAGTGTATACCAAATCAATGAATCATCTGTATTTAGGGTCTCTAATATAGAATATCTTATTTACTATATTTTTTGCGGGTTTTGCTTTACAAAAGAGACTAATACGTCAAAATCGCATACCGTAATTAGAAGTTTATTTTAGAAAGAATTATATTAAATGATATGAAATAACAGCAGATTTATGGGATTCACGCAAGGTTGCTAGACTGTGCAGTAAGGATTTCTTAAAAAATAGTTTTCTAAATTAATCTTAAAAATAAGCAATATTAAAAAAAACATATTCTACAGAAAAAAGCCCTGGTTATTTCATATCAACTTTTACATTTTCATATAGTAAGTACTTACCACGAAAATAAGATATTTTGTATGGTATTCCTAGGATCACTTGAATTTGATTTGGTTTCTTATTTGGGAAAAAGCTAACTTAATGGATAGTGATTCTAGTTATGATCCCGCTATGAACTTCTGCTTCAAAGTATACTGCTACAGTGCGTTTATATGAGATAGTAATGTGTACTACTACTACTTATTAAGATAAATGACCAAGACATTAACTGGGAAAACCATGTTAAATACTTGTTTTCCCCTAATTAGGCATTACCATATCCAAAAACCTCACGTGGGATAAGCACGTTAAAAACACCCTTTAAACAGCCAACTACCGTCTCGCCAAACTCTACCCCATATTAGACAGAAAAAGCTCCCTTTCCATTAAAACCAAAATCCTACTCTACAACCAAACTCTAAAGCCAGTACTCCTATACGGAGCCCCAGCCTAAAAAAAAAACGCTTTCAGCCAAACTTCAGCCCTCCAAAACAAAGTACTCAGAATATGCCTGGATGCCCCCTGGTTCATGAGGAATTCACAAATTCACAGAGATCTAGCAAGTCTTTTATACCAGACAACCTCGACCACCCAAACCCCCTCATCTCAGATTTTCTAGATTATGATCACGAAATCCCCTATCACACCGGCCTGGAAACAATTTTTAGCTTTTGCATCTTTTCAAGACCAAATTTAAAAAAATCTCTCGATGCGTTTTGAGAAAAACAATTTTCCTTTGTTTTAACAAAAAAAATATGACAAATTTAAAAATTATTTTAGATATTCAGATTTTACGTCAAAAGGTGAGAAAAAAGTTTTTATAGACTTTTAGGCTTTTTAAGGGAGTTAGCGTACTTTTAAAGAGCATTTTTAGAATATTTATCACTTCATATCTCAGAAACGGTTTAACTTATTGACATGAAATTTTTACTGAACTATAGAACCAATAAAAGTAAACATTTAACGTTTCATTAAAATTAAGTTTTTGACCAGGGGCATAGATAATTTATATGTAAAACTGTAGGTACGCCCCTGGTTAAACATTTAATTGTTTTATGTCATAAAATGTTTACTGGTTGCATACTACAGTAAAAAGTCAATAAGTTAAACCGTTCCTTAGTTATGAAGTAAATAATATTCTAAAAATGTCCCTTAAACGTGTTATAGCTCCCCTAAGAAGCCATTTAACACAAACGTTCATAGAAAAATTTTGTCTCACTTTTTGACGTAAAATCTATACAGAATTTCAATTTTTAAAATATGTCATATTTTTTTTGTTAAAACAAATGAAAATCGTTTTTCTCAAAAACGCATTGATAGATTTTTTAAGTTTGGTCTTAAAAAGATGCCAAAGCTCTAAATAAAAAATAAAAAATATAAAAAAAATCTTGGGTTATATGAAAGTTGAGCTAAAAATTGTTTCCAGACCGGTATGCTATACTTACAAAAAGATTAAAAATGTGCTCAACCAGTAATGGCTCCCACCAAATCCCGACCGATGCAACTCAAACATCAGTGAGCTAGTTTCGCTCATCCCTCCCCGTCTCCTCCACTCCCACGGAATCCTACTCCCCCCATTTTACCAATTAATGACAGATGCAACTCCAGCATCAGTGAGCTTAGACCCACTAATATCCATTTAAACTAATTCCTATTAAGACAAATGAGCCATAGGCTTCTCTTCTCTCTTAAATAACCCAAACAAACTACAAACTGAACTAGAGCTATTAACACTCTAACAGCGCGTCGAGCGTGGTGTCGGCTAACTAAATAGCTCAGTAACTGAGCCTCGGTTCGACTTCGACAGAGATCTCATTAACACGTTCGCGACGACGTGCGCCACCGGTGGTACACGGACGACTTGCCTGATGGCCGACGTGCGCCACCAGTAGTACACGGTCTAATGCATTTGGGTCTCAAAATTCATACGGCTATACTTGAGTTTTACCAAAAACACCGTCGTCGCGAACGTGCTGTATTTAAGGTTCACATCACAGAAGTTTCTTGGAACCGCTATTTTCTGGCCATGAAGCCAAAGCAGGTTAAAATATCTACTTTTTTTTAAAATTTATTTTTAATTTTCAACTGTAGTGTTTTGCAATATGATGTTAACCCACATTGTAAAATGACAGTAGGTTGCAGAACATTTTACTTATAAATATATTTTAAACGACTTAAAAGATTACATATTTTGTACATGTTGTGATGCATGAACAAGTGAAGCAAATGGCTATCCCGGGCCCTTGATTTTCCTATTTTTTAGCCCTCTTACGGGCCTTTTCTTTATTTTTCCGACCGGGCCTGCGGCTCCTAAAAAACTGAAAATTGAGCATAACTAAAAAGTTTTGTGTAACAAGTTTTTATTAACCAGAAATCTAGTTGTGCAACAACTGGTTACTCTTTAAGCTCCTCAAATTTACTTTTCTTGGACTATTAGTAGACTTTGATGCAGAAACTTCCGTTTGGCGGTTTCTAATTAAATGAGTAAGTCTTCTCCTGCATACAATAAATGTGTATAATGATTTAGAATAGTTGTAAATTATAAATCTAGTAATTTTATGAAACTTTCGCTTTTTATTGTAAAGTATAATATATCCCCATCCAGCGGTAGTTCTGAAACGCTGCTGTTAAGGGTTATTCAAAAATAAGGTACCAATTTTCAAGGAGCGTTTCTAGGTCCAAAAATATGAAAAAAAGTTCCTATAAAGGTTGGTCCGGAAATGAGCCCTAAGGGAGCTACGACCCTCCTAAGGGTATATCTGAAAAGTAGTTTTTATTTAATATCTTTGGAACCCCATGAACTACAATAAAGATTTTTTGCACATGCCTTAACATTGATAAAGGCTATCTTTTTATGTTTTTTTATTTGGTAATTTTAATCAGGGACGTGCAAAATGGGGGTCGATGTCACTTTTTTGCTCTAAACTTTTTTATATGTAAATTTTTTGACATTTTCTTAATAAAATAATAATCTTTAATTAAAAAAACATAAAAAACGTACTCCTTATGTAACACCGTAGGGCCAACCGTTTTCGAGAATTAAAGAGGCAATTTCACGTAAGCATCAAAAATAGGAACTAAAAAATGCGCCACTAAAATTTCAATACTGCAGGGCGATTCTACATCAAAATCTATGTAAAAAGTTCTCGTACACAAATATCCACAAATCGCTTTTAAGGGAGCTACGCGTAGCTCTCTAACTAATACCGTATATATATATATATATATATATATATATATATATATATATATATATATATCCGGCCGACCAAATTGAGTCCACACATTACTCCTGTACATTACATTTTGACTCCGGAATTATTTTGACTCCGAATATCGGAGTCAAAATAGTTTTTCTTTATAAAATGACCATTAAACCATATTTAACTCTTTTTTTTCATATTACGTGAGACATAGCATCATAACTATTCCGCTAATACTAATAGTTTTGTAGAGTGACGTATGTACGCCTGTAAATTTAACGTTTAATCGGATGCAAAATAGTCGGTTTTAGTTCAACCTTTTGAAACATAGAGGCGCTGACGCACGCTGATCAATATACGAATCATCAATATACGCTTTCATATTGACGACTAATTTGTTTCCGACGGCTTGGCAACGTTGTATTGTTAAATATTGTATTGGTACATGAATTCTTAACTTTCGTGAGTTGGTAAAAGAACAAATAGTTGTACATATTTAAATTATAAATGGTTTAGTAGCCCCCTCTTAACTTTTAAACGAGTTAAATAGAAAGGGGATCGTGGGATACATTTTTTACTTAGGTATATACCTGTTCAAACTAACAAAACAAAAAGTTTTACTTTACCATAGGTATTGGTGAAGTTATCACAAAAAAATCGAATCATAGAACAATTTTACCGCCTAAAATGACACGTACTCAAAAACTGTTACACACAAAATAAAAATAGAGTGGCAAAATTTAAATTGAACTTTATATAGAAAGGGGATCGTGGAATACATTTTTTACTTAAATAACTCAAACTAACAAACAAAAAGTTTTACTCTACCTTAGTCATTGACGAAGTTATCACAAAAAAAGTGTAATTGAATTTTATATATGTGTTATAGATTGCGAAAAATATAACGCCATACTTTTTAAGTTATTATATTAACCTTAGATATTTTTTATTTCTATTTTGACTCCGTATAATATATTTTGACTCCGTATATAATATTTTGACTCCGTATAATAATATATTTTGGCTCCGTATATAATATTTTGACTCCATATAATATATTTTGACTCCGTATATTACGGAGACCCGAAAATAATATTGGTGCTAACTTTACATAACTTTATATAAACTTATGTGTTACGTAAACCATTAAATACTCCATATTCGTGTTAAATTTTACATTTCTATTATACTAGAAAACGAGATAACAGAACACACAACCAGGGGGCACTTCGGAGACAAATTATATTTGATGGTTATAATTTTTATTTTTCCTTGAACATAAATTGATTTCATATTCTATGCTACATTTTACATTTGGAAGTAAAATAACTAATAAAGTGCCCGGGGCCACGTTATGTTTTAAGTTTTTATTTTTATGGGAGATTTAGCTCAGTGGTCAATGGCATCGATATAGCCTGACACTGATCTAATGATCGTGAGTTCAAACCTCACTGGCGCCGATTGCCTTTTTCAGTTAATTAATAATTGAAATTTGGCGAAGGCGTACTCCCTAGATATATTGGTTCGAAAGTCAATTAAAGCCGGTGGTTCCCTCTACTACTAGCCCACACAAGTCCTGGACTTAGGGGATGCTTAATTAAGTAGAATAGTACGAGGTTAAAAACAAACATAAACATAAACATATTATTATTTGGAAGCGTCAGAATAATTTAAGCGTGCCCCCGGGGGCATTGGGGGATTTTTTTATTATAATAAACCTACCCAATAAAAAATAATTCGGCGGCCGATGGGCGGTTAAGTGATGGCAAATGATCATCGCTTTTTGACGTTGGAATGACGTCTGATCGTCGGTCGGCAAAATGATGACAAATGATAATTGAAATACTAAATCAGCTCAACGTCGGTCCGCCGTCGGCTTAATGATAATCGAAATACTACATCGGCTCAACGTCGGACCGCCGCCAGCATCTGACTAAACCATCAAATATAATTTGTCCCCCTGGTTGTGGTTTTTGTTATCTGCCAAATATAACGCAATACTTTTTAAGATTGTAATATGGTTACTGTGCTCCGGTGGCCACTATTATTTTTGAATAGGTTTGGACTTTTTGTTACTGTTCTTAAACCACATAAACAATATCCTAGTATAAATTACAAATAATGCCCAAAAAGATCGTTATTGTTTTAATTGACTATACTAGTGTAAATCCAGGGGGTGTACTTTAAATTTTTGGGTGGGGATTAATATGTGGGGATTAGTAATCTTGGTTATGTGGTTCTTTATTCGGCATGCCTTTAAAGAGTGAACAAGTGCAGTGCTTTATTTTTGATATAAAATGAGTAATCCAGCATCTAAAACGACAGGTAAGTATAGTATTTTTCATTTTACATACAATACTTTAAATATATAAATAATGTTTTTTTATACCTAATGTTTAAAACCATTAATTTTCCAATTGCCTTTGAATCGACGATAGATATTTTTTATTTATATTTTGACTCCGTATATTATATTTTGACTCCGTATATATTATTTTGACTCAGTATATAATATTTTAACTCCGTATAATATATTTTGACTCCGTATATTACGGAGATCCGATAATAATTTTAGAGCCAACTTTATATAAATGTTATATTTGTTTAATTTACATTGATTAAACATTAAACTCATGGATATGGAGTACTTCATATCCATGTTAAATTTCACATTTCTATTACACTAGAAAAACACAACCAGGGGGCACCCGAGAAAAATTATATTTGATGGTAATAATTTATTTTTCCTTCAACATAAATCGATTTTATACTATATGCTACATTTTACATTTGGAACTAAAATAACCAATAAAGTGCCCGGTTCACATGTCATGTTTTAAGTTGCCCCCGGGAACATTGGGGGGGGATTATAATAAACCTACCCAATAAACAATGGTTCGGCGGCCGACGGGCGTTAAAGTGATGGCAAATAATCATCCCTTTTTGAGGTCAGCCCGACGTTGGAACAAAGTCTGATCGTCGGCCGGCAAAACGAGGGCAAATGACAATCGAAATACTACATCCAGGTTGTGTACCTTTAAATTTTTTGGATAGGGATGGATGCTATTAATATATTGGTTTTTTATTCGCTATTTGTTTTTTAACGAGTGAACAAGTATATAAAATGAGTAATCCAGCAAATAAAACGACAGGTAAAAAATAAACATAAATTAAACCATTAAAATATAATATTCAAATATATGCGGAATAGTCTGTCAGTGTTTCAAATGAACTGCTTATAAAATAGTACGTTAAGCTTGGCAACGTTGCGGAACCAAAATAGTGCAGCTTATGAAAGTTGTATGTTGAAATGGAAGTAAAATAGTCGGTAATATGAAAGCCAGATATACAAGTTGGATTCATAATGATCGCTAATATAAACGGAGTCAAAATATTGGCAATAATGAAAAAAATGTATATTTGAAAAATAAGATAATTCCAATAAAATATATACCAATCAACTCGAAATCCTTTTTTAAACAATATATTTTAGGTCAATAATGTCTAAACTAGCTCCTTCTGCAGGACGCAATTTGACCGCAATATGTAATGAAGCAAAATAGATAGTGTGATGTATATATATATATATATATATATATATATATATATATATATATATATATTAGTTGAAGTGTCCTTAGCTGCGGTCCCTTAAAAAGTGTTATTCTTTAAGATGCCGTAATAATCTTAAAACTGATTTTCAAACCTAGATGTATACGAACTTTTTCACAGTTTTTAATGTAGAATCACCCTTTAGTATTACAATTTTTATTGGTGCATTTTTTAGTTCCCATTTTTGATGATCAGAAATTGCCTCTTTAATTATAATTTTCTCGAAAACGGTTGGTCGTGCGGTGTTACATAAAGAGTACCTTTTTATGTATTTTTAATTAAAGATTATTATTTTATTAAGAAAATGTCAAAAAATCTACAGATAAAAAATTTTAGGGCAAAAAGTGACATCGTCCCCAATTTTGCACCTCCCTGGTAAAAAATTTCCAAATAAAAATTAAATAAAATATTAACCCTTATCAATGTTAAGGCATGTGCAAAAATTCGTTTCTGTGGTACATATGGTTACAGAGATATTAAATAAAAACTACTTTTCAGATGTACCTTAGGAATGTCGTAGCTCCCTTAGGGCTCATTTCCGGACCAACCTTTATAGGAACTTTTTTTCATATTTTTGGCCCTAAAATCGCTCCCTTCAGATTTTGTACCTTACTTCTGAATCACCCTGTATAGTATAAAGTAAGAACGACTAACATGTTACAGGTTACCTGTACAATGTACACACGTCCCCCCAAATGGAAATAGGTTAAAAAAAATAGCAAGATTAGATGACTATTAATTATGTTAGCAAAGGGTCTGTAAACTTCAAAACCTATGAGAACGAAATCCTAATGATCACTAGTTCTTAAATAGGGTTAAAAAAATTTCCGCAGACTTCATGCTAAACAACAGTAACAAACTGCAATTTCTTTTGCACAATTCTAATAGTGCTTTTGTTGCTGATTTCGATTTTGTTTAGATCAAATCTCTATGTTTCCACTTTTGAGAAAAGCCGGTCCAAAATTTTATAAAAATTAAAATTTGTCATTTTTAAAGGCTCATATTTAAATTATTATAGCAGCTACAAAAGTTGTTTCTAGTTTAAATTAAAGTTACATTTATGCTCTATAAAATAATTACGAAAAATGTCTGGGAATCATTTTAAAAGTTCAGTGGAGGAATAGCTTTTGATGCCTTTGCAATGGTGTTTAAAGGAAGGTGATTTTATTTTTGTTAAGCAGTTTTTATAAATTTAACGTCAAATTTATTATACAGGGTGTATTTGAAATAGGGTCGGAAATTTTAACAGATGATTCTACATCATAAAATATGACAAAAAGTTCCTATAAACATATGTCTAAAAATGCGTCATAAGGGAGCTACGCCCCTTTGAAATTGGCTAAAAAAATCGGTTTTTATTTAATAACTCAGGAACCCTTTGAGATATATTAACGAGGTTTTGCACGTGAATTAATCCTAATAAGGCCTATCTTTGTATGTCATTTTCACGTACTTATTTAAACCAGGGGTGTGCGAAACGGGGGGGCCTTATCAGTTTTTTGTCCCAAACTTTTTTCTGTGTAACTTTTTTGCAATTTTATTTTTGGAATATGATTCCTCAGGTCAAAATACATAAAAAAGGTACTCTTGTTGTAATACTGTAGGATTAACCATTTTCGAGAAAAGTTCATTTGAAGGTGAAATTTCACGGTTCGAGGACGAAAAATTAAATACTAAAATGTCGAAAACCAAAATTTTAATGATGCAATGTTATTCTACATCAAAAACTAAGAAAAAAAGTTTCCATACATGTAGGTCGAAAAAACGCTTTTAAAGCTACCATAGCCCTTTAAAAATGGTGCATATTTAGGAGACCATAGCTCCATTAGGATTCATTTTTGGAAGTACCTGTATATGAGGTTTTTTTCTTAGTTTTTAATGTACATTCGCCCTGCATCATTAAAATTTTGGTTTTCAACATTTTAGTATTTAATTTTTCGTCCTCGAACCGTGGAATTTCACCTTCAAATGAATTTTTCTCGAAAATGGTTAATCCTACAGTATTACAAGAAGAGTACCTTTTTTATGTATTTTGACCTGAGGAATCATATTTCAAAAATAAAATTGCAAAAAAGTTACACAGAAAAAAGTTTGGGACAAAAAACTGATAAGGCCCCCCCGTTTCGCACACCCCTGGTTTAAATAAGTACGTGAAAATGACATACAAAGATGAGCCTTGGTAGGATTAGTTGACGTGCAAAACCTCGTTGATATATCTCAAAGGGTTCCTGAGTTATTAAATAAAAACCGATTTTTTTAGCCACTTTCAAAGGGGCGTAGCTCCCTTATGACGCATTTTTAGACATATGTTTATAGGAACTTTTTGTCATATTTTATGATGTAGAATCATCTGTTAAAATTTCCGACCCTATTTCAAATACACCGTGTATTTGTCAAGCCCGTGTGTTTGTCAATTTTGCTAAATATGACATATACTGCCCAAAATAGTCTTAAACAGCAACACTGAATCGTCATTGCAGATGTCTTGAAAACTAGTCTTCAGTTGGACACCGGAAGTGAAATCCATATACTTTTTTTTACGATTTTATAGAGCAAGCATGTAACTTCAATTCAAGCTATAGAAACCCTTTGTAGGTGCTTTAATAATTTATTTATTGTTCACCTAAAATGACATTTTTTCATATTTTCGAGAGGGTATTTCTCAAAGACGGAAAGAGATAGAGATTTGGTCTAAACAAAATCTAAATCAGCAACAAAAACACTATTAGAATTGTGCAAAAGAAATTGCAGTTTGTTATTGTTGTTTAGCATGAAGTCTGCGGAAGAACTTTTACTACTATTTAAGAACTAGTGCTCATTAGGATTTCATTCTTAGAGGTTTTGAAGTTTACAGACCCTTTGCTAACATAATTAATAGTCATCTAATCTTGCTATTTTTTTAACCCTATTTCCATTTGGGGGGACGTGTGTGTATACAGGTTACTTATTAACCAGAACTAGAGCACGGTGCAGATTGGTCCCAGAAAGAAAGTGACAAAAGTCTGTTTTTTTTTGATAGGGCCATTTTTTGCACCGCTGTGTTGACCTTGAGAGGTCAGGGCCAAAAAGACTTTAAATTGATGGTGTTTGATTTTAAACAAATTTCATAGTTTTATACAAAAAGCCTTTTATGACCTGTCCTTAAAAGTTTAATTTACTGAGATCTGAGCGAGCTGCATACCTGTAAAGTTGGCCTACATAAATTGATTAAGTTTAATTTTTTAAGCATTTGATTAGCTTTGCCATGGTTACATTGTTGGAAAAAACTTTACTTTTTTGGGTTTAAGTTGGGGGATGGTATGCCTTTTAAACATATTAGCAGCAGAAATTATTGTAAATAAAAATAATAGGCTTTTTGGCTTATATTTTAAAGTAATTTGGTATCAGTGTGTTTGTAATATTATCTGGCTAAAAATTTAGTGCCGTCTTTTAGTATAGACGGGAAATATAGCTATTTTTTTGAGGCGGTGCATCGCGGCGAGCTGGTATCCTGTTACTCAGTTATGCTAACCATTGCTATCACCAGTTAGTTTACAGGGTGTACGGTAACTCGCGTCGGAGCGGGAAACCACATAATCATCTGCCAATAAAAAAAAGTCTCTGCAAAAGATTAAACTTCTATCTTGAACGGTTACTGATATAAGAACATTTAGTTTTGACCAATACCAGAAGATGTTAAATACACCTAAAAACGTGAATAAATTACTCATTAAGATGTTATGGAAACATACCTGAACTTTAAGGTAAGTGTTTTGATTGTTGCTATGGAAATTTATAATGAAGTTTAGCAGTATTTTTTTCAAGAAACCGTCAAAAAAAATGTTTACAAGTAGAGAATATTCTAAAATGGTTATTTTATATGGACAATGTGGCAGAAATGCAAGAAAAAAGCAGCCAAAGTGTATTAAATGTACCTCGAAAGAGTTCATCCCACCCCCTTGTTTTTAACGGCTGTACAACGTTTGAGGGAAACAGGTAACGTGTTAGTGGATAGAAAAGAAATTGGTGGAGCCTTGATTACAGTTAGGACTCCGGAGGTAGAATGACCCAGATGCTAGTGTAAGGGAAATTGCAAAGAATCTCAACCTTAGACGCACCACCGTAAATACCGTTATGAAAAAAATTAAGTGGCATCCCTACCACTATATTCGCGTACAAAATTTATTGCCTAAAGACTAGGCTCCCAGAATGAAGTTTTACAGATGGATCCACGAACAGCCAAATGTTCAAGACTGCGAATCATATTGTGTTTTCGGATAAGTGCACTTTTGGGAGAAATATAATTTTCAACTCAAGAAACTTTCATTTTTAGTCTACGAGAATCCTCGTGCAATGATTTCCAGCATTTTCATGATGTCCAAGCGGGTTTCAATAAATCTTTGGGCAGGAATACTTGTATATCGATATATTTTTATATCAAATATTATATTTTACCTAAAAATCCATATTATAAAGAAATAACTCAAGTGATTTTTACAAATTTCTAATTTGACATTAGTGTCAAAGTGGCTTTTATTTATGTATTGGTATGGTAGCTTAGTTACGAATTATGTAATTATCTCACGTTTTTAGGTGTATTCATCACTTTCTGGTATTGGTGCAAAGAAAATGTTCTTATCTCGGTATTCTTTTGTGTAGTTTTTTTCATTTCATAATGAGATATATAAATATAATTATTAAAAAAATATATTCTCTATGTTTGCCCTTATTTTTCTCCCTAATCCAATTAGGAAAAATTAATTTCTTACGCACAGTTTTCTAGCTTAAACATTCCTCTACAAAATAAAAAAAAGCTGAACTTTCTATCTCTAGTAATAAAGCTGTAAATTAAGTTTGACCACGGACGCTACATTCTATCCCACTGTGCGATGATTACGAAAAAAATAGTCAAAAATCTGAAAAAAAAACCTTTTTTCGCGTGATTATAATTACTTTCAATAATAATTATTACTTTTAATTTTTTAATTACTTTTTTAAAAATTTGAACCCTATAGGGCGGTTAATTTTGTTTTTCAAAAAGTCCGATTCAGGTTGTTTGGCATAAAGGCTTCTTTTGCAAATCTGCAACAAGGACCAATACCCAAAAAATTAAAATTTAAAATGGCGGAATAAATATGGCTGATTTATTTTTTTTAATTTTGTCAAAATTAACGAAAATATGGTACAAAACAAAAAAAAATATGACGATTATTGCCCATTTTGTTATTGGTTTTTTCCTTATATGTACTAGTAATTACTGTAAAAATTTCATAATTTTATACTGGCTTGTTTTTTTTAATTTAATTAAATATAATTTAATTTAATATATCTTCGGCTTACAAGTAAAGAGCACTAAGTCCAAAAACATGGTTTTGAGATATTGACAAATTTAGCTTTTAATTTTTGTAATAATTGTTACAAAAATACACGTTTCGCCAAACAAACACTGAGTCGCTTAGTGCAGAAAAATTTGAAATAATCTACAAGTAAAACGCACTAAGTGACTTAGTGCCTATTGCCAGATAAAATTTTATTCAAAATCAAACTGGTGCGTTTTGTAATAATTGTTACAAAAATGCACGTTTCGCCAAACAAACACTAAGTCGCTTGGTGCAGAAAAATTTGAAATAATCTACAAGTAAAACGCACTAAGTGCACTAAGTGACTTAGTGCCTATTGCCAGATAAAATTTTATTCAAAATCAAACTGGTGCGTTTTGTATAGTGGGTAACTCTCTTGGCAGTCCACCTAGAAGTTAGTTCGGTTTACCTGTACATAGATCATCAAAAATTCATTACAGTACCATAAAAATCCCATTTTTGCAAAAAAGTGACTTAGTGCCTTTTACTTGTAAGCCGACGATATATAATATTAAACAAAATTACCTTAAAATAGTTACAGATTTACGAAATAATACTGTTTAGTTCCATACAAAATTTATTTTTAATATAAGAATAGTAATTATAGACCACGGTAGAGAAGACATTTTTTATAGCCGAGCAGCAAGGGATTTAAGAGTGCGAGGCTATAATAGTCTTCTCTACCGTGGTTTATATATTAGTTTTTTCACTACTAGTACTATTTAACTATTTTCATTCAAATAATAAAATAAATATGTAATAAAACTGCGTATTTTAGGTATAATATGTATATTACTAGTGGCCGAGCGCTTTCGATAAGAAACTTATCATTAGAGATCGGATTTTACCGAGTCGTGACGTCAAAATCCATAGCCGGGTACAAAAAATTAATAATAATTTTATAAAAATGTTTTATAAGCTATCAAACTACTATAAATATTATGAAAATCCCCTAGCGTTGAAAATTAAAAAACAACATAACATAACAGATCCGAAAATTATGATTTAGTTGGACTTTTAAATAATCCAAATTTTATTTAATAGTATTGTAACATGGTGGCTGGGTATAACTATTATCAAGTTAAAAAAAATCTGCCTGGTCAATCCTTTTCTATTCGCAATAACAGCTCACGTGACTCGTCACGTGACGTTTATAACTTGTGAAATATGTTTTTAAAAATTTCTTCGAAATTATGATCTTTACTCAAATCTTTTTTTTTTTTCGTATTATAAATAAAATAAAAAAATACACAACTAAAACATATAGTGTTTGTAGAAAAAGCAAACTATCGACGAAATCTTTTTGTGTTTTATTCAATTTGTGAAAATAAATAAACATGTACTCTGCAGACTCACCGACGTTCGAAGCAAAAAAATCGATATAAGATGATGTTGATAGAGTAAATTATTATAAGGAAATTGTATACACATTATACGATTTCCAATGGATAGGGGGCTCTGTCGGGATTCTCAAGACCACGGACACGGATTAAAGGAATATATTCTCCGCTTAATCTGCAATTTCGTATTTAGAATCTATCTGTTTCTATCTGTGATTGTTTCAATTACTGATTGATTTGAAATCCGATTTATTTAATAGGGTTATAGCGTTTTTAATGGTTTTAATTTAGAAAAAGCTAATATCCTAGAATATTATTTAAATATTAAAGTACCAGTAACGGCATCCATAAGATATTACATATAACAGGAATGTGGATTTATGATGTCACAAACACGTTATTTTCGGGATGTCATTGTGTGATGTTATTAGGGGCGGACTTAGGACATCCCCACCATGCTACATTCTTGTTAAATGAGACTACAATCTTAACATCACATGTCACATATTAACGTGACTTTCACGTGAATGTCATGTTATTTTGCTACCTGGGATACTTTACACTTCCCCTTTTTGTAAAAAAGACTTAACCTGGGAAAGAAAAACTAATACTTTAAGACATGTGAATACAAAAACCCATAAAGGAGATGAGGAACAAGGACAATTTAATATTTAAAGTAAGTAAAAAAATACGAAATTAATTTTAATCACAACTTATAAACGTCACGTGACCTTTTATTGCGAATAAAAAACGATTGGCCAGGCATTGGTAAAAGTAATACCCAGCCACCATGCCACAATACTATAAAATTAAATTTGGATTATTAAAGAGCCCAACTAAATCGTAATTTTCAGAATTGTTATTTTTTTAAATTTTCTTTTACTTAAATAAAACGTTAGGGGATTTTCATAATATTTATATAATTTTCTTTGGTAATGTAGTAGTTTGGAAACATATTAGACATTTTTATAAAATTAATATGAATTTGTACCCGGCTATGCATTTTGACGTCACGACTCCCTAAAATCCGATGTCTACTTATCATCCTCAGGGCTGTGCCTTGTCAAGATAGAAGAAATCTTTGTTTATAGAACATAGCGATATGATTTAAAAACATCATAACATCAAAATTAATTATAAAATGGGTACATTTCAACATAAATAAATACAAATATAAATAAAATATTGCAACAAATTGCGTTTGACAGAATATACCGGTATGCTACTACCCTTTAAAATATCAACCGTTGTGCATTTTTGCAAATTTACAACATAAGAATTCCTCATTTGACTGGACTAATTTTATAGTGTGCTTTGTAAAGCATGCGCCCGCGCTATTTTGACATTCACGACCCGAGCTTCGTGGTTGCCGGTCGCTGTTCGTGGAGCTTTCTGTCAACGATATTCCGTTTATTTACGTTTTATTTGCCGGATTTTTTATGAACTTGAGTGCTTAATTTGTGCTTTTTTTGTGAAATGTGATTACTTTTTGTGTGTGGCTGCGACTGTCAAGTGTTAATTATGACAGACTCGGATCACAGCGATGATTCTTGGGAGACATTTTTCGGTAAGTTTTCCAAGCATGCTTGCTGTATGAAAATTATGAATTAAAAACAATGACAAACCTTTTTGTAATTATTTTGCAAAAAAAGAATGAATTAAATTCTGTAAAAATAGTGCAATTTATGCACTATGCAGTTCGTAAATATTAGTTATGCTTACAATTCCTGCAGTAATATTAAATGAGTTGCTGCAGTGCAGTGACATAACCTTGGATATCCGAGGTTATGTCACAAAAGTCATGTGACAACATTTAGTTTTCAACTATTGTGATGTGCTACTGAGGGGGGGGGGGGTGGTGATAAAGGATTACAATTCTGTATATCAGCAGCTAGGAAGCATATGGGCGTAAGTCCATTGTAAAACCGGTGGGTTCAGGGCCGTAGCGAAGATTTCGTGGGGAGGAAAAGGTCAAAAATGACAACTTTTTTTAGCCTAAAAATACAACTTTCATCTTCGACGAAAAAGTTGATGACTTTGTGAAATATGCAATTTTTGTATGAATCCATGAAATATGCAACTTTTTTCTTTAACAAAAAACTTGATGACTAAAAAAAAGTCCCACCCTTTGGTATTTGAATCCATGAAATAGGCAACTTTTTTCTTTGACGAAAAAGTTAATGAGTATAAAAAAGGTCCCACTCTGTCTTGAAATATTTGAATCCATGAAATGTGAAACTTTTTTGATTTCAAGATAGGTGGGGGGATGCTCCCATATGTTCGTCCTCTTCTTCTTCTATCGTCTATTAACCAACCTTATGCGCTTATGTATTAGGATAGCAAATGGTCATATGCCGTATGCAAGTTATGTCATTATCGGTCATTAGGTTATTATGCGTTATGTTTGCTTATGTAAGCCTGTGGATAAGCCCTTATGTAGAAACATACCAAAAATTTTTAGTAAATAGAAGCTGGTGTTAAAATTTTTCTCGTTGTTTTTCTTTTGTTATACCTACGTGATAATAGATTCATTCATAGATAATTTTGTTTAATTTATAAAATAAAATAGATAATAACATTTATTTTATGATAATATATTCGATAAAAATAATAATGTTTCATTATTTGGGTGTCGCTTTCAGGGCCGTAACCAGGTCCAATTTTTTTTTGGGGGGGGGGCTTAAGCCCCCTACATATATGTATATATAAAAAATATATGCGTAATTTTACTGGTCCCACCTAGTTACGCCTATGGTTTTATAATTATTAATAATATTAAAATGAGGTCACTCCATCCAGCGGCAGCTTGCTGCTGCCGGCTTCGGGTACAGACAACTTCTAAACAGTTAAAACACGCCGCTCCCTTTAACATGGCAACATCATAGACATAACCAGTGTTGCCGATTTGCCAGTGTAAAAAAAGCCTTTAAAGGCATTTGCTAGTAATGGCTTGAAGCCAGGAATTTGCCGGTAATTTCCAGCAAAGAAAACTAAAAGAAGAAGAAGAAGAACTTTACATTTAGAAAAAAATTCGCCTGCGACGCTTCATCTTTCTTGCATTTTTGTAAAATTTTTAAGTGAGTTTAGTGTTAATGACAGATATAACTGATTAAAAAGTGTCACTTTTACATTTTTTTTACTGGATTTCTGAAAAATTATTTGTCTGTATCTCGAAAAAATATATAGCACCAACTCGGACAATTACTCGTACCAACCGTTGCCATGACAACGGTAACGCCAGGGACGATCCGAGGTTTTTGGCAAAAATTTTGATGACTGAAAAAAGAAAGGTAATCGTCCCCCCAAAAAAAAAATGCCGACTAACCTACGATTTTGCCGATACGGTCGTTTCGTGGGGGGTGCGACACCCCCCCCCTCGAATCGTCCCTGGGTACGCGGTTTCATTTTTTAAACATTTCTTTTTATCCTTCAACGACTGTTGTCAAAAAACCGCGACTGAATGGAGTGGCCCCATATTAGATAACCTAATGGTTCAAAATATTTTTAAGCGGAAACTCAGACTGCATTGGATAAAAATAGTTTTTGTAATTCTGTCGACTGCCTTTGGGCTGAGTGGCCAAACATTATAAAAATAAATCTAATAAACAGATGCTTTTTGAATATTCTTCAAAAAATAGACTTGGGTAATACCTCGCATATTACTAACTAAATATATACTAAACATGCCGTAAAAATATTGTATTTTGTTTAAATATATTTTTCAATTTGGTACGACTGACTGAATAAAAGTATTTTATCCAATACATACATTTAATAAGACAATTACCAGCTTTATTTTAAATAGATAAACTCAATAATAACCCCCGCGTGGCTTTTACTTTATTGAGTGGATAATTATTTATTTTACCCACTCAACTGTCACTTGTAAAATTATTTTCTTGTAAATGTCATTAAAATTTTTAATAAAAATATGAATTCCTAAGCTATTTATTGGATAAAACCTTGTATGGCACTCATGGGCAATATCTTACTTTACCCACTAGTACCGTAAATAACTATTTTTTTTTCTGATAAAATTACTTTTTTTTTAGTTTAGCCCCTATTCATTTTTTTTTGTTATTGGTAATTTTTACAGTCGCAGGGGAGGAACAGTGGTTCAGTATCTGAAATTTCCGAGTCCATTTTAGAGCACGATTATTTTGGACTGTCCTTTTTAGTATTATTAAAATATTTTAAGGGGTTGTTCTGATTTTTGATTTCAAAAAATATATATATTTTTTATACTTCTCAATATGTGTAGAATACGCTTCTAAAATATTTTGACGAAATTTGTCTTGTTTAAAAAGTTATACATATTAGACTTTAAAAAATAAACATAAAAAAATAATAAAATTATAAAATTTTAAGGGGTGATTCTACATCATAAAATATGACAAAAAGTTCCTATAAACATGTGTCTAAAAATACGTCGTATGGGAGATACGCCCCATTTGAAAGTGGCTAAAAATTCTGTTTTTATTTAATAACTCAGGAACCCTTTGAGATACAGCAAGGAGGTTTTGCATGTGCACTAATCTTAATAAGGCCCATCTTCGTATGTTATTTTTATGTACTTATTTTAACCAGGGGCGTGCGAAACGGGGAGGCCTTATCAGTTTTTTTCCCCAAACTTTTTTATGTGTATCTTTTTTTGATTTTTTGTAAAAAATAAAGATTCCTTGAGAAAAAATACATAAAAAACTTCATGTAGTGTAACACTGTAGGATTAACCGTTTTCAAAAAAATGCAATTAAGGGGAAGTTACATTCTGTGCCACCAAAAATGTTACTTTTTAAAAGGCTATTACTCCTTTAATATTAAATTTAGTTGTTTCGGTAAAGAATACTTTTTTGCTCAGTTTTTATTGTAGAATTGCCCTGCAGAATTAAAATTTTATTGGTGCTTTTTTTGTATACTTTAAAACATAAAAAAAATTAAACGCGTTTTTCACAAAATGCCATTTTTCAAAAGGGTTCCAGCGATTTAAAAAAAACTATTTAACATATTGACTTAATTCTTTCGGAATTTTGTTGAGAATCATGTTGGCTACTTCGCTAGTGTAATTTTTTTTATTCCCCCTTTTTTACCCGTTTTTGGTCGGAAAAATGGAATTTTTGTTTATTTTTCACTAAAATACGCGTGGAAATTGTGTTTTGTGGGATTTTGACTTATGTATACACTAGCGAAGTAAAGGACGTAATTTTTAACAAGACTATTTTTGATTTTTGTGTTTGGGACCATTGGGGGCCGAGCTATCGCTGGAACCGTTTGCCATGTTATTTTTGAGGTGTCTAACTTAAGCGCGTGATACACATTTATTTGACGGCAATAAAAAATTTTTTTTTTGTGAACTTTAAGAGTTGCCTAATACTTTGTAAAAAGTTTTGGACATAAAAATAATACAGGTCGTCTGAAAAAAATATCCAAAAATCGTCAATTTTTTGCCTTAAAAATCAGAACAACCCCTTAAGCAAATTGCCTAGTTTATATTGAATTACTGATTAATCATGTGAGTAAAGTTTAGCCAAACAATAGACTTTTTTTAAAACGATTTGTTTATAATTATATGAATCGTTCACTTCATAAAATAATTTTAAATAGTTAATTGGTTTTACCTTGAAGTTTAATAATTACACTAGTTAAAAATAATTTAATTTAATTGAATTAAAATATAGTACCTATATTTCTAACCTAATAAGAAAATGAAACATTTCTAACTGGATAGATGCTATTTGGCAGAGGCGCAGCTTAGGCTAAATTAGCATCTCGAGAGTTGGAAATGTTTCATTTTCTTATGTGGTTAGAACAATTGTTTACTCACAATAACAATAGTATTGTATTGAATACAAAATATTACAAAAATAATTACATTTGAACAAATGTTTGGTAATACTGCTCTCAATGACAATCTTAGCGCGCCATCTATGGGTAAAATCCAAAGCCAAAACAGGTTAGAAAAGATCTCTTTTCTTCCCTTGGTTAAAAAAGGTAACTTGTTAAAAAGTAAATAAAAATGATATAATTTGCAACTTTTTATAATACACAAAAAGAACAATATACTGTATGATTGTGAATAAATAATATTTCCTGCCTTTGATTAAATATATCAAGGGAATAATTTTTTATGATAATGGGAGCGTTCACATATTACGTACAATAAATTTGCCTTTTTAGACCCTTTGCCTTCCCTCTTTACCTAATGCTGATTTTAATATTTTTCCTTATAAAATAACATAAATTAATTATTTAGAGCTTTGGCATCTTTTTAAGACCAAATTTAAAAAAAATCTATCGATGCGTTTTTGAGAAAAACGATTTTCATTTGTTTTAACAAAAAAAATATGTTTAAAAATTATTTTAGATATTCACATTTTACGTCAAAAAGTGAGATAAAAGTTTTTATAGACGTTTGAGCTAAATTGCTTTTTAAGGGAGCTAGCGTACTTTTAAAGCGCAATTTTAGAATATTTATCACTTCATATCTCAGTAAGGGTTTAACTTATTAACATGAAATTTTTACTGAACTATACAACCAATAAATATAAGCATTTAACGTTTTATTAAAATTAAGTTTTTGACCAGGGGCGTAGATAATGGGTGCCTCGTAATTTATATGTAAAACTGTAAGTCCTACCCTGGTTAAATATTTAATTTTTTTTATGTCATAAAATGATAATGTTTATTGGTTGCATACTACAGTAAAAGTTTTAAGTCAATAAGTTAAACCGTTCCTGAGTTATGAAGTAAATAATACTCTAAAAATGTCCCTTAAACGTCTTCTAGCTCCCCTAAAAAGCCATTTAACACAAACATAAAAACTTTTTGTCTCACTTTTTGACGTAAAATTTGAATACCCAAAAAAAAATTTAAATATGTCATATTTTTTTGTGAAATACTGAATATACATAGACTTGGTAGTTTGTAATTTGTATATTTTTTTGGGCAAGTAGTTATAATCTTGTCGTTTAGTGTTTATTACAAACGAATGTTTATGTTTTTAAAATAAAATATTATTAATTATGCCTTGAATTATGCATTATTATATAATTTAAATCACGCCAGGTGATCTCGCAAATATGCTTTATAAGGAAGCATTCAATTATTATAAAACGCACCGAATCTTTACCTGATGTTTTATTGCGCAATTTTATATTATATTTTAAAATAATATCTTATATTATTATAATCACTTAAAATAAACCTGTCACTTTCGATTGTTCAAGAACAAAAAGACTAGTTCCTTCAACCATCTTCTTCAATGACTTTTAAGGCTATTTTAAAAGGGTTGGGCAAGGAGTTAACTCAATGGTTAGAGGTACCAAGGAGTGGGCGGGTGATATTTAGAAATTCTGCAAATACAAAATTAATTTGAGTTTTGCCCTAGAAAAGTAAAATGACGTTTTTCATAAAATGTTGAGGTAAGCTCGGATGTAACTTTGTTCGCGAGTAATTAAGCGTTGTAAATTTTAAAATAGACTAGAAAAGTTATTGTGAATTATACAATGTATGTATATTTTATAATTTGTTTTACAAAAAGTTGTAAAATTTACAACAATTCATTTGCAAAAAAAAACATTTTTCTAATAATTTTAAAAAAATTTGCAAGTATCTATAGCGATATCATGGTAACCCAATCCCCATGTTTTTGTTATAAATGTTACAATAATTGAATCGGTTAGTGCTAAAACACCCCAAGTCAAAAACCGATATTTAATAATGTGCTGAGTGCAAAAAAATAGGAAGTTGAGTAAACACTTGTTTAGTGTACAGCAGCAGTTATTGAGCACAAAACAGGTATTTACTCAAATTCCTAATTTTTTTGCACTTAGCACTTTATTAAATACCGGTTTTTGACTTAGGGTGTTTTAGCAAGAACCGATTCAGTTGTTCTTAGTGTATATTATTATTGCAATATTACCATAAACGATCTATTTTAAGAATTATTTATTCTACCTAAATAAAATAGAAACCCTGCAGTTTAATGATACAAAATATCTCAAAGTTTTGTATATTTTTGTAAGGTAATGTATCTTTTTATAAAAATAACTATCTCGGTTTCAAACGATATATTAAACAGCTAAAAACTAGAAAAAAAGTGACATGAGTGCACTAGCATGCGTTTAAAAGCTATGGCTGTTTTAACCCATTGGGGCCAAGGTGTCCAAATTCGATCTACACACAAAAAACGTACAATTAAACAAAAAAACCGTTTTTGGTATTACCATATTTTTTTATCCATCGAAAATAAATTCGGAATCTTTCGTGAGTAGCAGTGCCCAAAAGCCACTTTTAAAAAGGGTACTTTCGAAGGTAATTTAACCACTTAACGCACCAGTTTTTTTCAGACAAGTGGTTTATTTTCACCAAAAGGGGACATATTTCGCCCACCCGATTTGTTTGTTTGTTTTTAACCTTGTACTATTCTATTTAGTTAAGCATCCCCTAAGTCCAGGACTTGTGTGGGCTAGTAGTAGAGGAAACCACCGGCTTTAATTGACTTTCGAACCAATATATCTAGGGAGTACGCCTTCGCCAAATTTTAATTATTAATTAACTGAAAAAGGCAATCGGCGCCAGTGAGGTTTGAACTCACGATCATTGGCTCAGTGTCAATGCTATATCGATGCCTTAGACCGCTAAGCTAATTCTCCCATTTAACTCGGGCTAACAGTTTGGTAAGTATATTCGGTTGAAATATGATCGGCAATACAAAATATAATCCCGCCCGAATTAACTCGCGTAAGCGGAAAAAACCAACCTCCTGTAAACGAGTTAACTTGGGCTGTGCGTTAAGTGGTTAATATTTTTTTGGTATATAAATTTTGATAAATCTGTTCTTAAGAAGGTAAGCTAATTAAAAAGGAAAGATAATACTTTTTCAAGAAACCGACACTATTAAAAATATATCATACCTAAATAGGTACCTATAGGCGTATACGCCTTTAAAATAAATGATTAGTTTTTAAATAACGGTCTTTAGAACATTTTTAACACCTCTCTCATTATTTTCAAAATCACTCTTATCCAATATGTTCAGACTAGATTTAAGTTAGAACTGGAGAAAAAATGGTTAATATAAAAACGTCCTGTAAATGTATGACATAAAATATTTAGGAATACTCAAGGTAAGTTACTCATTTGGTTTTCAGAATATACTTAAATGATAATAGAGTGACTTCTTTCCGCAAAAAAAAATCTGTTTATCGGTCGGACTGTCCGGAAAATTGTGAAAACTCGAGAAGATACAGAGTTTTTTAGCCTAAGTTCTTAGCTAGAATGGATAGTGACCTAAATGATGCAGTAATTAAATTTTTAATGGCGCATGTTTGCACTTACTTTTTTTTTGCTTTATTATTTTTTCACATAAATACTTATTATTATATACTTAAGATAATACATTATGATTCCGCACACAAATTTTATAAATTTAGGCGGATCACCATCTTTAAAAAATTTTGTAATAAGATTTGTTAAATAAATGAATTGAATTGAAAAGTTGAAAAACAGTACTAGTCCAAAATTGCTGTTTTGAGATAAATACAAAAAACCTGTTATTTCCGTAAATATTTATTATACAGTGCGGTCCAAAAGTCACCCCCCCCTTTTAACTTTTGAACGAGTTGAGATATCGACTTCAAATTTAGAACTCTTAAATAAGACAACTTAAACTATCTTTTAGCATATATTTGATATTTTCAGCTCTTAAAATGTGGGCAAGGGGTCATGGGGGGACATTTTTTTAAATGGAAAGGGGGGTCGTGTGATACATCATTTTAAAGCTTATAAAATTCTCTATTTAAACTAACTTTTTTATTTTTTTTAGAAATGTTTTTTAAGGTTTTGATTTTTTAATTTTTTGTGCTAAAACATTCGATTTTTTAAGTTTTTTTTTATAAATTTTTATTTGTCAACTAAAATTAGTTTAAAAGTATAATTAACATTTTTTTATGATGAAATAAGGCATTTTTAAAAAATTATTTGTTTTTTTAGAGGAATTTTGACATTAATACCCATTTTCAACCCCATTTTAAACCCAATTTTTTTTTTTATTTAAAAATATGGAGTTAAATGGAGAATTTTATAAGCTTTAAAATGATGTATTACACGACCCCCTTTCTATTTAAAAAAATGTGCCCCCATGCCCCCCTGCCCACATCATTTTTAATTTTTAAGCTTATAAAATAATATATTTAACTATGAATTTTTTATTTTTTTTTTGAGGTTTTAATTTACTTTAAGAACAAGTACTGTTTTTCAAGTAACTGCTGTAAATATATGGATCGCGCAGCCGTAGCGTCGCGAAAATGATGTTCTTAAGCAGAATGAATAAAGCTACAAATTTTGCAAACATTAACTATCTTATCTCAAAATGGCTATTTTGGACTAGTACTGTTTTTCAACTGACCGATTCAAATATTTTTAAATTTATTGTTTTGTTGTCAGTAGAATTGCTTATTAAACAACAAAGAAGGTTTTTAAATACAAATCATGTACTTTTATATTATTTAAAATCTTTATGTTCATCAAAAACATGTAGAAGAAATCTGTAGGAAGTAGAATGTCTAGCATTAGTTTAAGAATGAATGGAACAGACAAAAAACGGAAGTGTCTTCTACGTGCCGTCCTAACAAACCGTACTTCGTGTGCCCAAAAAATAAAATATGGAAATTTCATAATAAAATACGCAACTGACATTAATTTTTCAATAAATAGTTTGTAAAATTATGTCACTGCTTCATATTTCTTAGTATACTCTTATAAAACTTTAATGGAGCTCTCTACAACTAGAATTATGAAACAAAAGACGTCTACCCTATCTCTATCTCATTTGTGCTACACTTTCCAGCCAACCAAATAAATACTGTATTTATTTTTCATACGACAAATACAGTATTTATTTGGTTGGCCGGAAAGTGTAGCACTAAGCGGCATGAACGAACATAGCTAATGTGAATCTGTAGATAATTCTACTAAATTTAGATGGCGCCAGTAATTTCTTTAATAAAAATAATAAAGTTTCACCTTTCGCCCGGCCAAGTAAATATTGTATTTGTTCAACAAAGAACAAATACAGAATTTGTTTGGTTGGGTGGAAGTAGGAGTGTATGTATGTCTTCTATCCTTTTTGGGTAGAACTTTTGTCCCTGTCTAATCTAACGGGAGAAATCGCCATTATTTTTGTTCAAAAATTCAGCTATACAGTGCGGTTTAAATGTCACCACCCCCCTTCTTAACTTTTAAGAGTTAAGATCTTAACCCCTTCGCTCCTGTAGGGACATATATGTCCCAGCAGATGTTCAACAAATCCTATAGCCAAAAAAAAACATTTAAAATGCACAGAATAGGGACATATTAGCAGGGTTGTTTGATTTTGTCCGGGTGGACAAAACTGGACGCAAGTAATCAAACTTTGTCGGACTGGACAAAATCAAAAAAACTGATTTTGTCCACAAATTCTGGACAAAATTGGACAAAATCAAAATAAAACTAAATATTAAATTTTATATAAATAATAAATACGTATTTATACATAGAAACATTAAAAAAAATTGAACAAAATCAAAATAAAATAAAATTAAATATTAAATTTTAAAACACGTAACTATTTTTATTAAATGCGTATTTATACATAGAAACATAAAAAATGGACAAATTCTCGGACAAAATCAAAGTTAAATTAAATGTTAAATTTTAAATCATGTAATTACTTTTATTAAATACGTATTTATACATAAAAACATTTAAAAAAACACACTTTAATTAAAACACAACGAAAAATACCAAAAATATGTGACAAAATTTAGGTTAGTTAACCTAATAACCTAAAAGTTATATTTGAAATACTTATATATTGAAAATAATCCTCATTTATAAATTTTAAAAATTGATTTTTTTCTTAAATTTGTTGCCTTTCCATAACTTATAATTTATAAGTTATACATCACGAATAAAAACAACAACAAACTCAAAGCAAACTTATTGTTTTCTAAATCCAATACAGGCTTAAATTTAAGCTGCTGAATTCATCGGCACTATATTTATATATTTGGTCTATTTTCCAAGGTAAATAAAATTAAAAGGCCAAGAATAATAATTTTTAATATTTTTAGAGCCATTTTCTTAAAATCCTGAATATAAGGCAAATTCTGAAGCCAGATTAGAATTCAGCGCTTTAAAGTGTGCAAGAATAGTATAAGATGGGATCAGGGCCGGCTTTTGCATTTCGGCGCCCTGAAGCAAGCCTTGAACTTGGCGTTCCTAGGAAAAAAACACCTTAAAAAAAAACCTTGTCCCTGGAGGTTTCAACCAAAACTTGGCGCACCTACTAAAAAAAAATGGCGCCCAAAAAAAACACTCACGAGAAAAAGCTGACGGTTTCTACCAAAACTTGGCGCCATACCAAAAAAAAACACCCTCGAAAGAAAAAAGCTCAAGCCCTATAGGCTCGCGCCCTCAAGCAGAGGGTTCACTTGATTTATACAAAGGCCGGCTCTGGATGGGATATATCAGACCTAGAGGTGTGCGCCGCGAAATTTTTGCGTCGGCGGTGTTTTTGTACATTTTAGCCGGGAGCGGCGCCGCGCCACCCCACGAATAATTTACGACGGCGCGCAGTCGTCGCCGCCGCGGCGCTGCTCTGCTAAAATAATTTTTCTAAAAACATTTTTAGGAAATATGTTAAAATAGTTTTAAAGCTTCACCAAATGAATCATTTTAGTTAGTCTAGACGACGTTCTGCGCCGCGCCGTAAATTTGGCCGCGGGGCGCTATATATGCGGGCGGCGGCGCACACGCACACCTCTAGTTGACTAGAGACTAGACTAGTCAGACCCTAGTTGGAAGTTGAAATATTTTTTTCGTGACCATGTGATATTATGAGGTATAATTTTTGATTTTGTCAAATTTTGTCCAGTTTTGTCCAATTTTGTCCAGTTTTGTCCAATTTTGTTAAATTTTTTCCGGTTTTGTCCACCGGCCTGGACAGTTTCAAAAAAAGTGTACTTTTTCACAACCCTGCGCTAAATAATTATATTTCACACAATAAAAAAAGATATAATTTGCTCTTAAGAGTTGTAGTCAAATTCTCTGATCGGAACTGTATATCGGCTCACAGGAAATCAAATTTAAAGTGTGAGGCACCGTTTGAAAGGAAATTTCAAAGTCTTTTTTTACTAGAAATCTAACAAATATCATTTTAATTCCCCCATTAGAACAATAGAAAACAATACATAATATTAAAAAGAAAATATTGACAATAGATATTTTTTCTGATGGGAACAATCGATTTATGTGTATCGCCGATATAATATCGGTAATTTTTTTTCGTGATAATAGGATTGGCATTATTATTAATGTTCACAATCGCAATCAAATTAATACTTATTAAACCTGACACCAGGCTGCGGGTGGTACAATTTGTACAATATGAAAGCTAAACGATTAATCTGCAAATCTTTTGCAAATTTTATTTATTTCACATTACAAAAGTAGGATTAGAAAAAAAATCCAACATTCGTGCTACGTATGACACAATTTCCAGTTTGGTGAACAATAGTTTAAAGTGTCTATTTAGGGAACATTCAAGTATTACGTAACGCTCCTAAAATGATCAAAATTTGCGTTACGTAATACTTGAACGTTCCCTTACTTGAAAAAAAAGTTTTTTTTATTCTAATTTTTGCATACCCCCGATAATGGCTACTTCGATCCGACCCGTGCTCATCAATATCTCCTAATACAAAGGACAACTGAGAATTTTTTCTCATAAATTTCCACGATAAGTTAACTCATTTTAAATTAAAATAAAGATAGAAACACTTTTTATAACAGCAAAAAATAAACAAACATTAAATATTATATGTCAAATAGGACATATTTTGGCGCTTTCTAAAAGATGGCACAAAACAAAAGCCCCGATATTTAATGCCACCACTGTACATGTGAATAGGCCTGAATGTTAGTGATAATTATAATGACTGGATAAATCAACCTTAAGAATTTGACCAATCTAAAGTCAGATTTATTTGTCACATTTTATTTTATTGGTTGAATTCTAATTTTAATGTTAATTATTGGGTAAACCAACCTTGTATTGTTAATTTCAATAGAAATAGACTTTTATTTTTATTTATATGAAAATCTCCCTGCTGGGAATATGTTCCGATTTTATCTGATGCTGATTCATTTACGTCGCGTGTCTAACACGCTCTTATCTTGTTGCCTACCCCAATAGAACATCCCCTAGCCTTCTGCGCGTCTAA
Source organism: Brachypterus glaber (assembly GCA_958510825.1). NCBI lineage: Eukaryota > Metazoa > Arthropoda > Insecta > Coleoptera > Kateretidae > Brachypterus > Brachypterus glaber. The sequence continues at coordinate 56,907,913 of OY294045.1, read as the reverse complement.
AAATAACAAAAACAAAATTGAATTTCCAGAAATAATAAAAGGGTCAGTATTATTTCTATTCTTATTACAAAATCTAATTTTGGCAACAATTGCTTGAAGCAATTTGCTTCGGGTGTCTCCACGGAAATTTACCCTATGCCCAAGCACAATTACACCAAGTTGTGACAGTAGGTACTTCAAAAAAGTGTAATACCACGAGAAAAGCGCGTCGTAGTAGTAAAAGGTGGGTAGGCTCCGACGTTTTACTACTACTACTACGACGCGCTTTTCTCGTGGTATTACACTTTTTTGAAGTACCTACTGTCACAACTGGGTGTAAATGTGCTTGGGCATAGGGTAAATTTCCGTGGAGACACCCGAAGAAAATTGCTTCAAGCAATTGTTGCCAAAATTAGATTTTGTAATAAAGCGCGTCGTTTAATAATTATATTATTCACAGCGCCTGCGCTAGAATAATATTATACGGTAGTTTCGAAAAAAATCAAAAATCGTCCTATAGGAATTATTTTTTTTCTATGAATATAGGATATAAATTGTTTCATGAACAAATAAGCAACTTTTTTTTTAATTTCCGTCTGTCCGTCCGTCCGTCTGATGTCACGTTTTTGTGTGCACGATAACTCGAGAACGAATAATCCGATTGACTTGAAATTTTTAGGAAAAATCGTGTTCTACAATCGAAAAAATCTCAAAAAAAAATTCGATTAACGTTTTTCAGGAAAAATTACAAAGAAGTTATGAGGGGTTAAACTTAAAAAAAAATCAAAAAAAATTTTTTTTTTTGTTTTTCGCAAAAAGAAAAATTAAAAATTTAGAATTTTTTTTGAATTTTTTTTTTTGATTTTTTTTTATTTTTTTTTATATATTTTATTTTTCGTTTTTCTAAAAATACCGTTTTTTAAATGTATTTATTTTTTTTTAAATTATTTGGGAAAATGTACTATACCATTTACTGAATAATAGATAATGGAATGCGTAGCATTATTGCTTTGCAACAGGAGAAAAATTATTATACAGGGTGGTTCAAAAATAGATGCATTCATTTTAAGGGATGATTCTACATAAAAATTATTAAAAAAGTTGCTATAAGCGTATGTTCAAAAACAGGATGCAATGGAGCCACGCCCTTTAAAAGGGGCTCGAAAAAATCGGCAAGCAACTACGTTTCGTAATTATATGATCCAACCTTAATCCTGTCATAGGATTCCTATGCTATTTTCGTGTAGTTGTTTTAACCAGGGGCGTGCAAAACAAGAGGGCCTTATCAACTTTTGTCCCAAACTATTTTCTGTGTTTTTTTTTTGTACTTTTATTACCAGAATATGATTCTTTGGGTAAAAATTAAAAAAAGGTACTGTTGTATATCTAAGCATTAAATGTTTTCAGGAAAATTTTCACGTTTCGACGACCAAAAATCAAACTAAAATGTTAGAAACCAACATGTCACAAATTCAGCTCGTAATTCAGGGTGACTTCGTATCAAACACTAAGAAAAAAGTTATTATACGTGTATGTCTAAAAATTGATTTTAAGCTTTTTTGAGCCCGTAATAAATTCCTTAAAACGTTTTTTCTTGGTTTCTGCTTATCAGTGTAGTACTAATAATTGTTCTGAAGCTATGTACTATAGCCCTTTAGAAATTATGAACTTTTAGAAGACCCTAACATCCTATGCATCGATTTTTGGAAGTACATGTATAAAAACTTTTTTTCTTAGTTTTTGCTTATCACACAGTCATATTTCTCAAAATCCTATTTTGTCAGACGGAACGTGACTAAGAAAAGTTAAATAGACCTAGTTTTCGATTTGAATAATCGATACCGTAAGGTGGTATTAAAATATACGTGACTCTAACAAAGGAAATATTTTGTAGAATTTATGAAAATATTATATTTGATACACTTGTTGGTTCTTTCCTGTTTGATCTTTATTTGGTTTGTTGTGGAAACATACTTTAAGACACGAAAAAATAAATAAAAAAAGATCAGATCAATAGACAAAAGACAAAATGCTTTGCTTGTTGTTACCAGAGTTATGGTTGCAGCAACCAGAAAAATGTTGATCGGTTTTTAACTAGAGTTAAATTATTGATCTGGTTGCCCAGGCCGGATCGTTTTTTTCAGTGTAGAGCTAAAAACCTCCTCCTTTTTTTGACTGTTTCCAGAAACCCTACAATTTTTGGGAAATGATGCCTAGTTTTAGCCATTTTCTTTGAAAAATCGGCTCTTTCAGGGGCGGTGGTACAAGTTTTGTACCACCTACAAAATTGTCGATGTGCGCGACGCGACGGTACAAAATTTAAATCACATTTTTAAACATTATTAAGTAATGGTATAGGCTTGGGCATAAATGTTAACGAATAAAAAACAAGCCGTGAAGATATGTAATGCTACGCATTCCATTGTATATTATTCACAGTAAATGGTATATTGCATTTTCCCAAATACATATCTAAAAAAAATTAATTTTCGAAAAAAAATTTTACATCTTTTTTAAAGATCTTTTCTTCAAAAAAGTAAAAAAAAATTAAAAATGTATATTATTTTTTAGTGCCGCAAGCGAAACTTTTTAAAAATCTTAAAGGTTTGAATTTTTCAGATGTCTAAGAATTTGCGTCTACAAATTATTTTGTAAAATGTATTAATTGATATTGTTACATGTAGTAATACATGTAGTAATCATGATTAATACCTTAGGCAAAAAATTGGAAATGTTTAAGGTCACGCATTTTACAAACACCCCAGAGTAAAAAAAAAATATATATAAGTATATAATATTATATACTTTAACTACTTCGAAAAAAACTCTAAAATTTTACTCATATTATATTAAAATACCTTAGAATTAAGGTCCAGTATAAAATAAAATAAATAGAACTAAACAAGATTTTATTTAGAAATCTAAGGTATTTACATTGCTTAGACAGATCTAGTGGAAAACCAGTTTAGCGCCGCAGGCGAAATTTTTCATAATTTTCCAGCTTAGAATTTTTAAAACATATTATTTAAATAATAATTAATATACATACATATATCTGTATATAACTGAATCTGAATCTATCTAAAAATACTAAATACCACTAACCTCAATTTATTGATTAAGTTTAGCGCGGCAGGCAAAACTTTTATAAGGTCAAAATTTAAAAAAAAAACAGAATTTAAGCAAATTATTTTTTAAAACCTTTTAATAAAAAATCTTGGTAGGAGTCTGACCCGTCACTGTGACTACATAATCACGGATTTTCTTCCGAGTAAGTAAAACGAGTCTGCTATTTCTTTTTAATTTGCATAATATATTTTAATATGCACTTAAAATATATAATTTTTAAATTTTATTTATACTTTAAATGGCTGGCAACCTAGTTTAGCCCCGCAGGCAATTTTTTTATAAATTTCAAGGTTACGTATTTTTCAAACAGCCCAGAATTTAAAAACTTAATTATTTTATAAAACACCCTTTATAAGCAAATAATTTTAATTACAATTTTCTCATATATTTGATTTTGGCTAAAGATTTTGGCTGGCGCAGGGGCTCACTTGGTTATTGTGATAACAACATATATAAACTACAGCGCCGCAGAAAAAAAATAGTAATCTGAAGGTTAAAATAACTTTAGAATGCGTTTTAATTTTATTTTTACTTGCTTAAATGTCTGACCTTTAGATCTTTTTATTATATAAGGTTAAAATTTAATAGGTAGGTGGCTTAAAAAACACCTCAACGAAAACGCCAGGAGGGGCTCAAACCAAGGCCAGGGCGGCTTAGCCCCCCCGTTCTCCCCCCCACCCCTAGTTAGGACCCTTTTAACCGACAAACGTGCAGTATATATTTTTATAAACTGTCAGTTGTCAACCTAATACGTCTGCCAATCAGTGTGTTCCTTTTAATTTTGCGCGCACTTGAGGGTTTTTACATCAAACAATTCTGACCCTGAAAGAGTTTACTCTTAATTTTGGTTATTATGTGTAAACGATCTGGATTAACTGGATATTAGGAAATACCTACCGTATTTATATTCACAGTAGTTATTTATCGTGTAAACGTAGTCAGTGTTATTCTAAATCATATTATCGTAGACTGAAAAAAATCATTAAAATGGTTGTTTTCAGGACGGAAATGACATTTGAGTATCTAATTTAGGTGCATTTAATCCGATGCATCACAGAATAATAAAGTCGACAGAACAGATGTCCGCCTAATGTTTAAATTACAATAGTTCATTGAATTGTAAAACAAGCCATGAAGATATATAATGCTTCGTATTCCTTAGTATACTCTTCACAGTGTATAGTATATTGCGTTTTTTCTTGATATACTTCCCAACATATTATTTCTACAGAAAGAAATATAACTGCGACGATTAATGGTAAATTAAAGATCTTACAGTTTGAGGTAGATGGACCTCCTTAAGCAATCCTCAAAAAATAAACAAAGTTAACTTGAGAACAATGCAGTTTTCAAAAAGCTGCGTCTCATAAAACTTTTTTTATGAGGGTACTAAATCTGAAAACTCTAGCTCAGTTTCACGACGCCATTGACCCAGAGTCCTTAGTTTTTCGTCTTATAGGATTTGTTTTTTGCTCAAAGTGCAGTTTTTAGTTTTCTTGGTTTAGTTTGTTTTGTATTTAAGAGACATGCTTAGTGTCTATGGCTCATTTGTCTTAATATGAATTAGTTGGAATGGAGATTAGTGGGGGAGTGAGTCTAAGATCACTGATGCTGGAGTTGCATTTGTCATGAACTGGTGAAGAGGGGGGACGGGAGGGAAGGATGAAAATTTCATATCGAACGGATATTCGGTTCTTAAGTATACCCAAACGAACAGATGGACAGACAAAGAAAAAAGTTGTTCAGAATTGGATAAAAAACAATTGTGGGTTGGTTAATAAATGGTATATTACCCTCGGAGTACGCGAACCTAGTTTTTAGTGCACTCGATGTTCACTGAAATGGCTTGCGTCGAGGTGCGTATACTATTTTTCCTACGACCTAAGGGAACGTTCAAGTATTACGTAACGCAAATTTTGATCATCATAATAGAGAATATGTGGGGCCACCTGGGCAGAAGGATAAGGGCAGAACAACGGCGAGTTTCACACAGTGGTTCAGCTGGAACAAGCTCTATTAAATGAATTGGAACAGATATCTCAGGAATATGTTGCTTCTTTGATTCAGAGTATGCCACGAAGGATGAGAGCTGTCATTAAAGCTAGAGGAGGTACTCGATACTAAAGACAATATGTTTTGTTAGTGTCCGGTTAATTTAGCAAACGCTTTTTACGAGGCGTCGCCTTTAAAACAGTGTATATTCGTTAATAACAGAGATAATAACGTGAATAAAAAAATTAAATGTTCATAAAAGATATACAGTATAATTCCAATTAACATCCGCTGTTGTTGCTGATTCACCTCACAGGGTGTCACAAATTTTGGGAAAAACACTTCTTCTTACTTTTTCACCCTGTATATTCTCAAATTGAAATCAGATTCAAAGTTTTTAGCATAGCATCGTTACTAAAGAGTCAACTTACGGTTAAAAAAAATAATGAAAATCAGATGAGCAGGTCGCTAGGAACTCAACATTAAAATTGTGGCAAATTTCTAGTGTCCGGTTAATTTTGCGGTCGAATGTATTTGATCTAGGGTTATTTTGGACGATTTTGGAAATTTAAAAATCATCGTATAATACTCTTCTTTGACGTAGTGCTGTGAAGAGTATAATAAACACCATTCCTCCAGCCTTGATGGTATCAAGTTGCCTGTAAGTGTCAAGGTACTTGAACCAATTTTGGGTTGTTTATAATTATAACTAGGTAATTATGACAATTTACCGTTCATTGAAACCCGATATATCAAATTTGATATACATTTTATATTTTGCAAAGTATTTTGGTATGGGTATATTCACTTTTATTTTATTAGTTCTTATATAATAGTCAATTTGGAATAGATATCGGATAACAATATAATATTATAAAAATTAGCCCCCAATCCTCCTTAAAATGGCGTGCCCCGTACGCGTTTTTGAGGAGGATTGGGGGCTTTGTATAAATTGAATATTACGGTTCACAGATAAAAACCACACAATCACACAATAAGTTATGTAATATTTCACATAAGTTAGGAAGGGCAAAAATTACAACGTTTTAGCCCAAAAATACAACTTTTTTTGCCCTAAAAATATAACAGAAAAAAGCTTGGTCCCTGACGCGTCATGACGGTTCTGCCAAAATTGGCGCACCTCGCAAAACAAAAAACAAGCCCTAAAAATAAAGCTTTGTTGTCCCTGACTATTTCTACCGAGACGGCGCACCACCCTACAAAAAAGGTTGTTTTGTCCCTTACTGTTTCTGCCGAAACTTGGCGCCTCTAGCAAAAAAATATATATAAAGGCCGGCTCTGTACATGTCCTCACCTTTTTTATATATCATATATATACAACTATTGTTTTTTGAATCCCTGCAATATATGACTTTTTTTTCTGAAATATACATACAACTTGTGTATTTTGAATCCATAAAATATACAACTTCTTTTGTTTGGATCAATAAAATTTACAAATTTTCAAGATAGCTCTACCACTACAGCTACAGCCCTGATCTTCACATAACTTATGTAAGTTTTAAGTTCACATAATATATTAAGTATTTTCACATAATACAGGAATAAGTTCGAGAAATTTAAGAGGTGATTCTACGTTAAAAAATAAGAAGAAAAGTTATTGATAATCTTCAGTTAAAAATACATAAAAAAGGTACTCCTTATGTAACACCGTAGGGCCAACCATTTTCGAGAAAATTGCAATTAAAGAGAAAATTTCACATTCTGAGCATCAAAAATAGGAACTAAAATATGCACCAATAACAATTTCAATATTGCTGGGCGATTCTACATCAAAAACTATGACAAAAACTTCTCATAAAGAAATATCCTACGGTACCCTAAAAAGTGTGACTCTTTTAGAGGCCGCAGTACTCGAAAAACTGATTTTCGAATGTAGATGTATACGAGCTTTTTTCCACAGTTTTTTTAATGTAGAATCTGTAATGTAAACCTGCAGTATTAAAATTTTTATTGGTGCGTTTTTTAGATTCCATTTTTGATGCTTAGAACGTGAAATTGCTTTAATTGCAATTTTCTCGAAAACGGTGCCGATGAGCTAAGTAAGAAATCAGATGCATTAACCCGTCTAAACCAAATGGTGGAACTACCATATATTTTAAATGTATACTAGCAAGGCGTCCTTTACTTCCAGACCGCGCTACTGGACCGTCTAGTTGGCTTTGATATGGCCCACTAGGGTCTGACAACTCTGGTACGCCAACATAAAGAGTAAAAATAACTAAAAATAATACTGATAGTATTTTTTATTGTCAGTTTGACAGTTTTATATTTTGAGGTTTAAAATTTGATTATACGGTGAAATGTTTAAAAAATGTGGATGCATTTATAAAAATGTTATTGTTTCAGTTTTGCCTTTAAATATCCTAGTGCTAAATATAACATTTCTTAAAGAGCAACACGAAACTACTCAAAAAAATTAAACTAATTTGGTATGTGCGAATTCTGAGCCATTTACTAAAATAAACTAAAAAATTAAGCTGCTTGAATCAAAGGAGATACTGTGGTTTAATGTATGGCAATAAACTAATAAATTAAGTTAGAATTTATATATTTATGTATTATAAGGTGTTTACTTTCAAATGTCGGGAAATAAAAATACAATATTTTGTATCTCTAGGTACATTGTTTTATAATGTAATGAAAATAAAACTATGTAATTTTAATAATTATTAAAATAAACAACACTAAAAATTGCTAATAATCCTCACATTTAATAACAATTAAAATATAATTTAATGAATAACTGATTTCGCTTTTCAGTGCAGTAAAATTCTTCTCTTGCACCTTTTTTCTTTATTTTTCATCTATTCACTATTACCACGCCGTCACATATTCCGAATTTTAGTATTAGTTTTATTATATTTGCTGTTTTTGTAAAAAATAACAGTATTATTTTCTCTTACATATAACACAATTATTTTTGACAAATATGTGACATTTTGCTTCAAAATTTTCAACTTAGCTGGCCATGGAATGGCCCACTAGGAAGTCTGGCACCTAAGCCAGTAGCGCGGCCTGGAAGTGAAGGACGCCTTGATACTTGGGTACTTATATTTTAGGCAGACTAACATCTCTACTCTAAATTTCTCTACTCCCTAACATCCCTACTCCATAACATCCCTACTCCACAACAACTCTACTCCGTAACATCTCTACTCCGTAACATCTCTACTCCGTAACAACTCTACTCCACACTATAGACACTCGATTAGCCACTTGTCTTAACTCAAAAGAATATTTGTCATGCTAAGTCACTGTCAAAAATGAATTCAGTTTATTAATTACTTACATATTAGTGCATGTTAAGAGTACGCGGTCATTGTTGCTTTTAGAATAATTCATTTATGATTGTTCTAGATTTACATTTAAAGATAAACGTTTTCTAGGAAAAAAAATAAAATAATCTAGAAGAAGATTCTTTGTTCTTTGAACTGCTCATTTATTATTAAGTGGCTAATAAAGTGCATATAGTGTGGAGTAGAGTTGTTACGGAGTAGAGATGTTATGGAGTTCAGATGTTACGGAGTAGAGTTGTTGTGGAGTAGGGATGTTATGGAGTAGGGATGTTAGGGAGTAGAGAAATTTAGAGTAGAGATGTTAATCTGCCATATTTTACTTGTTTGATATTCATAATTAAATTATTGTAATTTAAAATTTAAAATTATAATATAAATATGTATTCATTTTGTATTACATGAAAAATAAATATTGCATTATGCAAATATTTGAAGTATTATTCACTAAATTACGCGTATACGTACATGAATTAATTTAGTACGACTAAGGCCCGGTTGTACAAACCTCGCTTAAATTTGAACCTAGCTCAACTGTCATGTGTTTCAATGGTAAAGGAACTCTGCTCAAAGTTAAACCAGGTTTGTACAACCGGGCCTAAGTAGGCACAGCGGGTTTGGATCAACTTTAAAACAAAAGTCCTTGCACCGATGGGATTTTTTCATAAATCTCTTCTACGATGTCTCACGAGTATTTATTTTCAATGTGAAAATAATCGGTATAGGGATTTGTGATATAAATCGAATTTCATTTGTTATTTTTTCAGTTTATGTTTAATTTTTATTACTGATATTGAAAGAGTTTATTTATTTAAAAAATTTTGTAGAGTATCTTTGTTTTTACTTTCATTTGTTTCTAAATTATTTAAAATCAAAATTGTCAAAACTCATTTTTTAATCAAGTTGTAACCTGTTGAGATATTTAAAAATGTTAAGATAATTTAAAATTAGCTTAACGCCATCTACAAATTTTATGTTAGAAAATTACCACAAAATGGCTCTAACTGGTAATTTTTTAACAAAAAAATTGTTGATGTCGTTGAAAATAAAAACAAAGATATTGTACAAAATTTATTAAAAAAATAAACTTTTTCGATATCCGTAATAAAAATTAAACATGCACTGAAAAAAAAAACAAATGAAATTAGATTTATCTCACGAATCCTTCTACCGATTATTTTCATATTGACAATAAATACTTGTGGTGTTTGTTACTTTAGTAACATTTGCTATTAAACTCCAGTAACGCAGGCGAAGTATTTTTAAAGGCAAAATAAATAAATAAATAAAAGGAGTGTATTGGATTTTAAGCTAAATACGGGAAATAATAAGATTTTGCACACTTATTTATTATTATTGAACAAATAAATAAATAAAAATTCGTTAAAACCGATTATATTATCGCAATTTTGGCAACAGCGCATCACACGCAATCTTAATTAAAAATTAAAACAATTAAAAGAGTATGGTTTGGGCCACTTTTAGAGCTGGAATATTGAGAAAGTAAGTATTTTTTTTATATCTATAATAGATATAAAAAAAATACTTAATTTCTTAATATTCCAGCTCTAAAAGTGGCCAAAACATACTCTTTTAATTGTTTTAATTTCTAATTTTTACCAAAGATTGCGTGTGCTGAGTGATGCGCTGTTTCCAAAATTGCGATAATATAATGGGTTTTAACGAATTTTTAATAATTAAAATCTAGATATCAGTTTCTCATAATTTTCATATCTTGGTCTATTTTGCTCGTGAGGTAATTTACTCTTTACAAAACAACTATTAAATTATTAGAATTTTATCTGAAGGTAGGTAAATCGTAAAGGGGCTTTAGCGCTAATGCATGGTATTACTTGCAACACGCGAATATGACTAATACGCATTAAATTATTTATAACAAATGGTATACGTGATTGAACAATACCTCGTACCTACAATACTGTTACAAAATATCAATATACAGTGTGAAATTTTCTAAATGAATAAATTCGAAACTCTTTTTAAGAAAAATTTCCCAATTTAGTCGATTTTTATTTTGTCCCGGTTTGATTTTACTCACCGTGGCATGCCAAGGGGCGCCATTTTTAGGTTTAAATATGTCCATAAGTCAAGTGACTCTGGTTTCAACAGTGTTTTGTTTTTGAAAATCGTATCAACGTTTCTCGAGTTATTCGACTTTTATTTTTTTTTAATTGACATGTTTGATAAACTGCAGCTTTCTTGGAAGACGATATTTGGTCCGTGTCCATAAGAAAATTTTAAAAAAACAAAACCTTGTTGAAACCAGAATCAAAAAACATATCTATCAAATAAAAGATCACTTGACGTATTATTTTGTTAAAGGTTTGGTTCTATCTCCACTTTTTTATTACAAGCTTTTATTTAACTTGCAATGTTTGTTTGTTTGTTTGTTTGTTTGTTTGTTTGTTTGTTTAGGGCAAATCTGCCAAAGGCTTTTTCGACCACTTAAAATATACTTAGAAAGCTAAAATTTGGTACACATGCTTAACTCGGCTGACAATACAATTTTATATAAAACCTTTAAGTAAAAAAAAAATACCATTCGTGCATGTTGAATTATACATATTTTTTTTACTGTATATAAAAAAGCATATTGCTTAAGGAAATTATTTTCGTGCATTTTTCGTCAAAATTCCTCGACCTGCGGTCTCGAAATTTTGTAACACGAAAAATGCACTCAAACAATTGCCAAGCAAAATATTTTTTTAATACAGTAAAAAAAATATCGATAATTCAACATGCACTTATGGTATTACTACTGATAATTGCATTATTGGCATTATTAATAATATAAAGTATTGCATCATTTTCATTATTGTATAAAAAAGTACACAATAAAACAACTTTAAAAGTCCATACTTAACATTTTAGTCTGGAGATATAACAAACCAATACCGGACGATATGGTCCTATTTAAACTTTGTTCTTCTTTACATCAATGGCCTTTTCATTTATTTAAACTTTTAAAGATGACACCCCTTTTCAAAAGGTAATGACGTATTACGTTAGTAGAATCCAAAGAGGTCTCACTCAAAATAAAAATACACCGCCCAGTAAAAGAGCTTTCCCATTTTACACCTCCGCGCGTAAAATGGTTTTTTTATTGTTAGATTTACTTTTAGCAACCTTAAAAAAAAACAATTTTCACGAAAACTACCCCCTGCCCCTTAGGGGGTGCAGTTAGAACTTTTTTATTATCAGATTCTCTTTCAACAACCTTAAAAACCCCAATACACCCATTTTCACAAAAACTACCCCCACCCCTCAGGGGGTGAAATTAGAAAAAAATTATGAAACTATTTAGTTTTAGCGACCTCAAAAACCCCAATATATAAATTTTCAAGAAAACTACCCCCTGGGGACAGTAGAGAATTTTTTTTTATCAGATTCACTTTCAGCATCCTGAAAACTCCCAATATATCAATTTTCACGAAAACTACCCCTCGCCCCTTTGGGGGTAGAGTTAGAATTTTTTTATAATCAGATTCACTTTCAGCAACCTTAAAAACCCCAATATACCAGTTTCCACGAAAACTACCCCCTACCCCTCAGGGGGTGGATATAGAATTTTTTTATTATCAAATTCACTTTCAGCAACCTCGAAAACCCCAATATACCAGTTTTCACGAAAACTACCCCCCATTATCAGATTCATATTCGCCAAAAACCTCTATAAGTATACCAATTTTGACGAAAATATTGAATATATATAAAAATATTTACCTCCTCACCCCCTCGGGAGTGGAGTTAGAATTTTTTTATTAACAGATTCAATTTCAGAAACCTCAAAAACCCCTATATAACAATTTTCAAACTTTTCAAAAAAAAAAATATTTTTCCCCATTTACCCCCCTTGCCGCACCCCAATGTTCGCCAAAAACAATCCCGAGCTAGAACTTTTGGTAAAATACCTGTTTGTCAAATTTAAAGTCTCTAGCTTAAAGCGTTTTTAAGTTATCTCGCCTTTTTTTTGCTTGAAATTGATTTATATCTACATAAAATGCCATAAAACGCAAAAATGCGCAAAAAAAGGCTTTCCGAAATTTTGAAAATTTTTGAAACGGGAAAGCAATTGACCTGTTTGAAGATTTTTTTTTTAATTATTATTTTCAGTTTTGAACCTGTTCATTTTAAAAATTCCACGCTGTATAATATTTTAAGCTTTGTTTATTAGCAGGAAATAACTAAGCCATTTTACATTACAAAATATTTTGTTATATTTTTGAGGTAGGTATGTGCATAATTTGCAATTATGGGTATCGATAAATGTTATGCTGGGCGCCATTTTATTAGATTTACTGCGCTAAAGAAATGTTAATAGAGGTCTGTACAACTAGAATTATGAAACAGAAGACGTCTACCCTATCTCTATCTCATTTGTGCACGGCACACCACTACGAACTTAAATAAATTAAAAAAAATTTGCATTTTTTTCAATTTTTCTTAACAATTACCGTTGATTTTTGTAAATAAACCTAAAGAAATGAATATTTTTTGCTAAGAAATAAAACTGACGATTTAATAGTAAAATAAAGAATGAAATATAAATCCTATTAATTGTTCTTAGGTTGGTTGCTTAATCTGTTTATTTATTTACAAAACATAACCTCAAATATGAAAAGGTAAATATGAATTTATTTAACGTTTATCATATTTATTATTAACTATATATTATTATTATATATTTTAATATCGTTACCAGTTTCTACATTTCAAGAAATTAATTTTAAGACGAGCGTTATTTCTGTTATAGCTACCAAATGCCAAGATGTTTTTACAAGGGTTGCAAAAGTCCAAACGAATTTCGCCTAGGCTTTAAATCTAAGGTATAAAGAAAGAACTTACCTTTGGTAAACAATATTTAAATATCAAAATTCGTAAAAGTACTATAATAGTCAATAAAAACACAATATTTAGTAAAACACACAAAAAACTGAAATCAAAACAATATCAAACGCAGCTCACACAATGACAGTGGCTAACGAAAATGGCGTTACTGACAGTGCAGCCAACATAAAACCTAGTAGATTTTTTTTTCTTTATGTTGGTGATATTACTTCTATCCTTTTTGGGTAGAACTTTTGTCCCTGTCTAATCTAAATGGAGAAATCTCCATTGACACTAGTTAGTTTTTAACCAGTATAGTAGTTAAACTACAGTTTACTTATTACACAGATCAGGGAAATCAGTGAAAACAGGAATAAGTCGGGAAGTTGAAAAGGTTTATCTGGAAAACCTGGAATTTAACTGCTTTCTTTTCATCTTATATAAGATGAGATAATCCTATAGGATTATAAAGCCAACTTATATAGTAGAGAAAAAGATGCAAGTCGCTTGCAAAACAACTTTACACTAAGATATTTCATGAAATCTTTGACATAGAGACTTTAAATTTGGAACAAATTTTGTTTACTACTTTTTTCCAAATTTCAAGTCACTGTTTCAAAGCGTTTTTAAAATATCGTAGCGTAAACTTGTTTTACAAGCGACTAGCATCTTTTTCTCTTCTATATCAAAGTGATTTTTTGAATCAGCGTATCAAAAAGTACAAAAATAAGTTCCCACACAACTTTTCTTGCGGGCCTGTCTAATTAATCTCAATTAGCATAGTCAATAAGTTATAAATCGTTATAAATAATTATTCAATAATTATTCAAAGTTAAGACAGAATGCCACATGCAATTAAGAAAAAAAAACTACAATAAATGATTTATTGATTTTGATTTTAATTATAATTAATTAACGATGTGTATAAAATGAGTTTAATTTATTTATCTTTAAATTATTTACTGCAGTATATTTATTTAATTATATTATGCTTATTTGGTTGTATAATGTATACTTATTAAGGTGGTCCTTAAAAAATTGATTTTTTGGGACGCTTTCCTTATATTTGTTTTAAATTAACGTAAGATACGTAAGATAAAAAAAAACACAAAATAATGAAATTATATAAAAAATATTATACATTATTTAAAATCAATTGAACTATTTTTATTATGTTTCTGGGTTTTTATAAAAATATTTTTATTATGGTTATACCTAATTTCATATAAGAAATAAACGATAGTTTCAAGAATTAAACTTAACCCCACTAGTCACAGTGCGACCCTATTAAGTTTAGGTTTTTTGGAATGACCACACAAATTTTCTTTTAGTTGTTGATAGTAGACTACCCACTACATGCCACTAGTCACCTAAATCGCTAAATGTGTGGTCATTCCAAAAAAAAAACAAACTCGCGCTGTGCGTTATCGAGCATTTATTCGCCGAAAACTACCCGTCGGCACGATCCGAAAAAAATAGGGAATGGTCTCCCGGTAGTATTTTGAATAACAGCGTAAAAATTATTTGGTAGATCAATTCGTTTATATTTATTTTTAAACTAACAAAACAGAGAAATACCTTCATCGAGTATTTAGTGGTTGAAAACTACCCCTCAGCAAGATCCGAAAATTTTGAAAAAAATAGGGACGAGTCTCCCGGTAGCACTTAACATAAAAGCGTAAAAACTATTTGGTAGATAAATTTTTTTATGTTTATTTTTAAACAAACAAAACAGAGTAATACCGTCATCGAGAATTTGTTGGTTGAAAGCACGATCCCAAATTTTTGAAAAAACTATGGAATGGTCTGTCGGTAATACTTATATAGCGTAAAAAATATTTGGTAGATCAATTTGTTTATATTTATTTTTAAACAAACTAAACAGAGAAACACCGTCATCGAGCATTTGTTGGTTGAAAACTACCCCTCAGCACGATTCGAAAATTTTGAAAATAATAGGGAATGGTTTCCGGTAGTACTTTACATAGTAGTAAATTTTTGGGTTGGCCAAAGCCGGACAACTAGGCCATTTATGGCTCTTTTTGTCACCCCAGGCAATCCCAGCCATTTACTAATTTGAGTCTCAAAAATTCAAAGACTTGCAACCTGATCCTGTCGTATCTGACAATCAGCTACGTAAGGATGTTTCATCCTCTCCGCACTCTGAGAATAGCGGACTCTCTAGAATCCGAATTGTTGCCAGGTGCTTCCTTAGCTTGCAGTGGCCCGCGAGGACCCCTACAAGTTGTCTGAGTGCAGTCCTTCCTTTTTCCAGCAACCAGTCGGTTTTTGATTTGCTTGGGCCAGCCAGGAAGTCCTTAGCTTTTCGGCAACCGTTGACCGCCCTCCATTGCTCCTTTAGCTTGGTATAAGCCCACTGATCGAGAGCGGTCTTTACCGTGTAACACCCAACATAGGTTCCGGCCCCGTGCAGGCCATCCCTGATCCGAGTCTTGCAAGTTTATCTGCCTTCTCGTTTCCGGGAATTCCTTTCTTATTCGGTATGTATTAAAGAAACTTACCAAAAATTAGAAATAATTTAAAATTCCTGTTGTCCGACCCTGTTATTGTAATGAAAGTATCAACTCTGATAATCACTCGAAATAATAGGGTGCTATTGGAAAAACATATTATAGTAATGATTACGGGTCGGATCGAAGTAGCCATTACCGGGGGCATGCAAAAATTAGTATTAAAAAAACTCTTTTTCAAGTAAATAGACACTAAACTATTATTCACCAAGCGGAATGTCATGTCGACGCTGTTAATACTCAGTGAGTCACTTGGTCATGGACTCATGGAGAAGGACTTTTTTTTTGAAAATTGTTTTTTTTTAAACGAATAGTTAATACACAATTATCGTGTTTTTTTTATTAATTATTCGTTTTTTGAAAAGGGAAACAATTTTCAAAAAAAAATATAAAGTCTTTCTCCATGAGTCATGGACCATGCCCAAGTGACTCACTAAGTATTAACAGTGTCGACATGACATTTCGCTTGGTGAATAATAGTTTAAAGTGTCTATTTACTTGAAAAAAGAGTTTTTTAAAATTCTAATTTTTGCATGCCCCCGGTAATGGCTACTTCGATCCGACCCGTGGTAATGATTCGTGATAACTTATAATTTTAAAGCGAATTATTATATTTATTTCATGTTTATATGAGATTACATGGGTAATTTTTATTCAGAATGCTAAATAACGACTGGGGGCACTAAATTACCTTTTATTAACCCCTTCAGGGTAATTCTGATATCTTCATTATAATATTATTTGTCCATATTTAAGCCTGTAGGATTACATTATACAAACTAAACTTTTTATATTTTATTATGGAAATATCTAACCTCATTTCTAAACTGTTCTTCTAAAATAACTCATTGAATTTAATCCAGTCACAGATGTCTTGACAGTAGATAACTTGTTAAATTGACTCCATCCCAAAATTTGTTATTAATTTTGATGCTTAATAAGTCAACAATAAGTCAACTTAAAGTTGGCTTCTAAGCTTCTAAAGATTACAACGGCCCACAAAAAAAAATCAAGTTCAATTACTATTAACAAAAAGACCGTATTATTGGGCGCTGAAAACGAATTTGACAATGAAAAAGCTGGCTAATTTCGTTCCCTTTTTATTGACCATCGCGATGGTCGCGACCATATGCTTCAGGGGGGTCCAGGGGAAAGGGGAGTGCTAAGCTGCTTAGTTATGTTGAAGTTCAAATTTTAAAGGAACGGTTGTAGAATTAAACTGAGCTTTAGATAAGACCTGTCAGTTTCAATTAAAAATTGCCCCCGGGAATGCACATCTATGGTGCTTTTAGACTTTTATTTTGCATTGGTGTTCATTTTGCAGATGTGTATAAATTATTATTAAATTGTCGTCTAAGCTTGTTTTTGATCACTTTTTTTGTAATTTCTTCTTGTCCAAACGCCCTTCTCGTTTAAAATACCACCCATACGAAGCAATTAAACGTGTATATAGAATAAAGACAGTTATAAATGATCAAAAACCAATACATGTTAATAAAAAGTGTCATTACTCTATAGTGGGCATAGTGAGACTCGCCTCCACCTTTAGATAGAGTGATTTATGCATTCATAAATATCAGAGTTTTTATGTCCATGCCTGTGAAGTTCACATATGTTCACAGTGTGAACATATGTATCAATGATAACGTATTTTTTTTTCTATTATTATACTATTCACAGCGCGTAGCCGCTACGCCGTAGCATATACATAGTATACAGGTATGATACCCCACAACCCCCCTCAAAACGCCCTGAATGGAATGCGTAGCATTAAATGTCTTTATGACTTGTTTTTATTTCTTTTTCTGTTAAAAAATACTATTCTTAATATGCTTTTTACGTTGATATTATTGAATATCTAAGGGGCGCACCGAAATTATTGTAAGACTTCCGAAATTTTTGACATAAACAATATATGAGCTTTTCGATGAGATTTATGAAATATCTTACAAATCTTGTTGAAAATTGCCTAGATTTTTAAAAAAGCTTGAAAGGCTTTCGAAAATTTGTACACAGACTTCCCATAGAGATTCATCCCTCGGTCTGGAAAAAACTCCCAAGATGCACAGTGGGCCCTGGACCCGTTTCTATCCGGAAAAAATTATCAGACCAAAATATTATATTTATTAAATATTTTAATTTATCTGTATTCTAGACATTCCAATGTACCATAGCACTATTTGTTTATTATAATATTACTTAAATATTTAAATAATCGTTACTTAAGCATGACATTTTTATGACATATCTCGAAAATAAAATAGCATTTGCAGCAAAGTTTAAAATATTAATTTAAATAAAATTAAGGGCAATATATTTAGTGTAATATAATGGATGAAGAAGAAAATGGTATGTACTTTATACTTCTACATAATTTACCGTGGGATGTTATTTTTTTGTAGAAAAATAAGTGCGAACATTGGATTATTTTTTATTTTAGAATTATTTATCATTTTTCAGGAAGAGTTTTAAACGTGTGTTTAGTACCATTTAGTCAAAATTTTAAGGTATTTAAAAAGAGAATTTCATGCACTTTACGTCCATATAGGATAAAATAGGGACATACTGGGAGAAATATACAAAAACAAATTAAAAAAGTAAGTGATAAAATTACATTTTCATAGTCTAAATTTAAATTTTAATGTTTTCTTTATCCAACTTATTTATTATGTAAATGTATTACGATTTCAATAGTAAATTCGTAACTAACACAATAAAGAATTATTTTAACGAATAAAAAAAATATTTATCACCCCTGAAAAAAATCAAAGTTCCGCCAATGACAAAGTCCAAACTCAATACCATGGTACCACTTTAAAATGATATATAAGTAAATAAATTGATCATAACTTATTAAAAACATCACTACCTATTTTTTTTTAGCTAGAAACAGGTCCTGGGCCCAAAAGTCAAAAAAAAAGATCGTCAAATATTCTCATGGGCAATATTTACATAAGGGTCCTTCCGAATAAAAAAAATATAATACAGTATAAGCTCGATAATGTGAACATGTGTATATTTGAACTATTCGGTTTTGTGAACACAGAATTTTTTCTGTTGACTTCTCTGTAATGTGAACATCATAAACTCTCGTTAGTGTGAACGACTATTTTCAACAATTTTATACATATTTTTATGTGGTTGTTTCTCTTAGGGGCTGTCCATATATTACGTAACGCAATTTTTCAAAAAAATTCTCCCCCCCCCTGTGTAACAAACTGTCATATTTACCAACACGCCCCCTCCCTGTGTAACGCGTGACAATATAAATTTTTTGTTTCGCAATAAATTTAACTGTATTCTCACTATTGATTCGTTTTTCTCGACAAAACAAACATGAAACTAAAATATAGTATAACATAACCTTAAAAAAATTTACACGAAAAAATCACTCAAACTAAAAAAATATTCATAATCAATATCACACAGGGAAACAATACTAGGTACCACTTTTTACACTGAGTGTCACATATAACACGTATATTGTTTATGCACAGGTACACAAAATAGTGCACACATTGGTGTTCTGTGAGTACACATTCCGCGCGAAAATGTATCATCGCCGATGATTCATCGGCAAGATCACGCAAGAACAGGGCCGTAAGATTTTTTTTTAATATCAATGTCAACAGTTTTTTTACTGATTACAATATTATTTAAATATACATAGTTTCGTCAATTTTTGTGTGAAAAAAGGAATTATGGGCCACTAAACAGTAATTTATGTTGAAATAAAAATGCATCTGCCAAGCTTAGGAAATAAACATTAAATTTATTAAATTCCGTTATGTAACGTTTACCTAGACCCCCCCTGTCACAAACTGTAACAATTCCTGACCCTCCCCCCCTAGGCACTTTACGTAATATATGGACAGCCACTTACTTAATAATCAGTATAGTGTCTGGTTTCTTAGAGTCGACTTTGGTTTGATGGAAATCGGGTTAAAGTAAGCAAAAGGGTCAAATTCGAAAATTATTAAGGAACAAAGGAATGCCATAACTACTTTAGCTAAAAAGTATAACAATTTGTTATAACAAAAATAAAAGCAAATGCTTGGAATAGCAACTCATATTTTAAAACCAAGTAAAAAACAAACTTTAACACGTTAAGCGCCATGAGCACCATATATGGTGCTCAGTTAATTTGCCAAAATTGATCTGAGTACCATATTTGGTGCTCAGACAGAAGAGTTTAAATATTTGCATAATAAATCGAAATACTTAGATAGTGGCAAAAAAAGCATTTGTTTAGCATTCTAAAACCTAAAGGATTAAAAAAAGGGCCTTAGCCAATACGTTTACTTTTCCGACCCCTGCCAATGGAAGGGAAAGTACTGTTATTGTGCAAACATTCAAAATCGAGAAAACGACCGTGTTATCCATTTTAAGGTCTCATATTGCGATTAGACCCTTTGTCAGTATGATGCCTGTCTGTCTGTCTGTCTGTCTATAAACCATCACGATAACTACCGATCGGTTTATCCGATAGACTTAAATTTTGGTATGAAATCACCGTTTGGTCGAAGGATACAACTATTAGTTTTAATTTAAAAAAAAATCAAAAAAAAAAAAATTAATTTTTTGTAAAACAAAATATGATAAATTTGAAGAGGTTTAGGTCTTAAGTGTAGAGGGTACCTAATGTTTCTTTTTTTTTGAATTGTCTATTTGGCGATGGCGACAGTGCTAATATTTTATTGTTTAAATAAAAACCTTATAACTATGTAATATTTTAATTTTACTTAATACAACTCTTATGACTTTGAAAGAAACACGCTACACAAAAGTATTTACTACATTTTGGACATTTGTAACTTGTCTTTGGTGTATTTTTTTGGGCGTAAATGCGATCATGTCTTCTTCTAAAATCATAGTAACATTTACTACAACGGCTTCTTTTATTCACACTTTTTTTTTTATTTTTTTTTTTTAAATTGATCTTTATAATAAAAGTATTTTTTCCTAAAAAAATTAATATGAGGGATCTTCCCCTCATAGAATTTGTTTTTTTTCCTGAAAATTTCAATACGATCGGATTATTCGTTCTTGAGTTATCGTGTCTACAAAAATTGTGACATCGGACAGACGGACGGACGAAAATTTGAAAAAAAAAAAACAAAAGTTGCTTGTTTTTTCATGAAAAAAATTTGTATCCAATATTTTTTTGTCTAGGACGATTTTTGATTTTTTTTTTCGAAAATTTGAAACTACCGTATAATATTACCCTAGCACTGGCGCAGTGAATAATATAATAAAAGTACAATGAAGAAAAAATATGTAAAAATTGTTGTTCTGATTTTTCTCTGACCGGTCTCGGTAAAATGTATTTTTGAACTAAATTTATACGTGCAAATAAAATGATAACAATTAAATAAACTAAGCAAACAAAAACAAAGGCTTTTATTGAGTTTCTTTATTTTTATTTTAATTTAATATACATAGACGTGCCTTAGTTGCTCTGAGCATCTTTAATGGTGCTCACCCATTTAAACCCTTAAACATATTTTTTTTTTGTAAAATTATTTTAGATCAAATTTTTGGCCTATTTCCATTAAATTACACGAAAAAAAATCAGGTGGCCCAGTGGACCCTTACTCATTTCTGGCATGGGCGCTTAAAGTGTTAAGAGCATCAGCATTTCGAAAAATGGAAAGAAAATTGTATCAGTGGTTTTTGTACAGCAAGAAAGGAATTAATACAATGTTTATAATTAAAATGTTATATTTCATCAAACAATTTGTTATTTTAACTAGAATAAAGTTTGCTAAAATAAAAAAGATTTAATTAGCCTTATTTTCTTGTGCTATAAAGCCTGAATTATATTATATTTTCACCCCCACTAACATGAACAGTCGCGTTAATTTGAACAGCCCCGGTTTTTTTGTGTTCACAGTATCGAGGTTGTACTGTATATGTTATATTATTACTCGCATACAGGCCACATTTTGAGTGGAAAATTCTCAGTTATAATTAAAGATATTAAGATCGTTTTTTATTTTACAGTTTTAACTTAGAAAGGGTTGCTTGACTGTTCAACGTCCTTTTTAATATTTTGCTTTAATTACATAAAATTTCCGAATTTTCAGTCAAATATATTATATTAAAAACAAATAAAATCGAAAAAGGGCGGCGTAAGGCATTTAAACAACTCTTAAACTAAACAATGGTAAAAAGTCCATATCGATATCTTTATTAATAACCAAGAATTTTCGGATCACAAATGCCAAAAATTGCAATTTAACCAATCGGAACCGGGTTTAACTTAAATCAAAGATGGCAAGTAAATATCTAATATCAATTTGATATTATCAAAACATGTATCTAACTAAATAAAGCTATACCCATACAAATTTTAACTACAATACAATAATGTTCAAAACAGATAAAACGGTCGTTTATTTCTGAATAATGCATAAAATACCATATAATGACCTCAATATTTATTTTAAATACAATTGTACAACCTGTAGATGTTTCTTTTCAGGTTTAGACACCCACAAATCGTCTAGCCTACAACTTTTTAAGGAACAATATTTTTTGTCCGAGCATATTTATACATACAAACACCCCACACAATGTGATTTTAAATTGCCCATTTTTTTAAGGACAATGAGATAAAAAAAGTACACATCTACCAAAAAGGACCCAAGTTGTCACATACGGCTTAGGAGATATACAAGCCCATTCATATCAAGTGAGCCGCGAGAAAAGCGCATTGTTAATTTTCTTTTTTATTGACTGCGTCAATCATTTAATTTTATTGCCACATTCTGTACAAAAACCAACCAAACTCTTCTCTCTAGAATACGCATACCGTTAATATAAAGTATCGCCAACATCTCGGTTTGTTTGTAAACAAATAGTAGGTATACTCAGACCTGAACAATAACAATTACCAGTAACTGTTATTGTTGTCTCTGTTAGAACAAAGCTGTGCGAGTAAGACAGACAAATGTATATGTTGGCCACGTTTTTTTCAGTTTTTACAAATGAAATGTCTATTCTAGATTCGTTGAATCATGCATTTTCAAACTAGTGCAGTAACGCCGCGTTCACACTTGAGCCACAGTGTGGCGGCTGTAATCCCCACTCCAGACCATAAACTGTTGCCGCAACACTGCCAGTAAATTTGGCTTTTTTCTCAAAAATTCGCCCTCATCAGTCATGTTGCTAAAAAAATAAAAGTTGAGTAAAACAAATACAACTGTTTATAAATAAACTATAAACGAATAACAATTGTTATAAATCTACTATATAATTAGGTATATCGAATTATATCAATATTAACTTACTTAATATAAACAATTTTAAAAGCTAACCTAAAAAACGGCGTAACAGCAATACAGCAGTTTAATCCAATTTAACTTCAGCCGCTTGAAACAAGCAGCAGAGGGGAATTGGTAGTAGTAGGGTTTGGATACTGGTTTCTGATTGTTTAAAAAACTGTTTCCGCAACACTGCTACTCAAGTGTGAACGCGGCGTAAAACGTGTCACATTTTAAATTTTACTATCAAATCATTTGACAATAAACCCTTAAAACCTTTTGCGAATTATTTGTTAAAAATTTATTACATTTTAGGCAATTTTAGTGATTATCGGCAACTCCGCTTTTGTGCGGGTTGGCAACAGCGGAAAAAAGTGCCTTGATTTTTAAATCAGACAGTTTTATTTGTCAGTGTCAGTACTTGGTGTAAAATTAATTTGGGAGACATTATTTGAGGTGACTTTCAAAACGCAGTTTTTGACAAATAACACATTTCGAGATATCAACCAAGTATTAATTTAGGAACTATAACAGCTTTTATAGTACCAATGAACATCAGGTATTATCTATTTTAGAGAGAATAGTTAAATTACATTGGCAAATTAAATCCGTTTCACTAATTATTAAAAAAATTGCATATTAAAAAAATCAAAAACTGCGTTTTGAAAGTCAAAGCATAAAAACTGCGTTTTGCAAAAATCAATCAAATTTGATAGACCAGCATATACAGGGGCTGTTCATATATTATGTAAAACCTTTTTTAACTATTACGGACCTCTCTGTGTAACGCTTTTTTCATTTAACTCAACACAAAACATAACACTAGGGGGAGAGGGGGTCTCCCTCCAGAGTGTTACGTAACTTATAAATAGACCCATATTGTACATTGTACATACATTCTCAATGTATGAGCCTGTTTTGCTTTCCCATTTTAATTTTTTTTTTAATTTCGGAAAACCTTGTATTCGTGCAAAAATTTTCAAAAATTTTTTTTTTGAAATTCGGCATACAAGTATGTAACCAAAAGTTCTCGGCTCGGGATTGTTTTAAGGGACTTTTAGGGGCCAATATTTTTCTGTGTGCCTCTTAGGGTGGTAGACTTTATTCCATATTGTTTCTTGACCCAAAAACCATAATACTACAAATTTTAAACGTTTTGGTGAGCTTAGTCCCTTAAAAACTGGGGCGTATATAAATAAGAGGAGCGTATATAAATAAGCGTATAGGGGTTTCGTAAACCCTAATCAGATTAAGCTGAAATTTTGCATAAATCATCCTTAGATATATTTAAGATATTTTGAAAGATATTAAGCCGATATATAAAACGGTTTTCAAATGGCAGCCAGTCCTAAACAACGACTAAGGACTTTAAATGCGTTATATCTGCCAACCAATAGAAATTAAGGAAAAAAAATATTAAGCAATTTTATTGCATTTTTTGTGCTCTTTCATTTTCTGTGCAGTTTTTGTTTCTAGTAGGTTGCAATCAAAAGTTATAGGGCAAAAACGAGTTTTTAGGGTGTTTTAAGGGCCGTTTAAGGGTCTTCCGAAACTCGAAAATCGATAGACTTTTTTTTATTGAATTTCCCATCCCAAAATCTATAGGAATACATACTTTTTTTTTGACTGAGGAATTTTGTCGCAGTTGAAACCTATGTTGACTGTAGTATAATTAATTAAAAACTGCGTTTTGAAAGTCAAGCTTTGGTTCAAAAACTGCGTTTTATTTTTCCACGTGGTTTTCTAACTAAATTTTTAATATGAAATAACAAATTTTTTAATTTTTTTTTTGGATCAATAGATCGAATCTGCATTAACAGTGTAAACACCATCATTATCTCAATTTTTCAAAAAATGTCAAAAACTGCGTTTTGAAAGTCACCTCCACATTTAACGATTTGGGGTAATATTCTACAGTCTGCGCGCCAAACCAATTCAATAATAATAATATCAAGCAAAGGCGCCGACTCCGGGGGCCCGGGGGCCATGCACCCCCCCCCCCACCCCCACTGTACTAAAAAAAGGGGGATCGGTCCTCCCATGAAATATTAGCTGTACTTTGAAATATTTCAGCCATTCCATAGAATTTGGAACCAAGGTTTTGCATCTTAAAATTGTTTATATGCCATACTTTTATTATGAAACATAATTGTTGAGGTCTAAATTTTACCTATCTTATTTTAAATTAATCTATTTTTCATTAATAGCCCAATAAAATTATATTTTACACAGCATGAACGCACCCTAACTAAATTAATCAAAATTTATTCAATCGAAACACTTTTTTACGAAATTATGTTACAGTTCGTTACAAATCGGCCAAACAAGAAATTCCAGTTATAATTCATGTGTTGTATTTAAGTAGTGTTTTATTTTAATGTTAAATTTTAAGTTTTTTGATTCAAATTGTAGTGGTTGTTTTTGTTTCTTTGAGATAAATTAGAAAATAAAAGATTAAAATTTTGGTAGAAATTTTGTAGCGTCCGTCATGTAGCGTCCGTAATCACACATTTAATTTTCTCATATACTGTTTATTAAATTAAACTAAACAAAAAATAAAATTAAAAAATATATATCTAGTACCAATGCCAATTATACTATAATAAAGTTACAATTTAATTCTTAATCAATTTGCTAATATTCGGGCGAAACATAAAATAGATTTATTGCACTTCCATTTTATGTAGCGTCCGTCATCAAAGTTTAAAAAATAAAATCTTGTAAACCCTAAATGCCACATAATTATTGTATTTATTATTTTATCTTAGCTCATCTTCACTTTCTATTTTAAAGTACTAGTTTCATAACATACGTTTTTAGCGCACGAGTACAAGTTTAGAAAATGAGCTGCTTGCGGCGAGTTTTCTAAAGTACTAGTGCTCTAAAAACGTGTTATGAAACGAGTGCTTTATACATTTTTTTCTATTTTGCTCTAAAATTTAAAAAACATTTAAATTGATGACTGATTTAGGAATTTTTGTTTTGGGTTGGCATTACAGTTTACACTATGTTTAAAATTCTATGAATAAATGATAATTTTGATATTTTACAGTAATCTCTTCTTTTTTCACTGCAATTAACCAGTCCACAATTTTAACAGAGTAAAAAATAACCCAACACACAAAATTTTGTAAAAAATTAAACTTTAAATCGACATTGACATCTGCACGAAAAACGTCAAGAGATAGGCTTTTGTATGTTGCCAACCCAACAGAAAAAAAAGTAGAGACCTCTTATGGG
>OY294045.1:56679208-56881412 GCA_958510825.1 Brachypterus glaber | reverse complement strand
TATTTTACAGTCATCTCTTCTTTTTTTTCACTGCAATTAACCAGTCAACAATTTTAACACAGTAAAAAATAACCCAAACACAAAATTTTGTAAAAAATTAAATTTTTAAATCGACATTGACATTTGCACGCAAAACGTCAAAAGGTAGGCGTTTGTTTGTTGCCAACCCAACAGAAAAAAAAGTAGAGACCTCTTATGGGCCTATAAGAATACGCAAAATGCTTGTGTTTATGAGATTATAAGTCGCAAAATAGAAAACATACTTTTCTTAATGGGTTTTAATGAGTACATCAAAAGTCCAAAATGGATTGTTTTAAAATCAACTTGCTATTTAATCCTTTAGAAAAGCATATTAGGTTTAAAATAGAAAATGTCAAGACTATTATAAAACCAGTATAAGATCAATAGGGCATTAAGAGCAAATAGTTTTTTATTTTAATTTAAAGAGTACCTTAAATTCTTTGCATAAGAATAAGTGGTCTTTAAGAACTTTCAGTTTATCTTAAGGTAACTTTAAAACCAATATCGTTTTATTGAACATATTAAAGCACTTTTAAACTCTAAGTATGTAAATCAAAACTATCTTAAAATTGTTACTTGGGTAAATAAAACAGGTAAACAAATAAACAAAAAAAAAGAGGTATCCGGGAATGAAATGGAAGCAATTTATTATAGATTGTACCAAATATTATAGTCTAAGAGCCCATGGCCGGCTACCTGTATGTATTTGACCAGACCTGAGTTTTTGTACGTTAAGGCCCCTATACCTACCATACATAAGTAGGGGACTCACTAAGCTCAAAGTGGTGGACGCGTCGAGCGCTCAGGTAAGACAGGTATCGATTTTTGACTAATTTTAAATCCATTTGACCACGTCTGCCGTTTTAAAATTTGAAAATATATTATTATTACTATCGGAAAATAAGAATGGCAGACCATTATCGCGCATTTTACTTTGTGGCAGACAATTTTGAAAATGCTAAAAAAAATAAAATTTTGAAAGTATTTGACCAGATCTGCCATTGATATATTTTATTTATTATAGTCTTAAAAACTTATATTGAACACGGCAGACGTCTACATTGCGTGCACACATCAACAAATAATAAAATTTTAGCTACTATCCGACCAGATGGTTGGCACAGACTTTATACAGCTACCTCTCTTCTTTTTCCTATGTATTACTATTGTACTCATTCTAGCCTATAGTATGTTCTCTTACAGTTATATTACTAGCATTCGAATAATGGAGGGTTTATACCTGGAAGGGCCTTGTAACAACCCCAACGTAACGGCTCACTATGGGACGAACCGGGCCGTAAGCCGGACATCATACTTTTCTTGAAAACGATAACTGGGATTTTGATAAAATTTGGTATGCAGCCATTTTTAGGTACGACAAAACATTTTAACTAGGTTTCGTTTTTGGGAAAAAATCTGGAAATTTGGAAAATCTGGAAAACTTAAAAAAAAAAAAAATTATTTTTCTTTTATATGGTTAATTGCCATTTAGTGTACAAAAAAGATATTTAGCTATGTATTTAATACGGTTTGGAAAAAATCTCCAAAATGTGTGTATCTTGTAAAATTATAATTTTAGCTAATAAATTTGGCATTTTCGAGAAAAAGTAAAACATTTAGCCAAGTATTGAGTATGAAAAAAGTCCAAACGAAAATAAAATAAAGCAGCACTATGTATTTTATAAAATTCACGAAACACGAGGTATCTGTATGAACGTTCACAAATATACTGAAAACATCAGGCAATAGCCGCACTATGGAACGAACCGGGCCATAGGTTGGACATCGGGTAAAAAACAAAAATTCAAAAATAGGGGTTTAAATTTGGTTTTATTATATTTAATCATATTATACATTGAGTGCAGGCAAAATTTTCATGTATAATTAAGGTTAGCCAGAAAAATTAGCGCTTATATAGATGTCTAAATTATGCTTACGAAAATTTGTAGTCTTTTTTTTTCTTATAATACAATATAATCTTTTCCTATTAATTGCGTAATAATAACATTAAAGTGTATTATAAAAAAAATAAAATATTATGTACATCTCCTATTTTTTGTTTTATCGATTTTTTTTTAATTTTCCGACATTTAAATGTTTTTCGTTAAAGTCCCGCAAAGTCCCGCAAATTTGTTATTACTACAATATAGTGGACTAAGTAAGGAAAAAAATGATGTAGAGATCAGACCCCAGAACCCCTTTAATTTAAATTTTTGTGTTAAAAAACAACTAAAAAAAAATTACTTTTTACATAGACTTTTACAGATATTCTTTGTGGTGGATAAATTTATTGGGAAATTACGTTATTATACTATTCACAGCCCGTAAGCGTCTGTTCATCCGCCCGTCTGTCCGTGCCATGTCACTTTTTTGTGGACAAGATAACTCAAGAACGAATAATCCGATCGACTCAAAATTTTCAGGAAAAATCAAGTTCTATCAGGGGATGATCCCTATTGTTTTTTTTAATAATCCCCCCGATTTTTTTTGAATTTTTTTTTTTTCGAAAAAATGCTTTTTTTTGAAAAAATATTTTTTTTTTTATTTTTTTTTTTTCGAAATTTTTCGACAATTTTTTCATACTCAATACTTGGCTAAATGTTTTACTTTTTCTCGAAAATGCCAAATTTATTAGCTAAAATTATAATTTTACAAGATACACACATTTTGGAGATTTTTTCCAAACCGTATTAAATACATAGCTAAATATCTTTTTTGTACACTAAATGGTAATTAACCATATAAAAGAAAAATAAATTTTTTTTTTTTTAAGTTTTCCAGATTTTCCAAATTTCCAGATTTTTTCCCAAAAACGAAACCTAGTTAAAATGTTTTGTCGTACCTAAAAATGGCTGCATACCAAATTTTATCAAAATCCCAGTTATCGTTTTCAAGAAAAGTATGATGTCCGGCTTACGGCCCGGTTCGTCCCATAGTGAGCCGTTACGTTGGGGTTGTTACAAGGCCCTTCCAGGTATAAACCCTGCATTATTCGAATGCTAGTAATATAACTGTAAGAGAACATACTATAGGCTAGAATGAGTACAATAGTAATACATAGGAAAAAGAAGAGAGATAGCTGTATAAAGTCTGTGCCAACCATCTGGTCGGATAGTAGCTAAGATTTTATTATTTGTTGATGTGTGCACGCAATGTAGACGTCTGCCGTGTTCAATATAAGTTTTTAAGACTATAATAAATAATATATATCAATGGCAGATCTGGTCAAATACTTTCAAAATTTTATTTTTTTTAGCATTTTCAAAATTGTCTGCCACAAAGTAAAATGCGCGATAATGGTCTGCCATTCTTATTTTCCGATAGTAATAATAATATATTTTCAAATTTTAAAACGGCAGACGTGGTCAAATGGATTTAAAATTAGTCAAAAATCGATACCTGTCTTACCTGAGCGCTCGACGCGTCCACCACTTTGAGCTTAGTGAGTCCCCTACTTATGTATGGTAGGTATAGGGGCCTTAACGTACAAAAACTCAGGTCTGGTCAAATACATACAGGTAGCCGGCCATGGGCTCTTAGACTAACGCATTTTGCGTGTTCTTATAGGCACATAAGAGGTCTCTACTTTTTTTTCTGTTGGGTTGGCAACATACAAAAGCCTATCTCTTGACGTTTTTCGTGCAGATGTCAATGTCGATTTAAAGTTTAATTTTTTACAAAATTTTGTGTGTTGGGTTATTTTTTACTCTGTTAAAATTGTGGACTGGTTAATTGCAGTAAAAAAAGAAGAGATTACTGTAAAATATCAAAATTATCATTTATTCATAGAATTTTAAACATAGTGTAAACTGTAATGCCAACCCAAAACAAAAATTCCTAAATCAGTCATCAATTTAAATGTTTTTTAAATTTTAGAGCAAAATAGAAAAAAATGTATGAAGCACTCGTTTCATAACACGTTTTTAGAGCACTAGTACTTTAGAAAACTCGCCGCAAGCAGCTCATTTTCTAAACTTGTACTCGTGCGCTAAAAACGTATGTTATGAAACTAGTACTTTAAAATAGAAAGTGAAGATGAGCTAAGATAAAATAATAAATACAATAATTATGTGGCATTTAGGGTTTACAAGATTTTATTTTTTAAACTTTGATGACGGACGCTACATAAAATGGAAGTGCAATAAATCTATTTTATGTTTCGCCCGAATATTAGCAAATTGATTAAGAATTAAATTGTAACTTTATTATAGTATAATTGGCATTGGTACTAGATATATATTTTTTAATTTTATTTTTTGTTTAGTTTAATTTAATAAACAGTATATGAGAAAATTAAATGTGTGATTACGTACGCTACATGACGGACGCTACAAAATTTCTACCAAAATTTTAATCTTTTATTTTCTAATTTTTTTTTTTCTATTTTGCGACTCTTATAAGCTCATATTCACACGCATTTTGCGTGTTCTTATAGGCACATAAGAGGTCTCTACTTTTTTTTCTGTTGGGTTGGCAACATACAAGAGCCTATCTCTTGACGTTTTGCGTGCAAATGTCAATGTCGATTTAAAGTTTAATTTTTTACAAAATTTTGTGTTTGGGTTATTTTTTACCGTGTTAAAATTGTGGACTGGTTAATTGCAGTGAAAAAAGAAGAGATAACTGTAAAATATATCAAAATATCATTTGTTCTTAGAATTTTAAACATAGTGTAAACTGTAATGCCAACCCAAAACAAAAATCCTTAAATAAGTAATCAATTTAAATGTAAGTTTTTTAAATTTTAGAGCAAAATAGAAAAAATTGTATAAAGCACTTGTTTCATAACACGTTTTTAGAGCACTAGTACTTTAGAAAACTCGCCGCAAGCGGCTCGTTTTCTAAACCTGTACTCGTGCGCTAAAAACGTATGTTATGAAACTAGAACTTTACTATTAAAAGTCATGATAGTTTTATGAATTGTTAAACTTAAATATTTTTAAACTTTAAAAAAACTTAAAATAAAAAAATGAGACATTTTTAAAATACGGCTGGCGTAAAAAAGGCAAACATTTATTTTATTAAGATTAAAATATAATTGAATGCAGTATTTCAATCTAGGGGCTAGTTTAGGTACATGTCACTTACTTGCTTTTTTTTACATAAACATTTAGGTTGCAAAAATAAATGAATTTTCAATATTTTGCATTTTCAATTTTAGATTTAAAATTCAATTTTATATTTAAAATTTAGATAAGTCTACTGCCCTTCTAAGACAAGTTGTCTAATCTGCAAAAATTCACTTTTTGAGATACGCACACCATTGTATTGCTTTACACTAGCCCCATGTGCCTACTAAAAAGAAATGTCCTATCTAAAACCCAAATCCTCAAAATTAGCCTGAGTTGTTTGTCCTATGTGGAAAATTTTCAATGTTTTCTAAATAAAATTGTCCTAACTAGTCTTTACTAGACGAATAAGTCAGAACTAGGACTAACTGTACAGATCTTAGTAATTTTATTGACTTTTTAGATCATTTCAATCTGACTTTCTCAGATAGAACAAATGCACTTAGTATGAAAATTTATTTTTCTGACAAAAAAAAAAATATATTTTTGACTTAAAATAAACCAGAACCCAACTCCATATTTATTTAAACATGCTTTTAAGATGTACTAACAAAAACAATAAAACTGGCCATATCTCAAAACATCTAATTTGCAGGACAACTTGTCTTAGCAGAGCTGTATAATTGCAGCTTAAAAACAAACGCTATTGGACAATTTTTGCTTAAGCAAACTTGCAGCTAGTTGGGCCTTTATTGAAAAAAATATTTTTATAGCTTCAAGCTTTATTAATATCGCGAAAAATTGAGTGATTTATCCTAGGTGATTTACGTTGTATATATGGATATCGACTTTTTTTCGAGGTAAAAATTTTCGAGTAAATTGCTTGCGAGGTAAATTTTTTCGAGGTAAAGACCCCTACCCGAAGTTAATAAAGGCTAGAAAAAAAAATGCACTTAGAATATTATTATTCAAAAATAATTTCCCTTCCTATAATCGCCTGATTTAAACGTTTAACATGCTTTTTCTCTCTAAAAAAAAAACGCCGGCGCGATTATTTAATTATTTTTTAATTTTGACAGGGCACCCTAATGTATGTGCTTAAAATGAAGTCACAAGACGGTATTCTTGGAAGGATCGATTAACAGAAGATGGCATAAAACGCGGTTTCAGATAAGCATTTTTGGATGTTATATAGCTATTTACTTTACCAATATAGTGGGTTCACTGATTTACGACTTTGAGGTTAAAAATATACTAGTTTGATAATTCAGTACATAAATGATAGGTAAATCCATATTCACAATAGATCTCATTGGTCGCAGTGATTTGAAAGGCAGTACCATGCCTCACAACCCCACTTATATTGTAGCTAAATCCATGGTAACTCACGTTAAAGCCGCAGAAAATAGTATATTCTATAACTAGTATGGAATAGACAATAGCGGAAAGTTTGTCATACAAGCCGGCAGGCGAGTATGACGGTCTCGCGATCGCGGAATGACTATTCCATACGTGTTGTAGACTAAACTTTTTCTTCGACTGCAAATATGAAATACTGTATGGCTTTAAACTGAGGACAAGGTTAAAAACAATGTTTTTTTGTGACTCGACATTGTAAATGAAACAAAACACAACTTTTTAAATAAAGCGATTAACGTTATTTAATAATTTTATCAAATCGATACTTAAAAAAGATTTTTATTTAATTTTAGCACATATTTACAAATTATAATCCAAAAATTGAAGGTTATGTCAGATTGTTGTGACAGATATCAGGTTTAAATATTTAACAATAGATGGAGCAGTTTTAATTTATTGAACTAAATTGATAAAAAACTGGTCAAATATTAAGTAAAACTAATAAACTTTGTGTAATTTTAACGCAAAACTTTAAATTGCATTAAATTATTCAATATTTCATGGTAAAATAAATATATTTTTGCTAATTTTGCTACAGTTTTCTTTACTTTTATAAACAAGAGATGGCACTACATGTGCCCATTCTAACACTTGATACGGAATAGTATATTCTATAACTAGTATGGAATAGACAATATTCCGCGCGAGCGGAAAGTTTGTCATACGAGCCGGCAGGCGAGTATGACGGTCCCGCGAGCGCGGAATGACTTTTCCATACGTGTTGTAGACTATACTTTTTCTTCGACTGCAAATATGAAACACTGTGTGGCTTTAAACTGCGGACAAGGTTAAAAACAATGTTTTTTGTGACTCGACATTGTAAATGCAACAAAACACATATTTTTAAATAAAGCAATTAATGTTATTTAATAATTTTATCAAATCAGTAGTTAAAAAAGATTTTTATTTAATTTTAGTACATATTTACAAATTATAATGCAAAAATTGAAGTTTATGTCAGATTGTTGTGACAGATATCAGGTTTAAATATTTAACAATAGATGGAACAGTTTTAATTTTTTGAACTAAATTGATAAAAAACTGGTCAAAAATTAAGAAAAACTAATAAACTTTATGTAATTTTAACGCAAAACTTTAAATTGCATTAAATTATTCAATATTTCATGGTAAAAAATATATATTTTTGGTAATTTTGCTACAGTCTTCTTTACTTTTATAAACAAGAGATGGCACTACATGTGCTCATTCTTACACTTGATACAGAATATTCATACCGTATCTAGAGCTAGAATGGATTAATTCTGGGTTTGAAAAGTGTGTGTATTTGCTTAAATTCTAAAGCAGTCGTAGAAAAAAAGTCTTCTAAATATTTTATTACATTATAATGTAATAATAACTCTGTGGCTTCGTTCTAAAAGGGCCAATGTCAGTTTGTCAATAGCAGCGTTTTCAAAATATTACATTAGACATTGACTTGAAAACTTTGCTATTGACAAACTGACATTGGCCCTTTTAGAACCAAGCCACAGAGTTATTAATGATTGTTCGTAAAAAATAATACTGTAATAAAATATTTAAAAGAAAGTATAATTTTTTGCGGCTGTAACGTGAGTTACAATGGATTTGCTCTGAAGAGTAAAACTTTCATAAGTGATTAACGCCATTTCTTTGTGACTTAAAATTGGTTTTCAAAAGAACGACAATATTGCAGCGTATAAACTATAAAATAGGATGTCCTTAATTTAATTTTTACTCCAAAAATTTGAACTGCAAACTAATGGACCTATCAAAAAATTAAAAGAACAATAGCTCCAATTAAAAAAAAAATCGCCATATTAGATCCGGCATTTTGAATTTTAAAATTTTGACACCGGATTTGCTTTCAGCAACCCCAAAAACCTCATAGTGTAATGTTATGTTTCATTTCATGGCGTTGATTTATCCCCTTTTGATAAACGAGTGCCTATATTGCATCTCTATTGTAAGTGCAAGTTTGACAATACCAAATTACTGTCGAATTTTAAATATTGTTTGTTAAAATTTCGTTTCCGAAAAAAAATAAATTAAATTTTTATTCTTTCTGAAAAATCGAATCAATTTCGTTAAGCCCTTATGAAAATTGTGCTCTTATAATGCATATGCATATAAAGAGCACACAATATTTTATTGAATGTTTTTAATCACAAGAATTTCCTACGTTTCTGTTTAGTTAATATCATAACATGATATTCAGCAAAAAAGGAATAAAAACATTATACCTTTTTGCTTTCAGTAAGTTTTACGAACTTTAAAATATCTAGAGCGTCATCAGTTAAAACTCCATCCAAAAATGTATGTGACTAAGTTTCGCTTCATTAATCAGGTATAAAAACAAGAATAATAAACATAAAAAAATATTTTCTCCATAAATTTTATAATTATGTATATTTCTAACCTAATAAGAAAATGAAATTCTATATATCCCCTCTCTAGATGCTCCAGCCGGGAAATTTAAATTAGTGGGTAAAATGTAAATAAATAAACGACATAACCTTACTTTTTAATGTTTTCTTATGTTATATTAAAAAAAATCAAACTTACCTAAAAAATATGATACTGCTGTCTGCAGGTAACTCAAAACATACATAAATTAGGTTATGTTAACCTGTTTCACGAATATGTTAGAGGTGTGTGCGAATAATTATATTTTTATATTTAAATTACTGGTAAAAATTAATAAATATCTGTGTAGTATAACATATTGATTTAGTTTTTACATATATAACAAACTGTTGCAACAAAACAACGACAAAAAGAAACTTTTACTGACTACTTAAGTGAAATGAAAAGACACATCTCTAACAAAGAAAATATTCCTATCTAACGCAACACAGTGTTACCAACATAAAATATATATTTTTTTACTTTTTCTCTCTCTCTGTATTTGGTCTTTTTCTTCCGAATAATTAACCAGGGTTTCTCTATA
This sequence comes from Brachypterus glaber, assembly GCA_958510825.1. NCBI lineage: Eukaryota > Metazoa > Arthropoda > Insecta > Coleoptera > Kateretidae > Brachypterus > Brachypterus glaber. Next base: position 56,872,037 of record OY294045.1, on the reverse strand, counting down.
TAATCATGAGGTTTCCAGTACGCAAGTACTAATCGGATATGTATCCTGACTTGCGCACTATCACTGATAAATTACTACTGTAGTAATTTCCACGCTAATATAAAAAGTTATCATTAAAAACACAAAAAAAAATTATCTTCAAACGTCCATTATTATTAACTTAAAATTCAACAGTTCACACGATTAATAACCACAAATATATGGTTCACTTTAACTTGTACATAATACATTAATATAAAAATACTCTAGGCACATCATAGAAGACGGTAAAACAAAAATACACAAGGCACATCATAAAAGATGGCAAATTCGCTGCACTGGAATGTGCCAAGAAAGAAACATCCGTCCCATTCAAAGGCCACGCTGTAACTGATTTTTTTTTACTTTATGTTGGACAATTGGAATCAAAATGGAGGACGCATTTAGTCGGGACGCAGAAGTATGCGCAGACGGTCAAAAATCAATTATTTTGTCAATGAGTGAACCCCACTATCCATAAACGACGTCTAAGAGCTTGAGCTGGCGCTTGCGCAAATTGCCCGGTAAATGTTTATGTTTATAATTAGCTTTCCATATGTTATACTGTAAACAAATCAACATTAATGCCATATCTAGAGAGGGGATATATAATCTAATTTTCCAACTCGAGAGATGCTGCGCCTCGGCCAAATTAACAACTCCAGAGTTGGAAATTTCAAGGTTAGAATATCTTTTTATTTAAAATCATGGAAAACATAAAATATTAGGAAAATAATAACATTTGAACAAATTTTTGGTTATGTTGCTCTCAATGGCAATGATAGCGCGCCATTTATGAGGTGAAATCTAAAGCCAAAACAGGTTAGAAAAGGGCTCTTTTCTGCCCTTGGTTAGAAAAAAGTTAACTTGTTAAAAAGTAAACCTTTGCAACCTGTTATAATAAAAAGGAAATTTTTCGGTATGATTGTGAATAAAAATATTAATTTATATTGCATATTTAATTGTACTCATTGTACTAATCGTACACACATAGTGTATAAATAGAGCTGATCGTACGCAGTGTCATTTTAAGTTACATTTTAAGTTTTTTAAGGTACGTTTTATATCAGAAAGGTACTCTACCTGATAAATGGGGAGGCTACGCATTAGCATCTAAAACAGCAACCCTGCAAAAAACCAAAGTAAACCAACGATTAAAAAAAAGTTAGGTTATATAAACACACATGTGTATAGATATACATAATGCTGAACTGTGTGTACGATCAGCCTCTTTGTTTACTATTGCTTCAAGTACAATGCCTCTGAATATTCAGATTCTTTTTAACAGTGTTCGAGATCTGGTACATTCTTTAATATCGAGTTTAATATTATGTGCCACAAATTTTATTTGGAATTTTTAACAGTGTAGGTATTTAATTTTTTAACTAGAGCAATTATATTTAAACTATGATAATTTTCATTATATGTGAATGTAGCATATTAGAAATGATTAAATTATTTTCCTGGAAATTTAAATTTGACCCTTTTTAGTATGCAACACTCGTGATTAAAAAATTAATTTTCAAAACAATGTATGAAGGTATCAGGTTGAAGAAATATAATATTATTTCAAAAATGACCTTGCATCAAGTATAATTACCATTGATAAGAAAAAAATTAAATTAAACAAGTTTTAATTATTATTACTTATACTAGTACACACACTTTGCAGTCTAATAAATAATTATGACATTTATGTCAAATTCAAAATTCATACTTTTAGGTGTTTGTATGTTTCCATAAAAATGAATTGTGTAATTTATTCACTTTTATATGTAATTGTACCAGCTTCTGGAATTGTCATTTTTTCAACGAGTTTTTCACAAAAAACGGGTTTTTAAAATATCTCTTAAATGTTACTATACGTTTTTAGATTTTTAATGTTTTTTTCAAAAAACCAAAATTGTTCTTTATCGTCGGTTAGGCATGCCCCTGAGAACATTTTGGGTGAAAATTAAAAAAATCTATCTGGCACTTTTTACGTAAAATTATTTTTTTTTTAATAATTCACACATTTGTGCTCCATTATTTCGAGTAAACTGATTTTCGATTGAATCACCTTTGTATTAAGCATAAAAAAACCTTCCTAACCGAGTCATAAAGAAAAATCTAAAACCCTACAGTGTAACGTTTAAGGGGGCGCCGTGAATTAGCTATAAGTCGTACAAAAAAATATATGACACAAAAAATGTTGGAGATTTGGTCCTCTTTATTTTCATATCAAAAGTTTTTTGTTCTAGGATGCACCGATCTTGAGATATTTTAAAAAGTCTGTTTTTTGTGAAAAATAAGTTTAAAAAACGAAAGTTCCAAATCGAGTTCAATGTCGCAAAATTATTCATTTGCGTCCTTAAACCCTACCTAATAAAGCAAAAATCTAAACTCCCTGAATTATTTCCAGGTAAAGCCTCTTTTATTTACTTGAAGACTGGACTATAACTGGAAATACGCCGGGAACTGGGTATAAATAAAATAAATAAAAGTAAAAAACACTGTCCTTATATGGACGATATGATTATTAAGATTCTCGGCTAATTATAAGTAATGTAACATTGTAAAACTGTATTGAATTATTATAAATATAACACAGGCCTACATCGAATTTGCTTTTCGGGAGTTTGGACTTGTCTTTTACTTTTCCTTGCACGCTAATAACTTTTATCCTCATCACATTAAAACAAATTGTAGTGAGATACCGTGAAATAGTGGTCCATGAATAACAAAAAAGTAAAAAAAAATCTAAATTTTTGTCTATGGAAATTTTTGGCAACGCTGATATTGAATATGATATTGTAAAACTCGAAAAAATTAATTCCGCGATATTATGTGGTCCATATATTTTAAAATGTTCGATTTTGCTAAAATTTGGCATAAGGCATTTTTTGATGACATTAATGTGGCCCAATATCGAATATCACAAAATTTAAAATTTTGCATTATAATTAAAATTTACCGAATTTAGTTTTTTTTTTTTATTTTTAATTTGTTCTCAGTGACCTTACCTACTATTTCTTATCAGAATTAATTACAATTTAGCAAACATTGCCACAATTTTGAATTTTGAATTTTTAATAGTAGATTGGGTTTTAGCAACCTCAAAAACCAGTTTTCACAAAATTACGACCAATGAGCTACTTTTGGCCGTGAAAAAGCCTCCTTTGGCTCATATGGCGGTGGTTTGAAATCATTAGGAGAAAACTGAAGTCAGTTTCGGAATTGTTAAAACTTTTGAAAATTAAAAAAAAACCAAATGTAGGCCTGTGTTATTACAAAGATAATTAGTAGCAATTCAGGTACTTATATATACGGGTATAATTAATTTATAAAAATTAATATTGGTACTGTTACATTACTCAATATGTCCATTCTCAGATAAATACGTCTACAGAAATTTTAAATTTATAAAAATATTACAGTAACAGTGACAGAGACACCAACTTAGTAGTTAATATCATTTGTTTATTTTAAAATTTCACTCCGCGGACAGGATATTCTGTTCCGCAAGTCTGCTTTGATTGCAATCGCCTCCCCAACCCCACAGCTCTATCTTTTGACAGTAAAAAAATATTTGGACTTTTAATAGTCAACTTGACAAATATATAAAATTAATTAAGGTGTACAGGTATAAGTGTTAATAATAATAATAATAATAATAATCTTTATTTAATTGTTAATACAGATACGTTAGTTTGGTTATACTATACACTTACCGAAGCATAAATGCTTGTGCTGTAAGTTATAGTAATTGATATAATAATGTAAATCTTATATGTATAAAAAAAGAAAATTACTTAAGCTTATAAATTTAATTTTAAATAAGATTAGATTTTGGATGAGAGATGAACTAGATATCGAAATTAATAATGTCTGAAAGTACAATTTGCTTTAAATCTCTTTTAAATGAGGAAAATTTATTTAATAGTTTGATATTAGGAGGAAGTTTATTAAATAGGGTGGGAGCATAATAAAAAATAAATCTTTGGGAAATATTGCTTCTGCATAAAGGAATAGTTAACGAATTTTTTGCAAATCTGGTGGTATAGATAAAACTTGTTTCATTTTTATTCTTACTTTTGAAGGCCCATAATAGACAACGATAGATATAACTTTTTTTGACAGAAAATACTTGTGTTTCTTTGTATAATTGTTGCGTACTATAAAGTCTATTTTTATGAAGGATGATTTTTAGAATAGTATTTTGTGTTGTTTGAACAGAAGAAAGTGAGTTATCATATAGACCACCCCATACAGTAATACAATAACTTAATATCGAATCTACTAACGATTTATACACAGTTAAAATCACATCTTTGCTAAGAATGTCACGTAAAATATAGAACTTGGGTATCATTTGTCTCATTTTCCTGCTCAAATATAAAGTGTGTTCATCCCAACGAAGGTGTTGATCAACCACTATCCCTAAATACTTAATTTTGTAGGTTTTTGATATTTGTGGGCAATTGCAGGGTTGAACAAGACAATCGTTGTCATGGATTTTTATGTTACTAAAATTTGGTTGCCCAACATTTGTGCTAGAAAATGAAACAAATTTACTTTTTTCCGTATTCAAGGATAATTTACTGCAAGTTAGCCAATTGTTAATAGACAGTAATCCCCTTTCCACTTTCTGCTTAGCACCTTCCCAGGAATCGTCAGAAAAAAGCACTGCAGTATCATCAGCAAACGATACTAAGTCTCCATCAAAATTTATAATATTTGCAATACTATTAATATAGATAAGAAAAAGTATGGGACCTAGTACCGTTCCCTGTGGCACACCCATCCCAATCTCCAACGTTTCACTGGTTTTATCCCCAATTTTTACTCTCTGTAGTCTACTTGTTAGATAATTTTTTAGTAATTTGTGAGCAGGACCTCTGACCCCAACATCATATAACCTACTCAATAATTTTTCGTGTAAAACAGTGTCGAACGCTTTAGCTAGATCAAGAAAAACAGCAATACATTTTTTATTTACGTTCATATTTTTTAAAATATTAGAGAAAAGATGTAGTATGGCGTTCTCTGTATTGGTGCCTTTCTTGAAGCCAAATTGTTTTTCTGTGATAATATTAAAAGCATTAAAAAAGTTTAAAAGTCTGTCTTTTATACAATGTTCGAAAATTTTTGAGAAGTTGTTTATTAATGAGATCGGTCTATAATTGTTGGGTTCAGAAGGATCACCTGACTTATAAACTGGTACAACAATAGACTCTTTCCATTGATATGGGATGTTACCCGATTTTAGAGTTAAATTTATAATGTGAGATAAAGGGCAAATTATATTTTGATGAATGTTTTTTATCATTTTATTTGTGATATTATCAGGTCCAGGAGAAGCATTGTTTTTTAGCTTATTTATTATTAAAACTAACTCATTTTCAGTAACCGGTTTAAGATACATAGATTGTTGAATTATTTTTTTATTACAAACTTCTTGTTCACTTAAATTACAATTTTTTATTTTTCTTGCCATCCTATTTCCGATTTCTGTGAAATGTTTGTTAAAAATATTTGCTTTGTTTTTGTTATCGGTTATTCGCTCGCCATTTTTTGTTATATTTATATTACTCAGCTGTTTTTTCGTTTTTATAGTATTTGTACTTTCGTTTATAATTTCCCACACTTTTTTGCAGTTTCCCTTTGCCTCAAATAATTTATTCTTATAATATAAATTTTTCGTATTTTTTATTTGATTATTTATCGAGTTTCTTAGTATTCTATATTCTTCATTTAGTTCAATTGTATTATTTTTTAATAATATTTTTTTAAGTTTATCTCTATACCGTATTGCGTCAATTAGGTCGTCTGTAATCCAGGGCTTTATTTTTTTATGAGTATTCCCTCAAAAAAAAAAAAAACAACTGAATCAGATTCTGATCAGATGCAGATTCTGTACATTTATTGTACAGCATTTATTACGAGGGGGTAAACCACTGAAAAATATATGTACACCTGAATTCCTTTTAAAAGGTAATCCCTTAAGATTTTCTCGAGATTTCCTTTAAGATTACCTCAGCTTCCTTCAAGAATACTTTAAAAAATATTGAAAATTACCTAAAAAAAGATCCCACGTATGGTAAAGATGAGATATCCTCGGATTTGATTGAGAGATTACCTCCAAGATTTCCTCCAGTTTGTACACCTAAATTCCTTAGCGGTTTATCCCTCGATTTATTAGTTTCTTGCAATAAAAAAAAGCATTAATTTACGAAGGATTACTTACATTAGTTATTTTTGTCTTAAGAGCGCAAAATGACTTTTGCTTGAGCGTGGAATTTGCTGATCGAGGCGTCTAGCCGAAATAAGCAATCACGCGAAAGCAGAAATCATATTTTGCGCTCGTAATACAAACAACATTTTTTCTACGATCTAAAATAAATAAATAAATTTCAGACAGTAAGTTACCTTACAAGGCAGCAGCACTTGAATACAATTTTCTGCAAATCTGTTAGTGTAAAAGTAAAATCCTAATCACAGCAACTCTCCATAATTCCTCCGTAACAACAAATAGATAGCACACAAATATTTAGCACACGAAATTGAGATTTGATTCAAAATAAATAATAATTTCATATTAAAAAAATGCGGACCAATATCTCGTCGCATATAACTGACAGCTGTTTCATGATTGACATGCCGGTTGCCGACACTTTGCACGCGAAAAAAAATCACTTTTCTGCTTGCTGTCATGGTAACGAGCAGAAAAGTAATACACTAAAGAATAGGTTATTTTGAAAACTTCATTTGTTTTTGTAGACATGTTAACTTTTTTACTAGATTAGATTAGAGGATATATTTTTTAATCAGCTTTTACCTAACATAACCTCAAAAACAAACGGACATTATGTTTATACTTAATTTTAGCGTATTTACTTTTATCTTACTACTTATTTGCTGGACCCGTCTTTTTGCGATCCTTGTACCTTGTCTTGCATAACAGACTCATCATGGGAAGCCGTTCTTTACGGCCTTGGAATGTAAATCACTATTTAAAACCTACGTTTTGTAATAGTATATTATGCACCTAGTAAGCGAACTAAGTATTTAGTGTTGGAGACTGAAGTTTTTTTTGCCAATGCGGAGGCGGGGCAAAAAAATCAGTCCAGAACACTTAAGGCAGTTGACATACGTGGTGCATATAATATTTTTTTACTACACAAAGCTAGCAACTCCAAATATCAGTTAAATTATGGTTTAAAAATTATTTTGACATAGATTTCAGTTTGACAAATAAGATGAAAAAAGTTGGTTGTTGTCTTATTTTTTTTATTATTGACCGTCCTCAATAAACGATGCTTAACATCCACGGGCTCTTACGCGAACCTAACATAACGTTATAAGCCAGCGCACAAGATACATGACTGCACATCAACCCAATCACGGCATCGTATGTTATGTATTATGCTAGTTATTCAAGCCTCTGGCTAGGCCTTAACAACGGTCAGTAATAAATGAGCAACTGATTTTTTTGGGTTGTCAAGGTAAATAAGCCTTGATAACGGCGAATAATATGTAAGCTACCACTCAGTTAGGTAGTAGAAAAAAATATTAATTAAATAAATTTTATAATTTTGCCTTGGATTAAAACACCACATTTATTTTGAATTGTATTTAATGTTCTAACCGTTAAAAATCGACACTGACGTTACTTTAATAGGAAAAAGTAATATAAAAATATCTGCAGTAGTAGCCAGAGAAGATAAATATATTTAATTAGTAACAAATAAGCAGCACACTACTTTAATGAAATTGCAATAATTTTTCAAGTTTCATTTCTAATTATAATTAATATACTGTTCTCAGTATTGTGTTTTAGAAGAGTATTATGCTATATTTTTTAAAACCGTAAAAATTACCCAATTTTTCTATATAAACATGTTTTTTATCAAACTCTGAACAAGTTTAATTTTTGTCCATATTTTTTATGTATTTTAAATTCACCTAAGAGCGGTATATCGGTATATCCTATTAATATGAAATTTGCATTTCTAGGATTCTATGCAATTCTATGATAGGAAAAACCCTATTGTTTTTGATAAAAATCCCCTTCAAAAATAAAAAATTATAGGAAAATACCTTGTTAAATAAATAAATTCCAAATTGTCAAAAAACATTATTATAATATTTCTATTAGGCAATATGTTACCAATCGAAAAATGTATATTGGGGTTTTTGACAAAGAAGTAAAATGTTCTACTGTACAAGTAAAGCAAAACCGTGATAACATTAATATGTTTTAAGCCTCCAGTTAAACATATTAATGAGTTATTAGAAACTGACCCGACCCGACCCGAATCGACCCGAACTCAACGATTCCATCCGAGAATTCAACGATCCCAGCCAAGAACTCAACAATCCCAGCCGAGAACCTAATGATCCCAGCCGAGAACTCAACGATTCCATCCGAGAACTCAACTATCCCATCCGAGAACTCAACGATCCCACCCGAGAACTCAATTATCCCATCCGAGAACTCAGTGATCCCATCCGGGAACTCAATGATCCCATCCGAGAACTCAATGCGAGCGTCACATATTTTGGGATACTTTTTTGTAACGGTTTTTTTTGTAACGGTTTTTTTCGTAACGGTTTTTTTCGTAACTGTTTTTTTCGTAACGGTTTTTTTTTCGTGATGGTTTTAGCCCTCTACCCCCCTGTCTTAAATATATGAATGTTAAAAAATCCTACATAAACAACACTTTTCTATACAGAATAAAACATTAAGTGAGCTAAATAGTTGTAAGAAATCATATTTATGGAATAATATCAAGAAAAAACGCAATAAACTATAGTTTGACGCACGGATCTGTGGCTACGGGAAATATGTTTGGAGTGTGTGTGCAAGTGGGAGGCCCGTTGTAAGCACGCACGCCTTATAACGCTCTTGACGGAAAGAAGAGAGAAAAAAAAAGAGAATGATTCCTCCCCCTTTCGTCGGATACTTTATTTCATGCCGAGAACTATATTCACTGTAAAGAGTATACTATGGAATACGAATCATAACTTATATTTACGGTTTGTTTATATAAAATTACAATAATTAATCAGGTTTTCATTTCTAATTATTTTCTATTCTTATAAATATGGTATTATAAATCCAAGGAAGTTTATGTCTTCCTACATTTATTAAAGAATTAATTAAATCGAATTTTCACATTAATATGTGCCTGCTATGGTATATTTATTAATTATGTATGCTAATGAACTACTTCGTAAGGTAGAAACCTGAATACTTACGCTAGCTCTGAAAAAAACTGGATTATAAAGATCAACTTTTTAAATGCTTAACATATCTGCAGATATCTGCATGTATCATAATGATACTATCTCGTAGAGGGCTGAAAATTCAAACAGACCAATAACCGTGTTTTTTTTTTCAGAAACTACGTCAAAGATTTGTGTTTCCCATAAATCCACAATTGGTACTTTTTTCTTTTGATAATTACACCGGCCCACAAAAAAATAATATGTAGTTAAAAAGTAATTTTGATGTCCGTAAATAATTATGAAAGAAAATGTTATTAGCATATTGTACAGTAGAGCGCCAGGCCGGAAACCGGGGGGACTCTGGTTCGAATCCAGACTGAAACTAAATGGCGGTCAATATGAACGATAATAACTTCGAAACTAGTGAACTAATTATCATATTTTTTTTTCAAAAAAAGCGTTTTCCAATATATTATAAAAAAAAAACAAATTTATCTAAAAATTCATACACTTATTCTCATTGTTTATAAGTGTAAAAATTCGACAAATGTTTAAACAAGTGCCTAGGCTCTCCTAATTAACGAATTTTAATTTTTCAAAAAGAATTTGAAAGATTGAGCTCTCTTCTTCTTTAAGTATCTAAGGGCTTTATTTTAAATTTTGCATAATTTTGAAAATTCGTAATTTTTTTTTTCAAAATCTGGATTGCAAAATTATTGTGCAAAAACTATCAGACCGATTTTGATGAAATTTGGTGTGATGATTCAGCACACCATAAAGTTTTTTTGGGCCAGTTTTGAAGGTCCTACGATTTTTTTACCCCTTTTTTGTGATTTTTACTATTTTTGCAATAATAATAATTTCTTCGATTTTTAACGAATTTTATCATGTATAAAATTCAATTACAAAACTTTTTTCCTCTTCAATATTTGTCTGAAATGAATAGTTCCAAAGATATATGAACGAAAAGGAGAAAAAAATTAATTTCTTCTCGATTTTGCAACATTTTGTTAAATAAAAAGTGAAGCCCTTGGTTTATTTTATGCGCATAGTGAAATTATCATTTCTAGTGATATTCTGGACCCATTGATCCAAAAATGTAGAAGACTATCCGATTCACCCAACCTAAAACCACCTGGTCTAGATGTCAACTTCCAAAATTTAATAATTTAGGTGCAAGAGAACTTTAAGGATCATTCCTCCAATATTATTTTTTGAACTTCTTTAAAATACAGCAAGCTTTTTCACGGTCAAATTCAGCAAACTTTTTCACTGTCAAATTCGTTTTCAGCTCACAAAAATACGTAAGAAAAATATAGTCCGGTTACAGAACAACCAGTTTGTATTCCTTTAAAAATAATAAAAGTCAGCCCCCCTCTCCCCTCGTAAGGTTAAGCACTACCCTCTCGTTCCTAAGTAAGTTACGCATTTTTAATATGGCACCTAAATATTAAAGATAGGGTTTTCGATATTAGGCCATATAGGCGATAAGACTTCTAAATACAGCGTACAGCGAGTAACGCGAGGTAGGTGGGGGGCAGGAAAAAAAATTTTCCAACTAAAGATTAAGGAATTTCCCAACTCCCAAATAAAAACCTTTGATGACTAAAAAAGGGTCTTGCCAACTCTACCACTCCGATTTTCCCGAATGATACTACAAATTTTCCAATTTCCAATTTTCCCAGTTAGTAAACTGCTGACTAAAACAAAAGGCTCAATGCCCAGTGTTACCAATGTTGGTAGATTTTTATTTCTACTGTACTATTTTTATTGATAGTTCTTTTTTTGACATTTTAAATTTTTTAATTTCCTATGTTAATAGTGAAGATTTATTCAAAAGTCTTTGTAGTTATTAGTCTATAATCGTGTAAAATACCTTATAATATGTCCAAGAACGACTAAAAACTAAATAAATAAAAATAAATAAATTCATCCAAAACCTCCTCAAAAAATATATACTTTCAGGTCCCGTTTTGCGTAACCATTCAATTTTGTATCCGGTTATGCTAGCGCCTTCGCCAAATTTAAAAATTATCTTTTCCTACGATCCTCTATGAAAATGTTATTTCTAAAGAACAAACGAGTGTGGTTTGTTCATTAGAAAACGCACTAGTTTGATATTTTTATATCACACTCGTGTGATACTTATGTATGGAGGTTTGCCTAATTTTTACCACAGCCTCTTATATCTTTTAAGTCTTTTAAATCCAAATATTTCTGTTTTTAATGTCAAAAATAGAAACTATATAACGTTACTATTTTGACTAGGTCTTATAAAAATTACTTAATTTTTTATTTAGTTACCTTACATTAAATAAAAAACAAACAAAATACACAGTATTTTTCTTATGAAATGTAAAACAGTACAATTTTACGGTCATAACCATAGAAATCTAATTTAATAAGCAAACTCAAGTTTGCAATTTTTTAGAAATAGGCAACCCATTTAACAGATATGTATTAAATATAAAACCAAGAAAACTAATGCTAAATGAAAATCATATTTCCTGTTTGACACACCTACATATATAAATTTGTATGCTATTTATAATTGTTTTGTGCTTTGCTTTTCTTAAAAATTAGAAATTTTTAAAATAAGAAACTTCATATTTTTTCGTAGGAAAAATAGTGTACCTAACTCGTTGGAAAGTGTATTTCGCAAACCTTTCCACTCGCGTGAAATAGGTCACTTTTCACACTAGTTATGTAATATACTATAAATGTACAAGGTAATTCCAGCGTTGCTCACGTTAAATCTTACGGCTATTTTAACTTTTAAACGTATAAATTTGTAAATTATATTAAAAACATAATATTTAATACAATATTTATTTTAAGTAAATAACATAGTAAGAATACATATATTTATAATTAGTTTGGATTTGGATAATAAGTTTAATTTGTGATAAATTTATAATTTTATGTGATGTTGCTTACGTTACATTTTGTGACATAGATTTTGACTTAAGTGCATGTATCTGTAAATTTCTGTTTTATTCCAGAATATAAAATCTTTTTAAAACTAAATGTGTATTTGAAAATTTTTTAGAAGTCAGGCTAAAATGTTTTAAATCTTTAACAATTGCTGAATTATGTATTAAAAGATAAAATATCTGTTACTTACGTTACAAGGAAATTCGTTGCTACGTTACATTAAAAGTCCCTGTTTTTTTGCGTTATAAAGTGACTATCTTGACAATGTATTGCAATACCGAGAGTGTACTTGTACTGGTACACTTTCAGTTTTTGTCCCAAGTATTGCTTTCCCATTTTAATGTTCTCAAATTTTTGGGAAAGCCTTGTGTTGATGCAAAAAAATTCATTTTTTTTGCGTACTTTTTCGTTTTATGACGTTTGATGTCGATATAAATCAATTTCGAGCAAAAAAAATTGTCGGTCGGTGAATCGGACGTTTAATATTTGGTCGATCGTTCGGTCAATCGGTCGGTCGAACGGTCCGTCGATTTATTTTTGTCGGTCGTTCTGCCCAAGAAATGTTGTGGGTACGATAACCTATGAACAAATTAAGCTAGCTAATAATAATAATCTGTATTGCTGAAATAATCCTACATTAGTTTCCGATTACAAAAATCTGGAACGTGATGGAAATACACTGACAGAGGGAGCAACCTGTCTCAAGTTGGAAAAATCCACCAACGGGTAAATTATGGAGTTGATGACTTTTTTTCATTAACTTTCGCATATAAAATCTCAATGGTGGGTAAAAAGTTCAGAAAATTCCAATATTGGTTGGGAAGCTTTTGTTTCTGCCACTCTCGAAAACAAATCTAGCGGCATTATTGGACACTGAAATGGCTTCGAGGTTAGAATCTCAAAATAAGGCAAATACTATTTTTTTTTTTGTTTTTTCGCAAAAACAAAATAAAAAAAAACTTTTTTTTTTTTTTAAATTATTTTTTGTTTTTTCAAAAAAAGAAAATTAAAAAAAAAATAATGAAAAATTCAGATTTTTTTAAAGTTTATTACAAAAATGTTTTTTATTTTTTTTATCTTTTCGTTTTTCAGAAAAAGATCTTTGAAAAAAAATGTATTTTTTTTAATGTATTTTTGAAAATATTTTCTTTGAGTATTTGGGAAAATGAAATATACCATTTACTGTGAATAGTATATAACGGAATGCGTAGCATTACATATCTTCACGGCTTGTTTAGTTTTTCGTTTTTGTTCTTTTTGCACAATGTTTCCGGATGGGTTTGAAAGAAAAATGTATCAAAATTTTTGAAATTAAAGAAAACAAAATTAAATATTTTATCCAATACATACAGATAATAAGACAATTACCAGCTTTATTTTAAATAGATAAACTCAATAATAACTCCCGCGTGACTTTTACTTTATCTAGTGGATAATTATTTATTTTACCAACTCAACTAAGCTATTTATTGGATAAAACCTTGTATGGCACTCATGGGTAAACCGATATTGCCCTCTTGAAAATTAAGCTACTTGGCTGACGCCTCGCAGGTTAGTTTTCTCATGGGCAATATCTTACTTTACCCACTAGTACCATAAATAACTATTCATGAATTATGCAAGTCAAAAGACGTATCATGGGTATATTTTTTTGTTGTAAAATAAAATTATGTGTTAAGGTTAAGTTATACGGGAGCAAGCAACAAATTTATTATAATAAGAAAGTAAACTAAATAAAACCGTGCAAAAACGTTCTATTTTAACCTAAAGTCTAATCACCAATTACATTTCAAACAGTTGTCTAATAACATATTTTATGAGATAATTATTTACTACTGTACCGTAGTAAACTTAATAACAACCAGTGAAAATGCTAACGATTCAATAAAATGCACCGTTCAAGAATAAGTTTAAACAGCGATTAAATAAAATAACATGCTGTTAAAGTAATTGAAATAATGTGTCAATTATTATTATAAATACACTGCCCAGTAAAAAAGCTTTCCCATTTTTCACCTCCGCGCGTAAAATGGATTTTTTTATTATCAGATTCACTTTCAGCAACCATAAAAACCTTAGTATACGAATTTTCACGAAAACTACCCTCTGCCCCTTTGGGGGTGAAGTTAGAATTTTGTTATAATCAGATTCCCCTTCAACAACCTCAAAAACTCCAATATACCAATTTTCACGAAAACTACCCCTCACCCCTCAGGGGGTGGATTTAGAATATTTTTATTATCAGATTCACTTTCAGTAACCTCAAAAACCCCAATACACCAGGTTTCACGAAAACTACCCCCCACCCCTCAGGGGGTGGATTTAGATTTTTTTTATTATTAGATTCACTTTCAGAAACCTCAACAACCCCAATATACCAGTTTTCACAAAAACTACCCCCCACCCCTCAGGGGCTGAAATTAGGAAAAAGTTATCAGATTCATATACCAATTTTGAGGAAAATATTGTAAATATTTTAAAATATTTACCCCCTCACCCCCTTGGGGGTGGAGTTAAAAAAAAATAATATCAGATTCAATTTCAGCAACCTCAAAAACCCCTATATAGCAATTTTCAAATTTTTCTAAAAAAATGTATTTTTGCCCATTTGCCCCCCTTGCCGCACCCCATTGTTTACCAAAAACAATCACGAGCGAGAACTTTTGGTTTGGACTTGGACCTGTATGCCAAATTTCAATTCTCTAACTTAAATCGTTCTTAAGTTATCGTGCCCACAAGATTTCCCGGACAGACCGATCGACCGACCGATCGACCGAGTGACATTTTTTTTGCCTGAAATTGATTTATATCGACATAAAACGTCATAAAACGCAAAAATACGCAAAAAAAAAATTGAAAATTTTTGTACAAGGCTTTCCGAAATTTTGAAAATTTTCAAGATGGGAAAGCAAAATACAACGGGGCTGTCCAGTTTTAGAAATTTTTTTTTTTTTAACAAAATTTATTTCTGACCTCTAAAACAGTTATGAACTGATAACAAGGCCTAAACAAAATTAAATTACAATGAATACCATTTACAATATAGGTTATATATAATATATATAATATACTTAAATAATGTTTTAAATTTTTACAAAAAGTTTTTTTTTATTTTTTAGTTATTTTATATCATCTGGCACTTGGTTTTACATATTGCATCCAACAAACATAGGTCCTGTTTGAGTTTTGCAGGTACGACGAATAGGGTTTCTTATATGGTTTTGATTCCTTGTTGAATGATCATGAATATCTATAACTTTTTGATTGGACCTAATATTTTCTCCAATAATTCCATATATGAATTTGATTGATTCAAAACCTTTCAGATTCCTTACATTCAAGAGTTTGGTTTCTTTGTAGAGTAAACTTGTGCTGTGATATCTATTATACCCAAGTTTAACAGCCTTGTTTTGGATAAATTGTAACAAATTCACATAAGTATCAGCAGCATTGGTATTAGATACCTTAAATTTGCTTCAATCAGACTGTGATAAAAAATCTTTCTGGATCTTGTATTTAGAAAGTTAGCATATCGGTATAATGCTCCAATTAGAGGTACTAGGTACGATTTAAGTTAGAGAATTGAAAGCTAAGAAAAATGGAAAAATATGCTTTTAAATTGTCAAATTCTTTGAGAAAGGTATTTTTTTTTTCCTGAATTAATTTGGATTTTATATTTTTAACTGTTGATCAAGAAATCCGTGATTTTGATAATTTCACACGTGAAATTATCAGTGTAATTTGAATCTTATTAGTTGAAAGTCAAAAAATAAAAAAATTATTGGTCTTTTACAATTTTGTAAAATAGACAAAAGAATGTTGTCCAAAGTAATTTTTTCTATTTTTTTGCCTAATTTTTTTTATCAAATCAAATATCTTGAGCTTTTTCCATTCAAATAGTTAATTATACAGGGTTATTCTTTTAAATGGTACACCCCCATAACTTTTGAACAGGATGAGATATAAACTAAATTTGGAATGTGCATATTACACAACAAAAACTGTCATTTGTCATTTTGTATTCGGTAAGGCGGCGCCAGGGGGCACCCTAAGTCTTGTGATACCTCATTTTAAAGAGCTCTATTTAACTATTTATTTTTTAATATTATTTTTGAAGATTTTTTTTCTTTAAAATTGATGAAATTTTCAATATTTAAATATAATAATTTTGAAAATTCTGCGCAATAAGGTCAAAATGGTTGATAAATGGTGTATTATCATGTTAAGACTAATTATTGATCATTTTTATGTAAAATTTTCAATATTTATGCACAAAATATTAAAAATTTAAATAATTTTGAAGAAAATATAAATCTTCAAAAAAATATGGTGCCATCTAAAATGTTGTACCCCATTGACCCCTGGCACCGTGGAGCCTTACCAAAAATTATAATATAATGCAAGTGATAGTTTTTATTGTGTGATATAAATATTCCAAATTTGAAGCTTATATCTCATTCCGTTCAAAAGTTACGGTGGGTGTACCATTTAAAAGAATAAAGATGGTATTTGAAAATGTAGTTATACTAAAAAAATGCATGTGTTGAGCTTTACCTCATAAACAAAAAATATTAAAGAACTTTTGTTTGGGGCGTATTGAAGATAATTAGGTCTATATTGAGTGGTAAATAATTAATTTTGATATCTTTGCTAATAACGGCATAAATTGAGTGATTTGTCTACCGTGTAATCTATCCCAAATCCTCCTTACATCCGGCCCTGAATACATTAAATCAATATAAATACTTTTAGAAAATATTGCTATATTGACAGTTAAACACAAAAGATAATTTTTAAATCAAAATTTTAATGACTTAGGGAACGTTCAAGTATTACCTAACGCAAATTTTGATCATTTTGGACCCCCACCCCCCACCCTGTAACGCTATTTTCCTATACCATTAACATGGGCGTAACACTCCAAAATGACCCACCCCCCCTAGGAGCGTTACGTAATACTTGAACGTTCCCTTAATAAACGACACAGTTCAAAAATAAGATCTAAAAGATTACATTAAACCACGTGCTGTTGAAATAATTGAAATATTGTATCAATTTGGTTTGGACTTTTTAAATACATTTGATGGGCATTTAAGATTATTTAAGGTCTTATTAGAAGATGAGAACATTAATGAATAGATACGGTGCGCCATAAAAAGAACTGATTTATTTTTCCATTTTCTTACACCTACGAGAAGTTGAAAAGAATTTAAAATGAGATTTTTTAGATAAAAAGGCGTATACGCATAAATTATAATGATTTTTAGATAACCATAAAACCTTTAACAACTTGGGATTATACTTGTATTTTTTATATTTTATGTTGTCAGATATCTATTACTGATTTTGTAACATAAATGCTATATTCTAGTCTTAAACTGCAATAACTGTACACAGTAACAAAACACTCCTGTTAGTTTTTCACTGGGTGATTTGCGTAAGGGGTGTCCGCTATGTTGAATTTTAGGGGTGAGTGCGGTTATCTCGCTAAATATGCATTTTACGATAAAAATGCATATAACCAATTTTATCAAGGAGAAAATTTCCAACAATTTTTGTTTGGAACTTTTTTTAAATATATTAATAACAATCGAGTTATAAATATTCAAAAATGGCCATGTTGGGGGTGAAATTGGTTTTTTCGATTTTTTAAATTATTTATCAAAGGATAAAAGTTGTTATAAGCAAACACGTAACTCTTGAAATTCTCTAAAAGTTTTATAAATTATGCACTTTCATAAGTATTTTGTTACGGTAACAGTGAGCGCTGAAAATCTAGTTGCGCCCTCTGTAACCGTACCAAAGCATCTATGAAAATTTATAATATATGAAATTTATAGAGAGACTTAAGAGCTACAAGTTTGCTCATAAGCACTTTTATTGTCCGGTGAATAATTTGGCTGAAAAATGGAGAAAAAACTATTTCACCAACATGGCTATTTTCAAAATTTTTCAAAAATAACCCGATTATTATTAATATATTGAAGAAATGATCCAAACAAAAATTGTTGGAAATTTCCTCCTTAACAAAATTAGTTGTCCAGTTTGAAAATTCATTCATGGTTCTGAACGTCTGAACTTCTTATAGTGAAGTGGTTTATTATAAAATAATTAAAAAAGGCTTATAATCGACTTCACGTTAATTTTATTATTGAAAACAATTAGTGTGACCGCGGTTTCGCTATAATAGATATAGCATCTACGGACTAAAAATAAAATAAGTATTACAGATTGTTTGTCGTGTAGAAAAAATATTACCTTAAATACATATAATGGGACATCTTTAACATTCTGGTCATAAATAACGCTAAGGACATTACACAATTAATAAATTAGGTTACAGATTAAAAATATGCATTTTCAGAGGCATGAATTAGGTTATGTTTACCGATTGGGCAAGGTGCGTTTTATTGCGCATTGGGTAAGGTGCGTTTTATTACGCATTAGTTACTTTTGTACGTTTTTTCGCAGTTAATTAAAATGAAATGAATTGTTTATATTTATAAGAAAAAGGAAGAACAAACGATAATATTTTGGGGGAGTTGAAATTATTGGACGAGTATCGAGAGAGTACTTTGGGAAAGTTGAAATTAGTAAGAACGAGTATTGAGAGAATACTTTCACTAGCAGCAATACATAACGTTACATTCATGTTCCTCACACACATACCGCGTGAGTGAAGAGTATTGATATCAGTTATCCTCACTAGTACTGCCACCTTTAATGAAGGTACCGAAATCTTATCCTCAAAGACGCGGCATGAGGGGACAGAACAAAAACGTTTACATTTAAAGAAAAGGAAATTTGTGGAGAATCTTCCGACTGAGCCGGTGCACTGGCGCGTCATCAGTCGAACATCAAGAATCATTGTTTTGCTGCCACCTCAAACAAAGGACTCGAAATTCGAATTGGCCGCACAAATGGGTCGGCTCAGTCGAAAATTCTAAACAGAGATGTGTTTGTAAAAGTTGTTTGTTTGTTTAGAATGCTGCTAGGGAATCTTTTTAAGTGGCTTACTATTTCAAGCTCCTCAAATATGACTAGCTTCCTACGGTTATTTTCATTGTGGAGGATTTTTACGCCTTTATTTCTGTCGAAGAAGTGGTTTTCATCAATTAAATGGTTGAGAAATTGAGAAAAATGGTTATTATCTAAATGCTCTTTTAGTCTGATGGAAAATGATCTTTCAACTCTGCCAATGTAAAAGTCACTGCATGTGTCACAAGTCAATTTGTAAATGCCGGGTTTGGTCATAGGGGGTAGGGGGTCTTTATTTCTGATTAGGAGAGACTTTAGGTTTTGATTAAAAGCTACGTTTACGTTGCATTTCCGCTTTAATATATTGGATATTTCTTGGCTTAATGGTCCTAAATATGGTATAGACACGTAAGTGACTGGTTCACGTATTGCTTGTAAATTTGTGATATTGTTTTGAGTGATTTTTAGTTTTTTCTTATTTAAAATTTTATCTATTATGATTGGATTGTAACCATTACTATATGCAATCTGTTTTGCTATTTCTATTTCTGAGTTGAAATTTTTAGGGGAAAGAGGTATAGAAAGTGCACGGTGGATCAGGTGGTTAAAAGCCGACATTTTGTGTGAGTATGGGCTGTTGGAATGTTCTGGTATTACATGATCTGTTTGTGTACTTTTTCGGTATATTTTAAAGGAATGTTTTTGATTGATATTGCTTAGGGTTAAGTCTAAAAAATTTATGTTATTGTTGGTTTCAGTTTCTATGGTAAATTTTATATCGTTGTCTAAAGTGTTAAGAAAGTCGAAAAAAAGGAATAACTGTATGATTGTGCCAAGCCAATAAATGATAATGTCATCCACGTATCCTATACCAATATTTTATTAATGTTAAACAGGGGTGGTTGGAAGTGAAAATGAGGGATTCTAAATGGTTCATGTATATTTCAGCTATAAAACTGCTTAAGGGATTCGGACCTAAATAGGGATGGTTTCTTTGCCAGCTTTGACTTCACTAACCTGTTTACTTGCGTACCCTTAGATAAATCCCTCCAACTATTAGACAACATAATACATAACAGCAATCTGTCAGACAATGATGCATCATCCCTTAGTACCCTCATAAAACATTGTGTAAAACAAGATTTTTTCCTTTTCAACGGTAAATTCTATAAAAACAAAGGTTTAGCTATGGGAAATCCCTTAAGCATACATAAGGATACCAAAACTGGGCTTGTGAAGTTAATCTTAGCATATTCGTAGTCAGCGTAAAAACTTAGCCAGAAAAAACTCTTATGTCTCGCTAGGTGAGTGTTGCCCAGTGTAATAAATAAATAATATTTATTGTCTAGTTGGAACAATAAAAATATCCATGGGCACCAAAACATATTTCATAATAGTTGTATAAAAAATGTCAATATCTGGCGCCTATGATTGGAATCAAATCGATTATATATTTATTTATTCATCGAATTTACCGTTAAATTGATACATAAAATCATAAAAAGACATCATAATTTATTCAATAAATTCATAAGGTAGGCCAGACTTAAATCAATACAAAAACAAAAGCGATTCGCATATCAATACCTAACCAACCAATCTTCATGCTATTTTATCACCAGAGTTTACAAATATTTGTTAAAACATTATCTGTACGTATATTGTGGTTTTTGAATGTTTTTATGATTTTTAAATCAAATATCAAGACGCCTCAGAGGAAGATTCATATTTGTTGTTTTAAAGTTGGTAGACATGCGTACATTTGTTTAAAATGTTTAAATGATTATAAATTGGTATATTGAGGTTTTACAGGTTGCTGAGTTCAGCAACCTTTCATGAAAGTGAATATGATAATGAAAAACTCCATCGCCTTAGGGGCGGGGGGTAGTTTTCATGAAAATTGGTATATTGGGGTTTCTGAGGTTGATGAAAGTGAATCTGATAATAAAAAATACATTTTACTGGACAGTGTATTTTAAATTACACTCTTGTCTTGATTTCTTCTCGAAATCCAGTCAAGACAAGACGAGAATCGATTTCTCGATTCTCGAAAAAGCCTACTTGCCTAAATTGTGAAATGTAAAAAATGTTAACCTTTAATGTGTTTGTTCCCTTTTTCAAATAGCAAATTGTTTCTTACATTTGTTTCTTATGATAATGGATGCATTCTTAATATGTTTTCGGTATTTTTAAATCAAATATCAAGAATAGGGCGGTAGACGCATCAGAGGAACATTCATATTTGTTGTTTTAAAGTTGGTAGACATGCGTACATTTGTTTAAATGATGATAAATTGGTATATTGGGGTTTTTGAGGTTGCTGAATTCAGCACCTTTCATGAAACTGAATATGATAATAAAAAACTCCATCGCCTTAGGGGCGGGGGGTAGTTTTCGTGAAAATTGGTATATTGGGGTTTCTGAGGTTGATGAAAGTGAATCTGATAATAAAAAATACATCTCACTGGACAGTATTAACTTAATCGTGTCTCAATAAAAAACTGCTGTCAAAAAACAAAACAAACGCACTCAAAAACAAAAACAGGTGCTGCCCTCTATCGCTAAAATAATGAAGTAACATAGGCATTTCTACTAGTTTTTAGATAAAACTAGATGAAACGTTGCAAGCACCCTTTCAAAACATCGGCACTATTGTACACTAGAGCCATCTAGTTCGCAAATTTCAAACTAGGTGTTTTGTTTGACTTTAAATTCTGTATCTTTAAAACATTATATTCTAGCAAAAAACTGTATATAACATTTTTTATAGGGCTTAAAAAGAGCTTTTATTTAAAATATAATTTTTTGAAATCGGGTTATAAATATGTGAGATATGCTAAAAAAGCCTTTTACTGCTTTAAAGGCCAATATCTCGAAAACAATGCGTTTTAGGAAAACGTTGTTTATAACATTTTTTGACCAATTTAAAATTATCTTTTATATAAGTGCTAAATTAACCAAATAGGAGTTAGACCCTATTTTTACCCCCTTACTCCCAATCGTTTACCCCCAAAATCTAATCAGCTCTTCGGAATACGATAAGAAACAATATGCAAAAAACCGCAAGTCGATATCTCATGTAGAAATGGAGTTAGAGAGTTTACACCGACAGACGGACGCCAAAATTTTTTTTACTGATTTCGACTCAGAATGGTCTAAAACGTCGAGAAATGTGAAAAAAACTTGGTCAAAGATTTTGACTTTTCGGCGAAGATTTCAATACATCGGCACTCTTAGTAGCACTAAGTGCCGATGTAAACATTTAAATGTATCACTTAATTTATATTGAATGAATATAAATGTTTTGAGATTGTTAATTAACAAAAAACAAAGTTTATTTTAATGATTTCTATTTATTATTCTATATTTAAAAAGCAACATTTGTAACAAACTTTACTGCAATTAAACCTTTCAATATGGTGTCAAAATTCAAACAGTTTTTGTAGTGAAAAAGAAGGCAAATAATTATAAATATAACAGGTATGGTTGTGAATAAAATAGTATACAAACCTCGGCGAAAATTTTCATTTTTCCTTCGGGAATTAGCTTGGTCAGCTAACCTTCCCTCAGGAAATGAAACTTTTTCCACCTTAGTATGTAATATACTATTCAGTTGCGGTACTAAGGTTAAAATAAGAATAGCAGCGCCGCTATTCTGGCGGTTAATAGTTGCAGCAGTCTCAACGTAAAACCTATTTTTTTCCTTTTTGGAATAAGGTATCGATATTAGTGGTGATCAGCACTTTCGTTTGATTTATTTTGATTTATACAATTTGATTAGTCGTGTCGTAATGCGTGACATAGTCCCAATTGGGAACATGTGCTTTGGCAGCATTAAATCAAAGGGGGCTCATAAAAAAATACAGTGCAGTGCGTAGGTTCAGATTGTTTATAGACGTGCTACAGGTAAAAATTATTAATGTGGGTCGATTTATAAGCACCGTATTAAGTCCAGTAGGTATTTAAGAATTGAGAAACGAAGGACAGATATCGAAAAATCGTTTTTCGGAATGTATAGATTTTAAAACGAATATACGGGGTGTCCTGTAACTCGCGTTGGAGCGGGAAACCATAGAATCTTCTACCAATGAAAAAAATTACACAAAAAAAAATAAAGCTGCATCTTGAACGGTTACCGAGATAAAAATATTTTCTTTGCACCAATACCAGAAAGTGTTAAAAACGTGAAATAATTACATAATTCGTAACTAAGCAACCATACCGATACGTAAATTCGCTAAATGTTTTTATTCTACATTGTATTTTACCTTTCTAATGTATTTTGTGTGAAAACCATTTTCTCGAAATAAATATTATATTATTATTATTATTATTATTATTATTATTATTATTATTATTATTATAAATAAAAGCCACTTTGACACTAATGTCAAATTAGAAATTTGTAAAAATCAGGTTTGAGTTATTTCTTTATAATATTATGGATTTATAGTTAAAATTTAATATTTGATATAAAAATAATAAAAAAAGTTCACTTAATACGAAAAATGGTTTTTACCCAACCTAAATTCCAATGGTTTAGTGTTTATGCAAAAATTACAAAAAAGAAGATATGTGAAACACCAGTTTATTGTTTAAACATTTTATTTGTTTTATGGAGTAAAAATTAAACCAATTAAAAACAAAAAAAATCTTTAATATAATAATAATATAAATTAGGTACCACTCGATTTCCAAGTATTCTGGCCTAAAGATTTATTGAAAACCGCCTGGAAATCTTGAATATCATTGCACGAGGATTTTCGTGGGCATAAAAATGATCGTTTCTGGAATTGAAAATTATATTTCTCGCAAAAGTGCACTCATCCGAAAAAATAATACGATTCGCAGCCTTCAACATTTGGTTGTTCGTGGATCTATCTGCAAAACTCCATTCTCCATATAAAATAACCATTTCAGAATATTTTCTACTTATAAACATTTTTTTTGACAGTTTCTTAAAAAAAATACTGCTAAACTGCATAATAAATTTCCATAGCAACAATAAAAATACTCACCTTAAAGTTCAGCTGTGTTTCCATAATATCTTAATGAGTAATTTATTCACGTTTTTAGGTGTATTTAACATCTTCTGGCATTGGTCAAAACTAAATGTTCTTATATCAGTAACCGTTTAAGATAGAACTTTAATCTTTTACAGAGACATTTTTTATTGGCAGATGATTTTGTGGTTTCCCGCTCCGACGCGAAAAAAATATGGATTTTGTTTTTTCATCATAACAATACTTTCTTCTCTCCAAGGTTGCTCGAAAGTAAAAAGCGAATGAAGAAGAAGGAAATTCCTCGAAGTGGTTGATTAAAACCTCATTTTGTACGATTCTATGCGACACTTTTCCAGGTGTGAATAAAATTGCAATATCTACAAAGAAATCACAAAATTGTTCAAGGAATCTTCTCGGAAAGGTTGCCGCGTGAATTTTAATGCCCTGTGGATAATTTATCATTTCTACATAACTTTGCATATATGCATAAATGCAGTGTATATTATGCATAAGATTTTTTCTTAATTCCAGACCTGTCCGTCATTTACTTAAAAAGGCACACACCGCTCGTTTATTATTACAAAATATTGAATTTTAAATATCTGCGACTTTATCGGAGTGCATTTAATTAAAAAAATTTAAACATACACTGTTATTGTCGAGTGACCGTGTGTTTGAAAAGTGCCGCTATATAATAGTCCAGTCGTGGTGTCGATTAAATGTAATAAACTAAAAATGGTACGGTTCCGCCGTAGTTTTGAGATTTTAAATATTCTGTTGTCATTTTTGTAATCAGTTTATAAAAATGCAAATTTATATTTATGTAATTTTAATGCGCATCTGCCAAAATTGAAAAAAATACGCCCATATGTGATTTTCCGGGAAAAACCACTAATCATATTTCGATATGTTGTTTTGTTAGTAATTTACTAATAACGTATAGAAATTATGCAAATTCATTAGACCCATTTTTAGTAAAATCGAATTTTTCTATTTTTGTTCATCAGTAAGCTGGACCTATATGCCTTTGTATAAACGGACGGATAGACTGACATCGAAAAATTGGTTTTTGGTTAAATCAAAAACTGGACTTTTTTTCAAATCAGTCATAACTTTGATAGATAAGATGATTTTTCCACATATTTGATCGCTTGTTGGCTCCCACTATACATTATATCGTGGGCTTACAAGTAAAAGGCAATAAGTCAACTTTTTGTCAAAATTTGATTTAAATGGCACTTTAATTAACTTTTGATGATCTATATACAGGTTAAACGAACTAACTTTTAGGTTTGGACTAGACTAGAGTTAGTGGGTAACGCACCAATTTTATTTTGATTAAAATTTTATCTGGCAATAGGCACTGTCACTTAGTACGTTTATTATTTTGAATTTTTTTGTAAACGAATTAATAACAGTGACTTAGTACTAATTAGTGCTTATTTGTTTGCCGAGACGTACATTTTTATAGTTTTTTTTTTCGTTTTCTTTTTGTATTCTACTAAACAATTTTTTAATTTTTTTTTTGTTTTACAAAAAACAAACTTTTTGAAGAAAAAGCATTTGTTAAAAATGTTTTTTAATTTTTTTTATTTTTTTATTTTTTCGTTTTTGGCTCTAATGAACCTATAGGTTCAAAAGGGCCTATAGGCCCATGGGGAAAGTTTTTTGTCGGCAGCAGTTCTTTTGCATATTTTTGCGTTTTAAGACGTTTTATTTCGATATAAATCACTAACACTTAAGAACGCTTTAAGCTAGAGACTTGATATGATAATTTTTTAACTCCACCCCCGAGAGGGTAAGGAGTAAAAATATTTTTAGATGTTTTCAATATTTGCGTCAAAGCTGGTATACCTATAGGGGTTTTTGGGGTCGACTAAACTGAATCTGACAATAAGAATTTTTTAACTCCATTCCGGGTATGGGGGGTGATTAGAGAAAAAAAGAAGTGTTTAATTAAATTTCCCATAACAGCTCTACAAGTAAAACGCACTAATGTCTTTTTTCAAATTTAGTTGAATTAAAATTTTTTTTTCCATAAACAGTTATTACAAAAATTAAAAAACAAAAATGAAAGTTAAATTTGTCAATATCTCAAAACCATGTTTCTTGACTTAGTGCTCTTTACTTCTAAGCCGACGATATATACTTCAGAAAAAAGTTTACCTGATAACTGGACTATTACTCATATTAGCAGTTTATTTGGAACTTAATGGTACTCCTTATGTGAAATGATTTACAAACAAGAGTTACGTCACTTAATATGGGTATAAATATGGCATTAATGGTATAAATATGGTACTAAATTAAAATGGACATTAGGTATTTTATGAAACAGCTTTTAATTATGGGCAATCTCCGATGTAAGAAGAACCTGCAAGTTTTTTAGGACTGATGAAAATTTTATTATTTTTTTTATTTTATAATGATTGCTTCTTAATATATTAACAGACTAACAATTTTGGTATAGCTTACTAAAAGTATAAAAAGAATAATAGTAGATATATTATAGTCAAAGTAGAACCAAAGATTTCAAATAGGTAAGGCAAAGAATAGCATAAAGAAAAATGGGTTTAAATTCAAAAAAACGTTTAAACTATACTAAAAGACTCGTAAAACATTCGTCTGGAGTACCCAGCATCGGCCTTGACACTGTCCAGTTGACAGATGAGAGAGTGAGAAAAATCTCACGCCCCCCCACTTTTGCCCCCCCCCCCCCTGGGCGATAACTTTTTTTTTAGTCATCAAAGTTTCTGGCTTTTTTTTTAGTCATCAAAATTACTGAAATGCCCTGGAGGGGAAAAAATTTTTGGGGGTGATGAGCTTTTTTCTTTTTTTTTAGTTATCAAAACTTTTGGGACTAAAAAAATAGTTATTTATAGTACTAGTGGGTAAAGTAAGATATTGCCCATGAGAAAATTAACCTGAGAGGCGTCAGCCAAGCAGGTTAATTTTCGAGAGGGCAATATCGGTTTACCCATGAGTGCCATACAAGGTTTTATCCAATAAATAGCATAGGAATTCATATTTTTATTAAAAATTTTAGACATTTACAAGAAAATAATTTGACAGTTGAGTGGGTAAAATAAATAATTATTCACTCAATAAAGTAAAAGCCACGCGGGGGTTATTATTGAGTTTATCTATTTAAAATAAAGCTGGCAATTGTCTTACCGCTCTGTACGGTTGTAAAGGTTTGACAATATGGGTGGTACTCTGTAAAAAATACCCATAATTTGTGTAAAATTTACTACATTTTACATGTAATTAAATTCAAAAGTTAAATTTCACATGTAATATTCATACAAAACTAAAAATTACATCTATAATCTAATATATTTTGATTTTGACTCAGAAAGGTGAAAAACATGGTCAAAAAGCTTGACTTGTGATTTTAATACATCGACACTCTTAATAATACTAAGTGCCGATGTAAAACGGTATTTTTCGTCCTTGTGTTGTAAATAACTACCAATTTAATGGCTATTTCTCCTGTTAGATTAGACAGGGACAAAAGTTCTACCCAAAAAGGATAGAAGACATACATACACTCCCACTTCCACCCAATCAAACAAATTCTGTATTTGTTCTTTGTTGAACAAATACAATATTTACTTGGCCGGGCGAAAAGTGTAACTATATTATTTTTATTAAAGAAATTTCTGGCGTCATCTAAATTTTAGTAGAATTATCTTATTCTACAGATTCACATTAGCTATGTTCGTTTGTGCCGCTCACTGCTACACTTTCCGGCCAAACCAAATAAATACTGTATTTGTTGTATGAAAAACAAATACAGTATTTATTTGGCTGGCTGGAAAGTGTAGCACAAATGAGATAGAGATAGGGTAGACGTCTTTTGTTTCATAATTTTAGTTGTAGAGAGCTCCATTGTAGGAAATAAGAATGGAAAACAGGTAGGTCTTCCTTAAACGTTTTGAGATCTAACTGTCAAATAGAAAAAAAGTATGCCACACAAATTGAATTAAATTAGCTCCGATCTTAATGAGAAAATTAATTGTGTTGACTTTTTTAAGATAAACACACGTGCGTGCGATGCATTAAAATGTATTAACCCTTTCAGACCTGGATTTTTTTCTCTTGGATAAAATCACTTTTTTAGATTTCTAACAATTTTAAAGCCTTAAAATAACTCAGATATAAACAAATATGTACCTACTTTAAATTTAAAATATATTTTAAAAACACACATGTACATGAACGTCTGGCCCAAAAAATTAATAAAAATAAGAATATGTATTTATTTATATATTTATATTTGAAGTCTTTGATTATACTTTTTATAGCTTTCGAAGAAGAGTAATAACTACCCTAGATCATTTTTTTATATAATTTTAAGGGAGCCCTAAGTGAGCTACTACCCTCCTAAGGGTACATCTGAAAATCAGTTTTTATTTAATATCTCTGGAACCATATAAACCACAATAACGGATTTTTGCACATGCGTTAACATTGATAAAGGTTATCATTTTATGAAATTTTTATTTGGCAATTTTAAACACGTGCAAAATGGGGGTGGTCACTTTTTTGCCCCAAACTTTTTTATCTGTAGATTTTCTGACATTTTATCAATAACATATTAATCTTTAATTAAAAATACATAAAAAAGGTAGTCTTTTTTTAACACCGTAATCCAAAAAAGTCCTAAAGTCCAAACCGTTTTCGAGGAAATGGCAATTAAACAGGCAATTTCACATTCTGAGCATCAAAAAAAGTAACTAAAAAATGCACCAATAAAAATTTTAATACTGCAGGGCGGTTCTACATCAAAAACTATAAAAAAAGTTCCCTTACATAAATATCTACAAGTCGCTTTTAAGAGAACTACAGTCCCTTAAAGTGTTATTCTTTAAGAGGCCATAGTACTCTTAAAACTGATTTTCGGACCTAGATGTATAGGTGGTTTTTTTATAGTTTTTAATGTAGAATCACTCAGCAATATTAAAATTTTTATTGGTGCATTTTTTAGTTCCCATTTTTGATGTTCAGAACGTGAAAAAATTTGATTGCAATTTTCTCGAAAACGGTTGGCCCTACGGTGTTACATAAAAAGCACCTTTTTTTTGTATTTTTAATCAAAGATTAATATTTAATTAAGAAAATATCAAAAAATCTACAGATAAAAAGTTTGGGGCAAAAAGGTGACATCGACCCCCCATTTTGCACGTCCCTGGTTAAAATTATTAAATAAAAATTACATAAAATGATAACCTATATCAATGTCAAGGCATGTGCAAAAATTCGTTACTGTGGTTTATAGGGATCCAGAGATATTAAATAAAAACTACTTTTCAGATGTACCCTTAGGAGGGTCGTAGCTTCCTTAGGGCTCATTTCCGGATCAACCTTTATAGGAACTTTTTTTCATATTTTTGGACCTAGAATCGCCCCTTAAAATTTTGTAAGTTATTTCTGAATCACCCTGTATATAAAAACAAGCCGAAAGATACGTAATGCTACGCATTTCATTATATACTATTCACAATGGATGGTATGTTGAATTTTCCCAAATGACGAAACTTAAAAAAAAATAAAAAAATTAACAATTTTTTTTTTCGAAAAATATTCTTTTAAAAAAAAAGGTTTTTTTTAAATTTTTTTTTAAGTGACAGTTTTTAAAAAGTTTAACTAACTTTTTTGTTTTCGGAGGGATTACTTTCAAAAACAATAGGGATCTTCCATTCATGGAACTTATTTTTTTCTGAAAATTTCAATACGATCGGATAATTCGTGCTCGAGTTATCGTCTCCACAAAAAACGTGACATCGTACGGACGGACAGAGTTTCTTATTTTTTCATAAAACACATTTGTATCCAAGAATTTTTGTCTTTAACGTTTTTTTGCCGATTTTGGGAAATTCGAAACTACTGTGTAATACTATTTTAGCGCTTGCGCTGTGAACAGTATAATAAAAAGAAAATTCATATATATTTAAAAACCTGTGGTCTGAAAGGGTTAAAAGGCATTAAAAATTTAGGATTTCTATATGTATTTACAAATTAACACACTTTCGTTAAGTTAACGTTCGTTAAATGTAAATAAATGGTTGACCAATAACTGCGCTTGGCGCCCAACGTGCACTTAAAAAAAAACAGAAAAGACCGCATATTTAAGACAACCGTTATGTAATTGGTTTGCAATTATCTGCATTGTTTAATTATATAAATACTTAATTAGCCTTTCAGTAGAATTAAAATTTTAATTATAAAATATTGGCCATTTGTTATAATCAAACAGGGCCGGACAGAGCGAGCCCGGGTCTCGGGGAAACTTTTTACCCGGGCCTCCCATTACGGGAAGGGGCGCCCTCCTGACAAAAAAGTGTCTAAGTAGTAGTACTAAGAAAATGGTCGTCAGCCCTCCATTAACTAAATTGTTGACGAATTATGTTAATTTCAATTTTTTTTTATTTAGAATTGTGGAACTAAAGCTTTACAATTTAAAAAAAAAATAAGAAATCCCCAGCGCCGCAGGCCAAAAATTTAACAATTTTGATGGTTAATTTTAATTTTAAAACATTTTTTCAAAATTTTAAAAACTCCAAGAAATCTCTAGCGCTGCAGGCAATTTTTTTTACGAATTTCACGCCTAAGTTTTACAAGCTCGAAATATAAAAACTAAAAAAGCCATAGCGCCGCAGGCGAAAATTTTTACAAATTGTTAATTCATTTTAATTTTAAATCACAATTTCAAAATTCAAACATGCAAGAGGGCTCTAACGCCGCAGGCAATTTTTTTTACAAATTGATAGTTCATTTTAATTTTAAAACACAATTTCAAAATTCACTAATATGCAAGAAGGCTCAAGCGCCGCGGCTAAAATTTTCAGAATTTATACGTTTAAGTTTAAAAATCTTATATTTAAAAATAGAATAGCCTAGCGCCGCAGGGGAAAATTTTTACGAATTTTAAGGTCTATGGCCCACTTGAAAAAGAATCTGTATATATGCTTGTTTTGGCGCCCTTATCGTTCTGGAGGGAGTATAAATAAATAAACCGTTTATTGTAAACTAAAAGAAATTGTCGACGCCGGGCCCTCCTCGAGTCCGGGCCCCGGGAAATCTTCCCCCTTCCCCCCCCCCCCTGAATCCGACCCTAAATATAAAATGTGTAGTTGGAAATTTAAATGTGCAGTGGAAATGTGGATTTTCCAGTTCAAAATAGTATATTGTTTTACTAAGAGGAAAAGTGAAGCTTTTTTTTTAGTATGTAGAATTTACGGACGACGCGAAGCGGAGTCCGGAAACTACAGACGAGTAAAAAAGCACTTTTCCTCTGAGTGAAACATACTATTTTTTCTTCAAGTATCCTATATATATTTTTTTAAATATTAAATTTTCAATTTAATTTATTCAGTAGTAAAGTATGTTTTTTTTTTTATTAAAATAGGCCGATAAAACCCTTTCGAAATAAACTTAAACCTTCCTTAGCTCATTTAAAATTTTTTCGTAGGCTAAATCGTACACTTTTCGCGATTTCGATTGTAACTTGTCTTATGTAACATTTGCAATTTCGGAGAGATTTGTAGGTGTATAAACCATATATTCTTCTTCAATCATTTTTAATCAATTTCACACAAGATTTTTGCATAATAAACAAACAAGTTTGAAGAGTTTATTTCGAAAGGGTTTTATTGGCCTAATTTAATGAAAAAACATACTTTATTACGGAATAAATTAAATGCAAAAATTAATATTAAACAAAAATATATACGACGCTTAAAGAAAAAATAGTATGTTTCACTCAGAGGAAAAGTGCTTTTTTACTCGTCTGTAGTTTCCGGACTCCGCTTCGCGTCGTCCCTAAATTCTACAGACTAGTAAAAAAAAGCTTCACTTTTTCTCTTAGTAAAACAATATACTATTTTTTACTCCCTTGAATAAAAAAAATGGGTATTGTGGCTTGCTGAATACGAATCCGAAAGGAACATTATCGGACCGGGCCGTTTACGAGATAATGCTTTAATCTGGAATGGGGTGGCTTTTTCTTAAAAAAAGCTAAATTTATCGTTTTAATGGCCGGATAAAACGAATATAAACAAAACGGATTAAATTTTTATTTTGGAAGATTTTGTATCAGATCATCAAATTGCCTGAAAAGTATGTAATCTGGTAGGGGTAAAAACCTTCTAAGTTAGTATTATGAAACAATAAATAAACATCATAATATGATATTATCAAGACAAAACTTAAGTTATGAGTGCATAAAGAAGAATTTATTGTTTGTTATTGATTAGTTTTATCAGATTGGGATTCTACAGGTCAAATTACCTTAAAAACTGTGCAGACTTCATGGAAAGAGGCTTAAAAACCGTGTAAAGTATATACAATATAATTCCGTTGATCCTTTAATAGTATTACATGCAAGTATTCTGAGCATTTAAAAAAATACATACATATACATACATATTTTAACCTCAATATCAAAGAATTAAGAGCAAATATCATTCGAAGAATTTAAACTAAGTTAAAAATTTTAAATTATACATATATGTATTTAATACTTTGTGATACTTGTCTTAAAAGCAGTGTAAAATTACCTATATTCTGGATTAAAATGTAAAAAAATTATATGTTTAAAAATTTAATTTTGATACAAACACTTGTACATACCCCAACCAACTGGCCCCCAACCAACCAATCGATACATCGTGAAGTATTTTAGAAGAAATGGAGCTACCAAGTTGGCAATGCAAAAAAAACAATACATTTCCGTAAAAAAGTGTTACTATCGACCCCGAAAAAAGTGAAAAATTCAGATCCGGAAATTTTTGGCACATCTTATTAAATTTTTTTAAAAATAACCGTTACATTAGGGTCGACAACTGAAAAAAAGTGTCCGATTTTTGGTATTAAGACATTTTTTTCACCTTGGAGTCGATTTCCAAAATTTTTAAATTTAAAATAGCGGATTAAATATTATCTAGTTGGCGCACCGCACACAGATAAAAAATGCCAAAAAAGCGGAAAAAAATCATGAAGCGTCGAAAGTTGAATATTTATAAACCTTATAGTGTCCTCTAAATGATGTCTATACATTTTTTTGAAAATGTTTGCGGTCTTGCTTAAAAAATTAAATTTAAGTGACACACTGCATACCGGGTGGGACATTTAAACGGTTAAAAGTCGATATCTCGGAAACCGTACGAGATATTTTTTTGAAATTTGGTATTAAGCTTCAATATCAAGGGGGACACCTTTTTATCAAAGCAGATTTTTTTTCATCCACACCCTTAGGCGGGAGAGGGAGTAACTTAAAAATTTTAAATGGAATGAGGGTGTTTTTTATTCAGATTTAAATTCAGTACAAAAAATTACATAATTGACCGAAAAAGTTTTTTTTTGAACCTCAAATTAGGCTGTTAAAAAAACTAAAATAAAAAAAAAAACGCCATTTAAAAAAAATTGAAAAATTTGAATATTTTAGTTGTTTTCTATTGTTTAGGTTAATTCATTGTTTTAAACCTAAAAATATACAAAAGAAATCAAATCTGAATTTTTTCCAAAAATTTAAATTTTTTTACCTGACGCGTCCGGACGCGTCATGACGGGCCCGGCACATGGAGATAATACCTTCTATGATTTAATACCCCATATTTGTACTATATTTTAAAATTTTAAAAATACAGCCCTAAAAAAAGTGTAAGATATTGTATATTCACTTAAATTTAATTTTTTAAGCAAGACCGCAAAAATTTTTTAAAAAATGTATATACATCATTTAGAGGACACTATAAGGTTTATAAATATTCAACTTTTGTCGCGTCATGATTTTTTTCCGTTTTTTTTGGACTTTTTTTACTGTGTGCGCCGTATAGATTTTTATTGCTGTCAAATTTAAGTAACATTGAGAATCTCCACTTAATTTTTTAATGTATTTGGTTTTAGCGATATAAAAAAACCCCAAATACTATTTTCATTTTTACAACCTCAAAACCTCCTAGATACCAGTTTTCACGAAAAAACAAAAGAAAACCTTTCTCTGGCCAACAGTACAGTAGTTTGAAAATGTTTCGATCCTATCACTGATAGAAGGAAACTAACCTCAGTTTCGGAATTATAACTACGTTAAAAAAGGCTTTTAAAAAGTTTCCAAAGGCAGGTTTGTGTATAATACTGCTAAGGAGGGTAGTATAATGATTACACTGTTTGACAAAATCGAGGTTGATCTTTAATTTTTTTTTTAATTTAAAGTTTTCAGCTCAACTTAATATACAAGACCTATTTTTCAAGTTAGCCTTTCATAAGTTTAGGAGGTGAATGCCTATCAAAATACATGAAAAAAGTTCATATAACTTTTTTTTTTAAGTCCAAATCTCCAAAAATGTTTCGTAAGGGAGCTACGGTCCTTCAGTGACAGGCTCGCAAATTAGATTTTCGTTTAATCTCAGGAACCCTTTAAGCTACAGAAATCAGTTTAAGCATGTGTTATTATATCAACAAGGCCTATTAATATATACTATTTTCATGTGTTAATTTTAGCTAGGGGCGGGCCAAACGGGAAGACCCAAGCACTTTTTTGCCCAATTTTTTTTTTCAGCGTAACTATTTTGGTGTTTTTTAGTTTGGATATGATCCTATACATAAAAATACATAAAAAAGGTCATATGATGTAATCATCTAAGACTTACTGTTTACGAGAAAAATGCAATTAAAAGTAATATTTTAGGCTTTAGCGACTAAAAAGTATATCGAGAAAAAAAAAGCAGTATACGATTCAGAGTAAAAAATATACTATGGAATGCGAAGCATTACATATCTTTACGGATTGTTTTTTTAATTTTTAGTCACTAAAGCCTAAAATATTACTTTTAATTGCATTTTTCTCGTAAACAGTGGGTCTTAGATGATTACATCATATGACCTTTTTTATGTATTTTTATGTATAGGATCATATTCAAATTAAAAACCAGCAAAAAAGTTACGCTGAAAAAAGAATTGGACAAAAAAGTGCTTGGGCCTTTCCGTTTAACCCGCCCTTGGCTAAAATTAAAACATGAAAATAGTATATATTAATAGGCCTTGTTGATGTAAAAACACATGCATAAACTCATTTCTGTAGCTCAATGGGTTCCTGAGATATTAAACAAAAATCTAATTTGCGGGCCTGCCACTGAAGGACCGTAGCTCCCTTACGAAGCATTTTTGGACATTTTGGACATAAGTTTATATGAACTTTTTTTCAAGTCTTTTGATAGGAATTCACCTCCCAAAGTTATGAAACGCTAACTTGAAAAATGGGTCTTGCATATTAGGGTGCATTGGAAACTTTAAATTAAAAATAATCGCTTAAATAACCTAAAGTAGTGAAACCCCTTGAGACTCGACTATAGTGGTCCTAAATTAACGACTGACCTTGACCGATCTCTTGTCTAAATTTTCTGTCGCACAGTGTTATTATAATAATACAGTGTCTAATCAACAGTAATTGGAATAAACCCTGTTATGACTCATCAATGTTGAAAATAAACACACAAACATAGGCTTACTGAATAATTTTGCCGAATTATGAGGGAAATTTTTATAAAGGTTACTAAATCGAAACATTTGACGACTAATTTGTTATACACAACAATATTGACTATACATATTAACTATAAATATGTGTATATATCGGTGTTTTTCGAAGAAAAAACAATGTTCGATTTTTATCTTTTATGAATACGAGAGTTTTTATTTTTTATTTATCGTTAACTTTTTTCCCACCTAACTCGTTTAAATGGAATAATTAAAAAAAATCAAAATAAAAAGAAATAAAAATGTAAATATTTAAAACCTCGCGTCAACGCTAGAATCGATGCGGCGCCTATGCGAGCTGGAAATTCGCCGATGACTGCTAATCAATTAAATGGAGATTTCTCCCGTTAGATTAGACAGGGACAAAAGTTCTACCCAAAAAGGATAGAAGACATACATACACTCCCACTTCCACCCAACCAAACAAATTCTGTATTTGTTCTTTGTTGAACAAATACAATATTTACTTGGCCGGGCGAAAAGTGTAACTATTATATTTTTATTAAAGAAATTACTGGCGCCATCTAAATTTTAGCAGAATTATCTTATTCTACAGATTCACATTAGCTATGTTCGTTCGTGCCGCTCACTGCTACACCTTCCGGCCAACCAAATAAATACTGTATTTGTTGTATGAAAAACAAATACAGTATTTATTTGGTTGGCTGGAAAGTGTAGCACAAATGAGATAGAGATAGGGTAGACGTCTTTTGTTTCATAATTCTAGTTGTAGAGAGCTCCATTGGGATATCATACGCCGCCATACTCTCTGCCTACACTTGTATTAAATGAATATATTCTATAGAATCCCTGATTAGTATTAATTTTTGTTTGACGACAAAACTATTAAACATTAGCCTACACAATGCAATGACTACTTGATCAATTTACTAAAATTATTCCGCTTAGAAGATAAGAGATCTTTAAAATAATCACCACTGAAAATAAATTGCTCTCTAATAGTTTTACTGTTACTTTTAAACTGTTAGAAATGCAAACTGTAGCACTTACAGATTATCCATAGGAAACACACTTCAACAAAAAGTTCCAAGAAAAACAATATTTTTCTACCATAGATCTTTTTTCAAAAAATTTAACAATATTACGAGAAATAAAAAATATTAAATTTTACACCAATAATCATACAAAATAACTAAGTATTGGTTAAAAATAGGAACACTAGATGTTGGTTTACGTTAAGAATGTTTTGGTAACTAAGTCCTAGATCTAGAGTCCTTAGAAACATATGGTGCAAATTTGAAGTCTTCATTACAGAGCCTTCTAAACCGAAGGACAGCTTTTTAAAAAAGAAACAATTCTGTTATAAAAATAAGTTTTTTCTACGAACGTGCGGAAATATGTCTCTTTCCGCACGCATATGCGTGTGGAAAGAAGAAGGTTTTTTCCGCACGAATAATTATTTCATAAAAACAAGTAGCTTGATTAAACAAACGTGCAACATTATTGGCTAAGGGTCACTTGCACCAACTTTTGGTCTGGGATTATCTCAGCTAAACCGAGTTTAAGTTAAAAATTCTGCGTTTTGATTGGTCGGCCGTCAATTTAATCCAAGTTTAAAGTTAAACCATCATTGGTGCAAGTGGCCCTAAGACACTTGTTTCCATGTCGACGGATCAACATGACAGCATCAATTGTTGTGTTGTCAATTTTAATTGTAAAGTTTTTATAAAAGAAAATGATGAACCTTAAAGAAGAAGATGAAATGTTACCTAAAGGAGTAATAGAAATGGCAAATACAAATGAAAACTGCAATAAATTTATCATTAATGTTCAAACAAAAAACAATTGTTAATAACTAATGTTATATTTTTTCAATAATTGTTAAAACTGTTTAATATCTTAATTCTGTCGTGTTATTCTTGTTATATTTATTCATAAAATAATAAAAACGTTTAAATTTCTTAATTTTTAATTGTTTTTCTATTGGAAAAAATATAAAAATAAAATTTATTCAATTAAGTACACTTATATATTAAAGAACATTTTATTTTTAACTCGCTCGTAGAAAAAATATTGTTCCTAACGCACGCGGAAAAGAGCCTCTTTCCACACTTGTTAGTCCAAACGAAAATAGCTATTTCCACATTTTTTTGTATTTATACATTTTAAGGGCTAAGCTCTAAGTTAACAAATTAAAACCACACTTTAAACTTAAGGTTTTTATGGGATTCATCACTGAATCGGTGTTTTGTTTCTTATCTTCTTTGAGTTTGGGAACCTAAATAATTTACGTTCTAATTAATAAAAACAAATCTTGGGTAAATAAGTTTTTCATTTATGTGCAGTAGTCGGCGAATTTCCAGTATTCGCATAGGCGCCGCGCGACTCTAGCGTTGAGGCGAGGTTTTAAATATTTACATTTTTATTTATTTTTATCTTGATTTTTTTTAATGATTCCATTTAAACGAGTAAGGTGGGAAAAAAGTTATCGCAAATAAAAATTAAAAACTTTCGTATTCTTAAAAGATAAAAATCGAATGTCGTTTTTTTCTTTGAAAAACACCGATATATATATATATATATATATATATATATATATATATATATATATATACGTATGTATAGTTAATATGTATAGTTAATATTGTTGTGGGTAACAAATTAGTCGTCAAATGTTTCGATTTATAAAAATTTCCCTCATAATTTGGCAAAATTATTCCGTAAGCCTATTTCTGTGTTTATTTTCAACGTTGATGAGTCATAACTGAGTTTACGCCGAATACTGTTTATGTGCCAAAGCCAGAAAGATCAAGGTACGCAAAAAAGCCAGTTCAGTCAAGAAGTAATTTCGGGTATAGCACACACTAGGTATTTTTAGAGGGCCACGATAAAAACAGGCAAAATTGATGATAATAATAATAATAACAAAGAGATAGCTTATGCGTAATTTCGGCGTCTTACATGATGTAAGTTACATCATGTTATTGTGGTGTGGGGCGCATTATTGAACATGTTACTGCAGCTGTGAGGAAACGTGTTGACTGATGCACGGATGACGACATTCGCTTCTTTCCGTCCGCTGTTTGGTTACTATTTATTAATAAATTATCGGCATTAAACAAAATGTCTATTGTACCTGAAGTTGCCCACCACAAATAAACCGAAACTGTTCTTTCGGAACGTTTTTTTATTTTCGGTACATGCGCCTGAAATTGTGTCCTTTCCCAAAAAAAAAAATGAGTACCGAATGAGTTTACCTTCGTGTATGGTCTTTAAAAATATTTTTGTTGGTCTGTGTTATTCACAGACTATGGTTCGATTAGGATATCTATTTCTTGATAAAAATATCACACCGGTATCATTGATACCAAATACCGTTTTCAGCCTTCATGCTATCAGATTAGTTTATTGTTATATTGTATTGGAAATGACATTTCATTTCATCCTAGATCATAACTCAATTCTTGTTGATGATATTTTATTTTATTGTTGGTTAATTTTCTCCACTCTAGTGAATGCGTATGCATTACCATAAATCGATACCTCAGTTCTAAACTGTTGTATCTCGAAACTGTCAGTTTAATAAACCATTAATTCACGGGAGCGTTGAGAGTATATGGCCACTAATTGACTTTCGAACAGAGCATATAGAATAGATAATTGCATAGATTTCCGCTAAATTTTTAGGATATACTGCCTCACTACGCTAAAAAGCCGCAACTTCAATTTTTGTGGATTTGTCATTAACCTTACTCTTAGTTGTGCGTTTCCATGGGCTATTTATTGAACCAATCAAATTTAAGTAAACAGCTTTATTTATTCAGTTATAGACTTATGAAAATTGCAGTATCTCCAAAATAAGGGACTGTTACTAAGCTAAAAAGCAGTAACTCCAAATAAGTTATTTATTACTAAATATATTAAAATGAAATTAGAAGGGTGTAAAGCATTAAAAAAACATTTTAGCATTATTATAGTTTTTGTATGACGCCAGATTTTCCGGATATAACAAAAAAAAACCGCTGCCAACAAAATAATACTTAACTCTGTAAGTCTTGATTCATTAAAACAATTTTTTTTAAACGAAAAAAAATTGAAAATAAAAATTTAAATTTTTTTTATTTTTTTTTTTCAAAAAAGGTTTCTTTTAAGAAAATGTTGTCAGACGTCTTAAAAAGTGTCGGAGACAAATACAACAAATTTTGTATAAATGCAACAATGTAACAACAAAACTTTCTGAAAAATGGCGCTCTTATTAGACAAAAAACCTGTGTTGAATTATACTTAGTTTAGAACTAAGGTATCGATATTGATGACTTTACATAAAATTAAATGTATTGAATTTTTAGCAGCTACTTTCTCAGCCCTTAAAGTGCGCAGAACTTCAAGAATGTTGTTATTGAAAATGCCCCGCTTTAGAATATAACCGCGTAGTGCAAGTTTTTTAAGGTACAAGTGCGATAAAAAGTGTTTTGAAATTTGTTATTATACTATTTTTTCTGTTTGGTTATCCTTTATATTTTTGTATAAATGCAAATGCGTTTTCTACTAGTGGGTTCATTATGAAACTCAAATAGACAAGGTTTTATTTAACGCTTATGTCAAAAACCTATATACCTACCTATGTATATAATACCTATATGTATGTTTAGCTTTAAATATTTTCTTTATTAAATCTATTTTTTTATTTACAGGTGAGTAAGCAGGCCTTCATTTTTTTCATTTTTTTGTGGTAAGTAACCATTCTTACCAATGCAAACTTCGTATGGTATTTTGTTTACTAATTCATGTTAAAAATACACTGAAATATACAGGGTGTTTAAATATTAGGATTATGAATAAAATCGTATAGTACATGTACAGGTACATACACTGTAAAACATGTTTCCGCTAAGGATATTCTGCAATTTAATTACCGACTACTTAAAAGTAATTGGACGTAGATATGCAAAAAGGAACGAAGCGAGAACAAGATAGTTTTGAGAAAATGAGGTTTAAAGTTTTTGCAGCATAATAAAATCATAGAATAAAACTAGTAGATATTGTCAAACACCGACAGATATTATCTGTCGGTGTTTGACAATATCTACTAGTTTTATTCTATAATATACATCGACTATATCAGGATGATATCACCTCACGAATAATAAAATCAGTACAAAAGAATAAAAAGTTCTGGTTGCACTTTCTTGCACTTCATTGCTTGGGGTTTTCGCCACCTTAGTTATTTGAAATAATACCGTACAACAGTACCGTCTGCATAAAGCCCAGAATAACATTCTAGACAATCTTTAGGTATTTAATGCCAAATCGATTTTACGTGCTTTATTTTCTTAAGCAATTGATTTTCCGTTAGGCCAGAGGTGATTCAGTTCGGACTGAATAAAGGTGTATCCTGGTCGACCACGGGTTCTTTTCATCAATAATATTGAGTAGGGTTAATAGTTTGCTTGTTTCCTTTTTGCAAAATGTTTCCTTTTTGCAAAATATATTTAGGCAACTTTTGATGCATATAACTTATTTTCGGAAATTTGTCGCTTGGTTCCTTTTTGCATATCTACGTCCAATTAAAAAATTAAAATTTTACAGTAAAATGACTGTTTTGCTTTAACCTTGGACCTTAATAACGTAATATAATAATAATATTGTAATTCTAAAAATTGATTTTAGGATAAATTTTTAATATTACGTTATCATCGTAAAATTTAGGGGTAAATTTAAAGAATTTTTAAAAATTACTATAGGACTTAATTTTGGGAAAAAAATTTCAATTACGTTGACATCGTAAAAAAGATTCATTTAAATTTCCTATAAAATAGTAAAAATTTTCGTTTTAGGTCATATGAATTTTGCAGTTTAACCTTAAAATTACACTTTAATTTAACAACAATTTTTTGCAGTGTACTCTGGAAATAATTCCATAATGAATTTTCTACCTTGATATGTAATATACAATTTTTTCTTATTCAGTCCAAATATTTACCTATATTTATTGGTTCTATTTTTATTCGCCGCATAAAATTAGCGAGATCTCTCGAACCAATTAGCAAAATTCCGTCTGTTGACCTCGTCAGTGTTTTGTTTACAACGATTTATTTGTGTCCACGGCTAGCTTTGATCGTTACGCGTCGCGGAAACGCAACTTTGGTCAATTAGCTAACAATTGTGAACTTACTATACACTGATAAAATTAATTTAAAAATTTTAAAATGATTTAAATTTACAAAGTTTTTTCTTATCATCGATCATCCTCAATTATTGTCAAATGAGTTAAATCTTAAAATTTAGATATGTAAAATCTTAAAATTAATATTTATTTATTTATTTATTCAAAAACTCACACAGGTTTCCCCAATTACAGAGTTTCTTATGTTAAGTAAATTAATAACAATATCAGTGATCATTACCAGCAGGTGCAGCAAAAAAGTTTTTTATTTTGCAAATAGAAGTATTTAAAATATCGACCCTAGAGCAAATACTATTATAGTAATTGCACATAAGAATCACAGGTGAAAACAGATAAACATTAGTTCTGGACGTTCTAACATAAAAAATAGAGAGATT
The DNA here is from genome assembly GCA_958510825.1 of Brachypterus glaber. Lineage (NCBI taxonomy): Eukaryota > Metazoa > Arthropoda > Insecta > Coleoptera > Kateretidae > Brachypterus > Brachypterus glaber. The sequence goes on along the minus strand of OY294045.1, from coordinate 56,829,831 downwards.
CTAGCAGAAATTCTGGGCACGTTTATTTGCAATAAGTTTAATAGCTCTATACAGTCAATCTTATTATTGATCAATTTATACAAAAATATAATTGATGCTTGTTGACGTCTTACAGATAACGATTGAAACGAGAAATGATTTAGCAAATTCACATTATGTATCCCTCTAGCTGGATACTCACCATATTTCCTAAGATACAGATATTTGAGGTAACGTCTTTGAACGTTTTCTAAAGCAGTAATAAGAACAGCATAATTAGGACACCAAACTACCGAAAAATATTCCAAATGTGATCTGACATAGGACATATAGAGCAAATTAACAGTTTTAATGCTAAAACATTTAGTATTCCTAATAATAAACCCAAGTGATTTGTAAGCTTTGGATACAATGTTGTTTATGTGTGGATGAAAAGATAATTTTTTGTCAAAAGTGACACCAAGATCCTTGATGGTATCAGGTCTGTCCAAACTGTGCCCATCGATCTTGTAGTCAAAAGTGATGACATTTAATTTTGTAGTAAAACTGAATATGTGACATTTATCAGCATTTAAGGGTAACTTGTGTCCATTGCACCATTTAACTACAGTATCTAAGATATCTTGTAGTTGAATACAATCATTTAAACTTTGGATTATCTTATATAATCATATCGTCTGCGAAAAGAAGACCATATACATTAATCAGGATAATAATAATGAAGGCAGAAGGACCTCGGTCAAGAGCCTTTTGGGAGTCCAATAAATAAACGTATTATTATTATTATTATTAATAATGAATTGTTTATTAGTTTTAAGTCAAAATTGACTATAAATTTAATTTTTGTTTAATATTCAATGAATATTGATGGACAATTTTACAAAGAGTACAAGTGTAGCATGAATAACACCAGCACACAAAAAAAAAATCTCGAGTGCGGCCGACCACACTAGTCAATTCTTACGTATTTTGGGTCGCTGAATCTGAATCCGAGGTCAGAATTTAAAAGTTAGCGTTCACTTTTTTTCTAACCTCAAACAACATACTTTTTTGGTAAATTTTGTGCTGTAATGAAAAAACGCTAGTTGATTTCGAAATTCTTACAGTGGATTCAGATGTAGAAGTTTAAATTACATAACAATGACTATGCTTAAAATTCAAAATGGCTGATCCAATATGGCGGACCAAAAATGGCGGATTTTTTTTAAATTGATCCGATTCGCTTAAAGCTTGGTACTCGGGGGTTTTTGGGGTCACTGATTACGAATCTGGTGCCAGTTTTCCAAAATTCAAAATGGCGGATCCAATATGGCAGTTTAGATTTTTTAAAGTTTCTCGGAAAATTTAATCCGGCATATTGGATCCGCTATTTTGAATTTTGAAAAACTGGCACCAGATTTGTAGTCAGCGACCTCAAAAACCCCCGAGTATCAGGTTTTAAGCAAATCCAAACAACTTTAAAAAATCTAATCCGCCATATTGGATCGACCAATTTGAACGCTAACTTTTAAATTCTGACTTCGGATTCAGATTCAGCGACCCCAAAATACGTTAGAATTGACTAGTCTGGTCTCCCGCACTTGAGATTTTTTTTTGTGTGCCGGTGTAATCATGCGATTAAGGTGGGTCTGTTAGCTATTAATCAATTTGGGAGGTATACAATGGAATAATTATTTAAGTATTGATAATTTGCGATACAAATGTTTGACAGTATAAAACATACTTATGGGTTAAGTCAAGTATAAAACGATTGCACGTGACTCAGAGAATAGAAAAACATGCGAAAAATGTCTCAAAATAATATACTTAAAACAAGCAGTGAAGTTATGTAATGCTTCGCATTTCATAGTATACGCTTTATAGTGGATAGTATATTGCGTTTTCTTTCGACATACTTCCCAAAATAAAATTGATTTGATCCCGTGCGCGTTGTTTATTTTTTATACTGTGGCGCCCCCTACAACTTATGTCTATGATTTTTTTTTAATTGCTATGAATATAACATACGAAAAAAGTCTAAGGGTCAGCTGAGACAGAAGAAGAAAAGACCTGGGTGCGCCACTGTCAACAATTGTATACTTATTAAAGTTGTAACAAGCACAAGTTTTGTAACTTATTTGTGCTCTCCATGCTTTTGTATAATAACCAGTACCCGGCATATTTCCAGTTGTATTCCAGTCTTCCTGGAAATAATTCAGGGAGTTTTGATTTTGGGTTTATTGTACCCGGCATATTTCCAGTTGTATTCCAGTCTTCCTGGAAATAATTCAGGGAGTTTTGATTTTGGGTTTATTGGGTAGGGTTAATGGCCTCAAATAAAAAAACAATTTTGCGACGTTGAACTCAATTTGGAACTGTTATTTTTTTAACGTATTTTTGACAAAAAACGGATTTTTAAAATATCTCTTAAACATTACACTATACGTTTTTAGATTTTTATTTTTTTTCGAAATACCAAAATTGTTCTTTATCGTCGGTTAGGCATGCCCCTTAGAACATTTTGGGTGAAAATTAAAAAAAAAATCTATCTGGCACTTTCTTTTTAATTTACGTAAAATTAATTTTTTTTTAATAAGTCACACATTTGTACTCCATAAAAAAAAACCTTCCCTACCAAGTCATAAACAAAAATCTAAAACCCTACAGTGTAGCGTTTAAGGCAGTGCCGTGAATAAGCTATAAGTCGTACAAAAAAATATATGACACAGAAAAATCTTGAGATTTGGTCCTCTTTATTTTCATATCAAACGTTTTTTGTCCTAAGATGCACCGATCTCTACCGTTATTTAAAAAGTCCGTTTTTTCTGAAAAATACGTTAAAAAAATGACAGTTCTAAATCGAGTTTAATGTCGCAAAATTGTTTATTTGCGGCCTTAAACCCTACCCAATAAACCGAAATACTGATAATAACAAACAAGAAATAAATAAATTTAAGTGTTTTTTGTTTCCCAAAAGTGTATTAAATAAAAAATGAGGATATTAAATGCATTATATTGCAACATAATCTAAAATTTATGCTAATAATATTATCTCTGTGACAATTGAATATGGCAATAATAATCCACAAACAATAATAAATCATTTTCTTCATAAATGGACAATGAACTTTCAAAACAATATTGTTCGTAATTAAACGTAGGTATCGCACATTTTCTTTGACGAGATTTTTTGAATTCCTGAATAATTTTCTCGTTAGGCATTACCTATTAAATTTTATGATTTGCGATATTTCCTTATATTGGAATATAAAGAAAAGTTTCTATAAACATTCTTCCAAAATTCTACACGGATAAAATAAACAAAGAATAAAAGTATATCGTAATTAATATAGTAAATGCAACAAAATAGCGTAGTACATCCGGCAATCACAATGTGATTTATAATAAAACTTCAAACACATTTTGATATACTTGGTATTAGGTACTTATTTATCAATATAGTAATAAATAGAGAAATATTAACTTTTTTTAAATACCTATTATATACACTACTCCAAAAAATTAAGGGAAAAATAGTCGTATCGAAATGGAAAAAAAAGCATTTTAAACCTTTAAAATTCTAGTTTTAAGATCTTTTGGCAGAAAATTTTTGTGAGCTATCGTTATCGCACAATCATAAGAAATAGCGTGAGACAAAAACTTTCCAATTTTCCACGGTCTCGGATTTATTTTTTTTTCAGTTAAACCAATATACAGTGCGGTCCAAAAGTCACCCCCCCCCTCTACTCTTTTGAACCAGTTGAGATATCGACTTCAAATTTGGAACTCTTAAATAAGACAACTTAAACTATCTTTTAGCATATATATGATATTTTAAGCTCTTAAAATGTGGGCAGGGGGGCATCGGGGGACATTTTTTTAAATGGAAAGGGGGGTCGTGTGATACATCATTTTAAAGCTTATAAAATTCTCTATTTAAACTAACATTTTTAATTTTTTTAAAACTGTTTTTTAAGGTTTTGATTTTTCAATTTTTTGTGCTAAAACATTTTTTAAGTTTTTTTTTATAAATTTTTATTTATGTCAACTAAAATTAGTTTAAAAGTATAATTAACATTTTTTTATGATGAAATTAGGCATTTTTAAAAAATTATTTGTTTTTTTTAGAGGAATTTTGACATTAATACCCATTTTCAACCGCATTTTAAACCCAAAAACTTTTTTTTTTTAATTTAAAAATATGGTTTAAATGGAGAATTTTATAAGCTTTAAAATGATGTATTACACGACCCCCCTTTCCATTTAAAAAAATGTGCCCTCATGCCCCCCTGCCCACATTTTAAGAGCTGAAAGTATTAAATATATGCTAAAAGATAGTTTAAGTTGTCTTATTTAAAAGTCCAAATTTGAAGTCGATATCTCAACTGGTTCAAAAGTTAAGAGGGGGGTGACTTTTAGACCGCTCTGTATATACAGGTCAGTTGGCTTGTTTAACAGCTTTAATTTGTTTTTTTTTGTCTCTCTACGTCAATTTTTTGCTGAGATACACGTTTTTCAGTGAAAAAGGATCCTTTTTTCTTTTTTTATCGATATCTCATCAACCAATGACTCACAGTAAATTTGAGGGCAGCTTTAAAAACTTGAATAAACCTTCTACAAGACACTTCCATAATTTTCTAAAAAAAAAATTTTTCACCCTCAACATTAATTTGAAAAAAAGTACAACAAATTGACAATTTATGGTATTTTAGTAAATCTACCGCTACTTTACAAATAATAATTTAAAGACAAATGTTTCCAGTTTTTTTTACTGCTTGATGTACCGCCAATAGCCATGTAAATTTTCAAATTGATCCATTAAACCGTTTTTCCGGACCGATTGATCAAAGTTTTACAAAACAATTAAAGGAAAAAGTGTACACAATAAATATTGTTCATAAACAATGTTTAGTAAACATCGAAATGAAAAGGCATTTTTTTTTATTTTTTTTCATAATTTTGCATCGAAAAAAAAAAATCAAAAAAAAAATTATTTTTTTTTTATTTTTAAATTTTTTTTTTTTTCAAATTTAACAAGCAACTAATGCAATATTGTGGAAAAAGTCGAAAAAAAATTGCTTTTTTCATTTCGATGATGATTACATAATGTTTACTAAACATTGTTTAGGAAAACTAACTTGTTCCTTTAATTGTTTTGTAAAACTGATAAATCGGTCCCGAAAAAAGGTTTGATGGATCAATTTGAAATTTTAAAGGACTATTGTGGGTACATTAAGCTGCAAAAAAACCTGACAACATTTGTCTTTCCATCAGTATTTGTAAAGTAGCGGTAGATTAACTAAAATAGAAAAAAAAGTCAATTTTTTGTACTTTTTTCAAATTAATGTTGAGGGTGGAATTTTTTTTTAGAAAATCGTGGAATTTTAGACCTATATATTGGTTTAACTAAAAAAAAAAATCCCGAGCCCGTGGAAAACAAAAAATTTTGAAAATTTTTGTCCTGCGCTATTTGTTATGATTCTGCGATAACGATAGCTCACAAAAATTTTCTGCCGAAAGAAACTTTAAAATGCTTTTTTACAAAATACAACCATTTTTTACAAAGATACAGGTCTTCAAAAAACACTAAAAAAATCAAAATTTCTTGTTCCCTTATTTTTTTGGATTCGTGTATAATTTTACCTTCTTCTCCGTACCATCATCATCATCAATAGTTTGTTTGGGTCTTTAAGAGACAGGCGCAGCCTATGGCTCATTTATCTAAAAAAATACTTAATCTGAATTGAAATTTGGGGCAGTGAGTCTATGCTCACTGATGCGAGTTGCATCTGTCATAATTTGGGGGGGAGTGAGTCTCTGCTCACTGATGCGAGTTGCATCTGTCATAATTTGGCGCTGTGGAGTGGGTGGGAGGGGGATGGGGAGGGATGTGATAGGGAGAGGAGGGATGTGCGGGAGGAGTGAGACTATCTCACTGATGCTGGGAATGCATCTGTCCTGTATTAGTGGGTACCATTACTGGTTGAGGACGTTTTTGATCTTTTTGTGAGTGTTGTGTATTTCATGATCGTAATCTAGAAAGTTTGAAATGATGGGGTTTGGGTGATCTAAATTGTCTTGTATAAAAGACGTGCTGTAGCGGATGATTTCCGTTTTTAGGAGGGGCATTTCGAGATCTCTGTGTATCTGGTTGTTCCTCATGAACCAGGGGGCATCGAGGCATATTCTGAGTGCCTTGTTTTGGAAGGCCTGAAGTTTTGCTGAGAGCGCTTTGTTAAGGGTGATTTTATTCCAGGCTGGGGCTCCGTAAAGAAGTACCGGCTTTAGGGTTTGGTTGTAGAGAAGAAGTTTGTTTTTAATGGATAGGGGACTCTTTCTGCCTATTAGGTTCTCCGTACCAGAACGAAAAATATTGTGATCAACCAAAATCGTAAACTACTAATCTTGAGGTCACCAAGGATGATTAAGACCATTTACAGAATTGATTTCTGTCTGTCTGTGTGTCTTTGTGTCTCTCTGTAATCCTCGATGATAACTGCTGAACCAAATTAAAGGGTACGCATTTAAACCAAGAACTTTTACTTGATTCATAGTTATATTATTAATTTGAGCCATTGATTCAGAGTGTAACCTCTTGGTCTAACTATTCAACTTCAATCAAGGAAAACATTTAATTTAAGTACTTAACATATTTGATATACAAACTTTTGAGCTACTTGATGTGAATATTACCTACCAGTTTTTATTAATCATTTTTCTGAGTGTATGTACCTACCACCCATACTGTTTCACCCTAACATAACATTCTATCCAAATATAATTGTGAGTACCCTCAAATTAGGGGCCCTAATGAGCTGTAACTCCAGCATAAGACAAAAAAAAATGACAAATAAGTCACATGATTAATGCATTACATCTACATATAGACTTCCCCTTTTTTAAATCTTTAACTTTGTAATGTCGGTATTTTTTTTGTAACAAAATATACTTCCTATGAGTATTACAAAGGTTCTGTGTGCACATAAAATTGGTTCCACCCAGTACAAAAAATAAGCCGCGTCGAATTATTTAATTTTATTGCGGTACACTAATAACTGCAGTCTGTAAAATAATAAAAATATTCTTTTACCTTGAATACAACACTAACTTACTTTAGTTCATTTTTTTCAATTTTGGCGAAGGCAAATGGTTGAAATAAAAGCAAATCGATTTTAACCAAAACCTCGTATCTCAAAAAATAAACTTTCGCGAGGTGGGTATTACGGCCGAAGATCATACGGCCGAAAGCCAGGTTTCTAGTAGTGGCAGCACTGATTTCAGTGGCTCTCAAACCGTAAGCAAGTATTTATACATGTATATATATAACTGGTTGTTTATTACTGTTCTCTGCAAATTAATCTCGAAATTAATAAATATAATAAAATAATTGTTGAAATTTTTACAACAAAAAATTGTTAAAATACTCACGAATTTCTGGTTAGTGTTTTTTTTTTAATGGGTGTGTTGGTTTACGTTAACAATTATTTGGTTTGGTAGTTTTCTGTTTTGTTTTTTTTTTAATGGCAGGCGTTGGTTTACGTTAACAATAGTTTGGTTTGGTAGTTTTCTGGTTTGGTGTTTTTTTTTCACGTTAGTTTGTGTTGGTTAGGTTTTTTTTTAATGGGGGGCGTTTGTTTACGTTACCTATCAAGTGGTCATTTTTCAGATACGATATTTCAGAATTAATTCTAAATTAAGAAGGCGATAAATTTTAAGAATCAGACAGGATTATATTTAGGCTAAATAATTTAGCTTTAGCTAATATAATAAATGCTCGCCTGGTGTAACCATAATATGCATAAGAAATTCATTGTTTTAATCAAGTATTGAGAACCTCTGGAGAATACAGCGTTTCTTCGGCCGTACAACTTTCGGCCGTATGATCCAGACTCAATTTTCGGATCCTTTTACTAATCAACTCTCACATCCCGGCAGTAATATCCCCTACCCTAAAGTGTCTTCACCTCAGATTTTTTGACGTATCCTCATTTTATAGTTCTATTAGGATACAAAAAAACTTTTATTTTAAATATTTTGTCGTCCTTTTTATCAATGGTAACGAAATTCAAAAAAACTGAAAAAAAAAACAGGAAAATAAATATTGTTTACCCTAAAACGAAGTTGAATATTTATTGTTAAATATCAAGTTAAATAATATGTATAACAATCAAGCGAACAATAGACTTGAACTATACAGTGCGGTCCAAAAGTCACCCCCTCCTCTTAACTTTTGAACGAGTTGAGATATCGACTCCAAATTTAGAACTCTTAAATAAGACAACTTTTATTATCTTTTAGCATATATTTCATACTTTCAGCTCTTAAAATGTGGGTAGGGGGCATGAGGGGACACTTTTTAAATGGAAAGGGGGTCGTTTGATACATCATTTTAAAGCTTATGAGATACTTCATTTGACTATATATTTTTTAATTTTTTTTAAACATTTTTTTTTGTTATAAATAGGGTTGAAAATGGGTATTTTTGTCAAAATTTCTCTAAAAAAATCAAACAATTTTTTAAAAATTATACTTTTAATCCAATTTTAATTAACATAAATAAAAATTTACAAAAAAAACTTAAAAAATCGCATTTTTAGCACAAAAAATTGAAAAATCAAAACCTTAAAACAACTGTTATAATTTAAAAATATACAGTCCAATAGAGAATTTTATTTTTTTTAATGGTGTATCACACGACCTCACTTTCCATAAATAAAATCCCCTACATGCCCCCTGAAAGTATCAAATATATGCTAAAAGATAGTTCTAAATTTGAAGTCGATATCTCAACTCGTTCAAAAGTTAAGAGGGGGGGGGGGGTGGCTTTAAGACCGCACTGTATGGTTCATGTCTATTTTTCGCTTGATTTAAAAGCCGTTCGAGGTAAAATCTTTCGAGATAATGTGCTTTCGAGGTAATGTGCTTTCGAGGTAATGTCCATGCGATGTAATGTCCGTGCGAGGTAATGTCCTTTCAAGGTAAAATTTTTCGAGGTAATTGCTTCCGAGGTTTGGACTTTTTTTTCAAGGTAAACACCGGCCCCCAAAAAAATCATTAAATAATTTAATATAACAAAATACTGATAGTTAGCGCTGCTAATGTTACAGACAACAATTTCTTTTCGTTTTGTTACACACAGTATTCGTACTCATTCATATCCGAATGCAGTTCTAAAAATAGCACTTTCAAAGTCAGTCAGTCGGTCTTTTTTTAAGAAAGTCTGGTGTTGAGTTCCCATTCAGATTCTAATTACTTTCCCGTAAAATTATATTTTATTACTTCGCAATGAGATATTGTATTATTGAAATTTAATATTTTATGTATAGAAAATATTATAACCTTATTTTTTTAATTCAGTTTTTTATTGTAGGTAAATACATGTATAAGTAGGTTCATATTAATCAACGAACTAATAAATCTTCTCTCTAGAATACGCATACCGTTAATATAAAGTATCGCCAACGTCTCGGTTTGTTTGTAAACAAATAGTAGGTATATTCAGGCCTGAACAATAACAATAACCAGTACCTGTTATGGTTGTCTCTGTTAGAACAAAGCTGTGCGAGTAAGACAGAGAAATGTATATGTTGACTACGTTTTTGTCAGTTTTTACAAATGAAATGCCTATTCTAGAGAGAAGAGTTATTAGTTCGTTGATATTCATCGAACGAAGATCTATCCACTAAAAAAACCAAGGCTAGCTATTTCAAATAGTTTGTACATCCAGAAACCTGGTTGTGCCAACTAATTACCAGTAATCGGCGTAAACTCAGTTATGACTCATCAACGTTGAAAATAAACACAGAAACATAGGCTTACGGAATAATTTTGCCGAATTTTGAGGGAAATTTTTATAAATCGAAACATTTGACGACTAATTTGTTACCCACAATATTATTAACTAATTAAAAAAAATCAAGATAAAAAGAAATAAAAATTTAAATATTTAAAACCTCGCGTCAACGCTACAGTCGACGCGGCGCCTATGCGAGTACTGGAAATTCGCCGAGTACTGCTAATTACACTGGCCTGCAAATGTTGGGTCAAAAGAACCTGTCTTGGATTTAATAACTCTTTTAGTATTTTTTTTTTTTTTTTTGGGTGATGATTACGAATATAACCTTTATTTTTACTTTTATATATATTTTTAATAAAATGAAGGGTTTTAGGTAAAAAGGTTCCAACCGTCATTTCTATTTTGAGATTCGGATTATAGCGCGACACTACTGTATAAGCAATTTAATTCAAATTGTAACAGAGTGGTCACCCTGTATATATTGAGTATTTATATTTTTATTTTAATGGTTATTGAACGTGACATAGCATTGTTCTTAACGGGCGGTTTGCTGTTTATTTTTACAGATGCTAATATTATTAGTTTTTGGGAAGCTTGCATTTTGTGTAATTGAGGCGTTTACATAAAAAGGGTGTACATTTTTATTAGATTAATTAATTGGTTATTTCGGTTTTCTTAATTAATAAATATGGGAATATCTTTAATGATGTTGTTTTAGATACTGGCAATAGTTAGGGATTGTTTGTAAAAATGGTTTTTTCTACTTCGAAGCAATGTCATGAAAATCAATATCAATCAATAAGTAGAAGTAGTTTTTTTAATCATTTCGCTTAATTAAATTTAAATTCATTTTCAGTAATTTAAAGTAATTCAGTTTATTTTGATCGAAAACTCCTCAGATATTTTTGTTTATAGTTTTATGACTGGTATATCAGCATCTTTGGGAAGGGACGTTTTGCCTGTGTTTAGTTATGGTCAAAAATGGGATTCGGAAATATGTAGTCGTCTAGTAAAGTTGGGTTTTAGAGAAGTTGTAGAATTAACGTAATATGTGAAAATTTAAAGTAAAATTTAGAGTCGCGCGTATAGAAATATCTGAAGGGTAAAGATGCTATTTAATCATAATTTTTTCATTTCAAATTAAAATATTTTGTTGTTTTATTTGTATTAAACTTTTCATTTTTCTTTTATTAAATTCTTTTAATTGTTGTTTAATCCCTTTGTTTTATTGGCAAGATATATTTTAATTAATTTAAAATATATTTGAAGTTTTTTTACCTTTCACATTTCTATATAAAGTTAGTGATATATGAAGACATCGAAGAAACATCTAAGAAAGTCAGATAAGTATTAAATAGTAATTAGATTATTATATTAACATTTGTTATCATATGATATATGATATTGTGATAATATTATGTAATATTATTACTGGTGGCACGCTACCCAAATAGCAACTATACAGCTATTTGTATTTGATACGCCTCCAAATAATAGTGTGTGGTTCTAAATTAATGTCTTAGATAATTAATATTTTTGGCTTTAATTGGGACCAGCACCCTATTACAAATTGGTGGACAGCGGAAACGCGGTAAATAACGCTGGGTTTAATTTTTTTTACGTTTTTATAGTTTTTTTTGCGGTTTTTACGAAAAATTTTCAGTTTTCACATATTACTGTTTTTTTGGTAACCGATTCGTTAGTTTTACGTAAAAGTACGAACAGGTATAAGTGTTTTTTGTGTGGGTTTTAAAGTTAAGTTTTTTAGCGATTTCCTTTGCGGTCATTTTTAATTTTTTTTGTAGACTAGAAATATTTGTTGTTCCTCAAGGTGTATTTATTTAATTTTATAACAAAATGTGTTGCGAATGTTGCAAAAAGATCACTCAAGTGAAAAAGAGCAATTTTTCCTTTGACTTAGTAGAAAATTTTTCAGGTGGTCCCGATTTTTCATTATTTTTTACTGCCGTAGATATTGTTGCTAAAAATAATAGTTTGACAGAGCAAGAAACAATAGATTTAATTATTTTGAAATTAAGAGGTCAGGCATTGGTTTATTTTCACGCTTTACGAGAAAATGAACGCCCCACTAATTTGGTGGATTTAAAACAGTTTTTTAGTAGAATTTATACGAAAAAGGTTAATTTTTTTGATATTAAAAATGAACTGTCTACTTGTATACGTTTAAATGATGAACCGTTAGCAAATTTTGTAATTCGTTTAAAAATATTAGCAAACAAAATGTTTTCAGATAAATTGAGTCCTAATGAGCAAACAGTTTATAATCGTCTTATCTTAGATCAGTTTTTTGAAGGTATAGACACAGTTTTAGCTAATGAAATACTTAGTAGCGGTAAATTTTTTAGCGTCGATGAAGCATTGCAAGCTGGGGAGAATATACTAGAAATTAGAACTAGATTAGTTAAACAAACTTTTCACGATCAATTTATAGAATTTCAGGATAATCTCAAAATATCTGTTTTACAAAATGAAATAAATTATAATAATAATAATGAATTTTGCGGTAATAATAGTAATAATGATAGAAACGGTTTTAATATTAATAGTAATTATAATTTTAAACCTAGGTATAATCAAACACGCAATAGGTACAATAATTTTTATGATAGGCGGAAATTTCAAAGGTACAATCCGGTAGGAAATTTGGGTTTTTACAATTTTAAATATGATAATACCATAAAGGGTACCGAAATTAGAGATCAGGATAATTACGAATATTTTAAATCAATTAATTACAAAGCGGACGATTACAAAATTAAGGAAAAGTACCAAGACATATTTTTGTGCCCGGAAAATGTTTCTCTCGCTCACTGTGTATCAGAAGATTTAGCTATGAATAAAGGAATTGCAACTCAATTTAAGTCAAAATTTGGTAAATTAGATCAATTAAAAAATCAAAAAGTTCGTACAGGCGGTTTGGCAGTTTTGAAGGATAATGATAGGTTTATTTATTATTTGGTAACGAAAAAGTATTCATACGAAAAGCCGACATATGAAATTTTGTGGAAGACACTTTTAGAGCTAAGAAATCACGTAATTAAAAACAATGTTAAATATTTGGGTTTACCAAGAATAGGATGTGGTTTGGATCAGCTTAATTGGGTTAAAGTAAAGGAAATGATTTGTTATATTTTTAAAGACGTTGATGTTAATGTTACGATTTTCTCATATCCGCTAAAAGCAAGATTATCAGTTTATAGTAATTTAAATAGCCAACAAGTACATTTTGAGTCGGATTATTATGGGACTAATTCCGAAAAGGAATCACATATAATTACGCAAAATCCGGAAGTTAGCGGTACATTTTCAGGTAGAGATGAATATTATATTAGGTACTGACTGTTGTTTTAAAAGGTGAAATTTAATTATAATAACTAGACCGAAGTTTTTGTGTATGAGTAGAAACGTAGTTTTGTATTATTACGATATTTTTCTAAGTAAAAAAGATCAGAAAATTTATGAAAATATGTTTTTTCCTTGTTATTTTCGAAAATATTATTTGTTTGAATTTGTTGTCTTTATTTTAAAGTTTTGTTTATACAAACCAGTATTTACGTTTTTTTTTTCACCCCAAAATCCTAAGCGTCACTAATTTTAGGCCCTAACTGCCCACATGTAAAAACATGTGCTGTGAACCTTTTTGTGCAGGTCAAGAATTTGTACATTTAAACCCTTTAATTCAATATTTTGTGTAAAGTATTTTTAAAATTTATAATGAAAATTTAAGATAATAGACGTATTAATATTTTACAAATGAGAAAAGCATAAAATATTATTGAATAATTTTTGAAAGTTAATTTTCTGATCTATTTTTATGTATAATTGTCATGTCAACTCGCTAAGATTTTTTTTAGATAAAAAGGCCATTTGTTTTTTTTTAAATATATTTTTTTTTTTGACACTGAAGTTTTGTTTAATTTTAATAAACATAATTATGTTGAATTTGTTTTTAAGTTTATGTGCAGAGAGTAGTTTTGAAATACAGTTTTAATATTTGCAGTTATGAAGAAATTTAGTTATAACAAGGCTTAAAATTGGCATAAGTTACAGTTAAATATATTTTCCAAGAAATTATTAGTTTTTAACGTTTGTTTTATTTTTAAAATATAAATAAATGTTTTTTGAAGTTATTTTTGCAGTTATCGATAGTACTCAAATGTTAAGTAATAATTATTGCATATGTTATGTTTTATGTCTGTATGTTAAGGTGGCCACCGAGAATAAATGTGCGTATGATTGGTTGAATAAAAGTCTGTGAATGCTAATGCAAAATTTTATTGTTTTGCGCATTAAAATGCGTAATTTAAATTTTAAATTTAAAAAAGTTGTCGTTTTTTTGAAGATGCTATCAATAACTGACTATTTTTAAAAGTTTTAAGTATTTTGAAAATATTGTTTGTTAAATTACTCTCAGTTTTTTTTAAGAAAAGCCTAAATTGATATTATAAAAATTAAAATTTATTGTTTGCACATAATTTTGTTTATTTTTGATTTTTTACGAGTTTTTTTTTATAAAATTACATTTTTTCATTATCGTAATAAGAATAAGAAGGGCAATAAGAAACGTTTAGTTTGGTAATAATAAATTTTGAGTATATGAGTTCTTGGGTTAGCGAGTTATTTTTTTAAGTAATAATGAGTAATTACGTTTTTTTTTTTTGAAAAGTTTGTGATCTACATAAATTTCAGTTAGAAAAATAGGAATTGATTTAATTTTTAAGGTTTGAAGCTGAAACCTCTGTTTAAAACAGACTAATTTATCAATGAAAGTATTTTGCAATAATATTTGAACCTAGAAGTCTAAATGAAAGATTGTAGCTATATTTTTAAACCGATTAACAACCATAAGATATGGACTAATCAAGTATAGCTTATATCATTTGTAGTGTTACAAACACGTTTCCTTTTGAAAAGTTTTGAGTGGAAAATATCGTAATATTATTGTTAATTTGTCAGAATGATTAATTAGTGTAATAATTTGATTTAGTTTTATTGGAATATATTTGTAAGTATTTAAAGTTTTTAGAGATTTCGAAATTAATTATAAAAGGTCTAAGTAGTTATAAAAGCGGTTTTATTGAGTTTATAGGTATATTTTTATACATTTGTTTCAAAAGTTAAGCAAATTAGGAATTTTAAAATGAGATTTTTGTTTATATTATACAGCCGAAATGAAATTTTTAGCAGAAGCTAAAAGTGTTAGTATGGTATACCATAGAAGTATTTTTTTTTTGAATTTAAAAGTATATACCGGTATAATAAGTAAAAGAATAGGTACATATACATATGGGTAGATAAATAAGAGAAGTAAGGTAAAATAAGGAAAATAAAATAAGTTAGTAAATAAATTAGTAAATATTTAGTATAATAAATAAACGAATAGGAAAATAATTAGGCAATAAAGGATTGAATAAATAATCCAACTAGTATTTTTGGTTATCGTTACGTGATCATTATCCTAATTGAAACAAATTAAGACTAGTTACAGGAACGCTATAGCTACGTTGTAATTGCAATATGGAATAAAAATAAGGGTAATAATTAATATCTTGTTACATGTTTGTAACTTAGTACAGAACGATCTCGTTACAAAACAGTTACTAAGTATCCACGTAATTGTGTGGTAGTTATTTTTTACTGTTTCGTAATGTATAAAGTTTTAAAATCGTAGTTGTTACCTATATTATAACCAAATAGAAATGGTTACTTTAAAGTAGGATTATGGTAATTTTTTTTATGGCGACAGTAATGCACATTTTAAATCATTTTTGTAATATAACCCTGGTAATCATTTTGTTGAGTAGCTGCGTAATTAAGCAACTTTATTATTTCTATTAAGTAAAAAAGTTAAAAGTAATGTTTTTGGTAAAATTTACAATTCTGTTACTAATCAGAATATGTTTAATTGTTTTAACACCGTAAAGTAATATAATAATTGAGATCTACGTAATAACAACTCATGAATGGTAGCGGTTACAATTATTTAGGTAAAATTCACAAAGAATACTAGTTGAGAGATATGTAAATATATATGAGAATAAAGAATAATTATGTTAAAGATCAATTAGTTAATTAATTAATTAGAGTACTAGTACATTAGTTATATTTAGTAAGAGGTACCTCACGAACACAAACACGAATATAAACTTGAATTCAAATTTTAGCTGAAGTTTTTAATGAAGTTTTTTGACATTTTTTTGAAGTTTTGTTTTAAGATATTGTTAAGAATAGAGTTTTATGATCATAAAGCAGTTAAAGTAAAGAAATCAAATGTTTGTAATTACGATCAAATTATTAATGAAACTTAAGGTGAACGTTACAGGTAGTAACTAAGGTTTTTGTATGTATACATATGTGTTTTTTATTATGAGAAAAGTTTTGCGTTTATAAGGAATTAATTAAATTTTAGGTATAAATAGTAATGCTTTGTTTCTAATGTTTTTTTATGAGTTTTAGGTCTGGTTTGTCAATATTGATTCTGTGTTGAGAAAAGATATTTGAATAACGAAAAGTTTTTGTCAAGTTAAGGTTGTTGGTTGTATCCAAACTTCAGGAGTTTGTGGAAGTGCTGACAATGTGATCAGAAGAAGATTTTGAAGTTATTATGGAGTTGTACTGAAGTTACACTGATACACCGATTCTTGACAGGCACTTGATATTTTCCCGTTTTCTCGTGAAAACTGGGGAAATAAAATTTAGTTTGAACGTATTAATTTTTTTTTGTTACAGTTCCGTTCCTTTTTCTTTTGTTTTGGTTGTTTTCCATATTCATTCCGTAGATGATGGTAACGCTAATAGAGAAGAATAATATTAATCACTTTAGATTTTTGTGCTGCTTGGGATTGAATTGAGTAGGTTCTAAAGTAGTTCATTAATTTAAATATGGGTTTTTATTATAAGAGACTGATTGAGTAGGTCTCAAGAAGAATTAGCGTTAGATTGTCCGAGTACCAGAGTTAGGAGTGAAGATTATAGAAGAAAGAAGAAGAAGATGATGTCCATTTCAGAAGATTAATATTGCCATTTTGTTTTGTATAAATAGTATCTAAATCAATTAATTTAAAGTTTTGTTCAAATTAATCTGATTTTTTAAAAGGGGGGAGTATTGTAACAGAGTGGTCACCCTGTATATATTGAGTATTTATATTTTTATTTTAATGGTTATTGAACGTGACATAGCATTGTTCTTAACGGGCGGTTTGCTGTTTATTTTTACAGATGCTAATATTATTAGTTTTTGGGAAGCTTGCATTTTGTGTAATTGAGGCGTTTACATAAAAAGGGTGTACATTTTTATTAGATTAATTAATTGGTTATTTCGGTTTTCTTAATTAATAAATATGGGAATATCTTTAATGATGTTGTTTTAGATACTGGCAATAGTTAGGGATTGTTTGTAAAAATGGTTTTTTCTACTTCGAAGCAATGTCATGAAAATCAATATCAATCAATAAGTAGAAGTAGTTTTTTTAATCATTTCGCTTAATTAAATTTAAATTCATTTTCAGTAATTTAAAGTAATTCAGTTTATTTTGATCGAAAACTCCTCAGATATTTTTGTTTATAGTTTTATGACTGGTATATCAGCATCTTTGGGAAGGGACGTTTTGCCTGTGTTTAGTTATGGTCAAAAATGGGATTCGGAAATATGTAGTCGTCTAGTAAAGTTGGGTTTTAGAGAAGTTGTAGAATTAACGTAATATGTGAAAATTTAAAGTAAAATTTAGAGTCGCGCGTATAGAAATATCTGAAGGGTAAAGATGCTATTTAATCATAATTTTTTCATTTCAAATTAAAATATTTTGTTGTTTTATTTGTATTAAACTTTTCATTTTTCTTTTATTAAATTCTTTTAATTGTTGTTTAATCCCTTTGTTTTATTGGCAAGATATATTTTAATTAATTTAAAATATATTTGAAGTTTTTTTACCTTTCACATTTCTATATAAAGTTAGTGATATATGAAGACATCGAAGAAACATCTAAGAAAGTCAGATAAGTATTAAATAGTAATTAGATTATTATATTAACATTTGTTATCATATGATATATGATATTGTGATAATATTATGTAATATTATTACTGGTGGCACGCTACCCAAATAGCAACTATACAGCTATTTGTATTTGATACGCCTCCAAATAATAGTGTGTGGTTCTAAATTAATGTCTTAGATAATTAATATTTTTGGCTTTAATTGGGACCAGCACCCTATTACAAAATAGATTTGCATCAAAAGATCAAAAAAAAAACACGAAAAGAAATCCCTAAAAATCAAAAGTACCGTACCTATTTTAAACTAACACGGATATTTTTTCTAAATTTATTAACGAACTGTGAATGAAAGTTCATTTCAATACTATACAAATATTTATACGTATTAACATGCTTCAGCCATTAAACAAACTCTTAACATACTTTTTTATGTGAATGACTTTATTGACGGCGCTCAAAACGAAATGTGACCATTGCACAATGCATTGGGGCATTTCAAAAAACACTCTTTTGTTTTGAATGTTGAATGTTAGCCCCACTTATGTGAAAAATGCCATAAAAAATTCTATACCACATTTCAGCTCAAAATAATGAAATTAGGGTCCGGAGGGGAAAATTTTTATTTTTTTGAGCTAAAATTTGTTTTCGATTAAAAAAAATATAACAGTCAATTACACAGGACCACAAAATTTTTCTATCGCTGAACATGAATCCTTCGTCCGTTTTGGCCCACCAAGTCAGGATTTTTTTTAAATACGAAAAACCATTTTTTTTTTCGAAAATTTTATTTCGCTCATATTTTCCAAAATATTAATCTGAAGGTATTATATGCCTATATTTTTGAAATCAGCGCGTCGATATCTATCGACATGAATTAAAAAAAAATCTGAAAATACACCTAGATAACTAGTTGCAGTGCACTGCAACCGACAGAAATTTTTTGTGGTCCTGTGTTATTTTTTCCTTATTACATATTTCGTTTGTTCTAGCTGAAATTTGGCACAGATTTAAATTGATGTATTTTGCACGATATTTAATGAAAAATATCATGCCCTACAAATAAAATATTTTTTTTTAATTGAAATAAAAACGTGTTTTTTGAAATACCCTAGTAATCATTCGAGTGTGCTTGAAATTTAATTTTAATTTAAACATAATATTTAAGAGCTCTTAAAAAAACAATTGCCACCCACAATAATAAACGTCAATAACGTAAATATTGTTGAAGAAGATTAATTTGTTTTTTGTTTTAATATCTGCTAATTATTTTAATGTGTATATTAAATGACTACCTACATAAAATATCGCTGTCAACAAAAAAATACTGTCCCCTATAGTTCATTTATCTTAAAAAAACACAGATTTGGGGGGGGGTTGTCAAAAAATTTATGATGAGTTACAAGGCGGGTAGGAGGTTCTTGGACAATCTTATGTTAGATATTTCATTATGTCTGAAATCAATTTCTAAAATTAACCCTATATTGCACATTGTTCCCATTTGGGAACACTGGGCATTAAGACCCCTGAATTCTGTAATTATCAAAATAATAACTTTATGGGCATGTAGTTTTCATTTGGGAACACTGGTCTTCAAGTTGGAGTATCCATTAATAATAATAGTAATAATAATCTTTATTGACCCAGTAGGCTATTTTACAATAGATTTGGATAGGTCACTATTTAAGAGACTTCCTATATCTATTAAATACAGTCTGAAAAAATTAAAAGTATAAAAACAAAAAAAACAGAGCGTATTCTTAAAATACAGGACTACAGTCGATACATAATAAATAAATAAGTACAGAAATAAATAAATATACAAATAAATAAGACAATACTAAAATTTAAAATAAGTACACAAATAAATAAATAGGAAGATACTGGAATTAAAAATTTAAATAATATTTGAATAAATAAAATATATACAACAAAAAAAAAACAAAAAAGTGTTTTTTTAACTCGCAGTTGTTATAAATTCCTCAAATTCTGCCAAACTGTAGTGAGTGTTTTGGAGTAATAAATCCCTTATTTTTACTTTAAAACTACTCACAGATTTTATTTGTTTTACCGAAAGGGGTAACATATTGTAGTAATAGCAACCAGCATGGTACGGTGACTTTTAATGAAGGCTTAAATTAAATCTGTTAATTACCAACTGGTTGCTATTTCTAGTCTGGTAGTGGTGTATATTACTACGGGACAATAACAAATTAAAATTTTTATGGAAAAAAACAAACAGTTTATATAAATAAATGGACACCACAGTTAAAATTTTATTTTGATAGATTGATAGATGGCAGTACCTACCTAATATTTCCGGTAAATATTTAAACAGCTGATCATGTCACGCACTTTTGAAATAAGCTGGAGTCGAATTTTTGTTAGTGTGTTGGTTTTTGTTCGAAAACGTGCTTTTTGGTATGAGGTATGAGCAAAACTTACGAAATCTTAAATTGCAAGGGGGTTAAAAATCCTTAAAAAAAATGTCTTACGTAATTTGTGCACAGCCTCTAAATACTGGAAGATTTTGTATATTTAAAACTCCTAGCAACTTAAGTTGTTAAATACAAGTTGTTACAGTAAGTTACAGAACAACGTTGTGCTTAAGTTGCGAGTAGTTCCAAATATACAAAATACGTAGTAATTCTTTTAAATGGTACACCGCCCGTAACTTTTGAATGAAATGAGATATAAACTTCAAATTTGGAATATGCATATCACACAATAAAAGCTATCATTTGCCATATTTTTAATTTTTTTATTCGGTAAGGCGGCGCCAGGGGGGCAATGGGGGACTATATTTTAAATGGCACCCTAGGTCTTGTAATACGTTATTTTAAATGGCTTAAAATTTTCTATTTAACTGTGTAACTATTTTTTAATATTCTTTTTGAAGATTTTCTTCAAAATTGTTCAAATTTTTATCGTTTTGTGCATAAATATTAAAAATTTTACATGAAAATGATAAATAATTAGTCTTAACATGATAATACGCCATGTAGTAACTATTATGGCCTTTTTGTGCAAAATTTCCAAAATTATTTTTTTTTTAATATTGAAAATTTCATCAAATTTGAAGAAAAAAAATCTTCAAAAAAACTATTAAAAATTAAATAGTTACATGGTTAAATAGATAATTTTAAGCTCTTTAAAATGACGTATCACAAGACCTAGGGTGTCATTTAAAATATTGTCCCCCACTGCCCCCCTGGCACCGCCTTACCGAATAAAAAATTGAAAACGTGACGAATGATAGTTTTTGTTATGTGATATGCATATTCCAAATTGAAAGTTTATATATCATTCCGTTCAAAAGTTACAGAGGGTGTACCATTTGAAAGAATAACCCTGTATACCAAGGCAGAGAATCCTTTAAAATCTCCATTTTTGAAAACAAACGAATAATAGTATATTATTTACCAAGTGAGAGAAGTTTAACATTTTTGACCTGCGTCAAATTGCGGGATGAGCGCGCTAGCGCGAAGCCCGCAAGACGCGGTCTAAAATGTTAAATCTTCACTCACGTGGAAAATATAGTATTTTTTTCACTACCAGTAGAATTAATTAGCTATTTATTTATTTTACTAAAATTTAATGAAAAAGCTTATCAATTTAAAATATCACGCTGGCCGTTCGCGGCCAATAAAAAACAAATGAATAACTTGACATTTCTGGCAGAAATTTTCTGGTGATCTGCTAAATCTGCTAAAATTATTAAGGTAGAAAGTGTTTCCGTGTTAAGTGTAATAAAATATATAAAAATGGAAAGTGAAATGCAAAGTGATGATTCTGGTACTCCCCCAGAAATAAGGGGACAGGCAAAAACTGTAAGGGAGAATCTATTGCCTCAAAAATCAATATATGGGTGTTGTACCTCTAGTAATCTATGATCCTTACGGTAATATATGGGTTGTATAATCTATGGTTGAATATGATGGACCAATGATTTTTACTTTTCGAAGTGTTTTTTGTAAAACATGTTTTATAGGTACTAATTTAGTTAATATTTTTTAATTTATCATGCAATAAATAAATTTGGTGCCTAAAGAAACTTGTAAATAGCAATGTGATTTAAAAATTAAGTAAAACGTCAGATGCCAAAACAGCTGAATAAAAATTCATTATTAACCATGGTGCAATTTCATTATTTTTAGAACCTCTGACGTCATAGTTAGAGAAATAAAATTTCTACCAATAAAAAGAACAGTAATAAAGATGTGCTTTTAGGCTGGTGGTGAAAAAAGTAATTTATTCACTAAAAGTTGACAGTATTAGTAGCGTTTTTATATTTTTAAAATGTGCGAAGTAAGTAATTAAAAATAATTAATGTGTTATATTCTATTATAAGTTAATTTATATTGTTTATCCAATGGCAAAATATTGTTGAATTTTGTCCAGTTGAATTTAGGCAGAGATTAATTAAAAAATAATTAATTAATTTCTCTGATTAAAAAAATGATAAATCATGTTACGCTCTAAAGCTAGTAGTGAAAAGTAGTATTTAATACGGTAACAGTTTCCTAGTGTAGGATACTCTATTCATTTTCTATATCTTATAGCTTGTCATGGGAATATAATGGGTTAATTTCTTGTACTTCAACCTGTATTATGTTAACGTAAATTTGCATTCTGACCCCCACTAAAAAGTATTGAAGCTATAATTTGGTTTAAAACGTTAATAAACATAATTTATGGCAAATATTCAATTAACAGCACTCCATGTAAGTATTTCTCATAAAACTAAACTAATAATTTTATGTTAATAACAATACATGTATGTTGTTTAAGCTATAAAAATTTTACTGTACCTGTATCTTTATTGCAAGTTTTATATTTGTTAAAAAGCTATAAAATCTATTGTTTTTATGTATTTTTAAATGACAGTTATTAATAGTAGAACAAAAAATAAGTCATAGTTTATCAAAAATTACCTCTCTACAGCTTAACGCTTGAATTACACAGACCCACAAAAAAAAGGTCGTGCACACAGAAAAATATTGTCTTAAATCAAGAATAAGGTGACTTGTGTATAACGAAGAGATTATACAGTGCGGTCCAAAAGTCACCCCCCCCCCCCTTTTAACTTTTGAACGAGTTGAGATATCGACTTCAAATTTAGAACTCTTAAATAAGACACCTTAAACTATCTTTTAGCATATATTTGATATTTTCAGCTCTTAAAATGTGGACAGGGGGGCATGGGGGACATTTTTTTAAATGGAAAGGGGGGTCGTGTAATACATCATTTTAAAGCTTATAAAATTCTCCATTTAAAAAAATGTGCCCCCATGCCCCCCTGCCCATATTTTAAGAGTATTAAATATATGCTAAAAGATAGTTTAAGTTGTCTTATTTAAAAGTTCCAAATTTGAAGTCGATATCTCAACTGATTCAAAAGTTAAGAGGGGCGGGGGCGGGTGACTTTTGGACCGCTCTGTATTCTTTTATGCATACCATATTCTTATCCTTTCATAGTTGAGAAAATATTCTCCTTTCAAGCATACCATATTCTTATCCTTCAATATTTGGAGCAAAATTTTGCTTTAAAGGAGATTATATTCTCTTCGTTATATCCAAATCACACATTCTTGATTTAAGGCAATATATTTTTTTGTGTGACCTGATATCTTGATTATGGTAATCCATTCGATGCTAAAAACGAATCGACCTCAGAATAGCGCATATACCCTCAAAATTTTACGCAAGGTCGGATTATTTTTTAGCGTCGAAAAATACGCCGGATCACCATAGGCACGATATCCGGCCACGACCTTTTTTTTGGTGAGGCTGTTATTTAAAAACTTTCAATGTTTTTAAGTAGCAGTACTTTTGGAATTATAACCGACCATTGACCATGATGAATATAAAAATATGTAAAATTTTAAGGAATTATGTTAAAAATTCCGAGAAATGGATCCAAAACTGATCCGGGATTTTTATTTCCAGTTGTTAAAGCTAGGGATAAAAACTATATAACGCAGTTATCTCGAAACCGATGGATCTGATTCGTTAACATTAATCACCTGTTTATAAGGGCGTAGATGAGGGGGGTAATGGGGGTAATTACCCCCCCCCCATTTGGGTTGGGCGCCAATTTTTTTTTGCTGCATGGTAGTTTGGTAGTTTTCTTGAAGGTATTGTTTTTGGCGCCAATTTATTTTTTTTTTCAGTAGAAACCGTCAGGGACAAAGCTTTTTTTCTTGAGGGCATTTTTCTGGGCGCCATTTTTTTTGCCAAGGCGCCAAGTTTTGCTTGAAACCGTCAGGGACAAAGCTTTTTTTTTTTTGAGGGTGTTTTTTCTTTTTCTAGGGGCGCCAAATTAATTTAAGGCTTGCTTCAGGGCCTGGGTATTACCCCCCCCCCCATAGAAGAAAAACATCTACGCCCTTGCCTGTTTATTAAATTTTGATTAAACTACCATATTTCAATAAGAAGACCGCAAAAAAGTTGTATATAAAACTTTGTGTAAATAAGTAATCAGTTAGTCGTTTATTTTGCACGGCTCTGATGTATTTTTTATTTATTTATTAAATTTTGATTAACCTGTTTTATTTCAATAAGAAGACCAAAAAAAAGTTATATATAAAAGTTTGTGTAAATAAGTAATTAATTATTTGTTTATTTTGCACGGCTCTGATGAATTTTTTTTCTTTCGAATTAAATTAAATATTTTTTTACTCTATTTCTGAATAACACCGTAGAAAGCAGACTATTATGCATAAAAATCGAGTAATATCTCTTCAGAGGACGACTGTCGACGTACAAACAGGCTGCCAGAGTCTATTATTAGACTTCCATTCCTCATTTTTGTCTCGGAGTTCACTCGACAAGATGTTACTAAACCGCAGATCAAGCATGCATTTCACGTTCAATGGCGTAACCTTAAACGCAAACATGCTAAAAATGCGACATGTCAAATTTAATTGCAATGCGAAAATCATCACTAATCCTTTAAAGAAACAATGCAAAGAATTTATCACCAAAATTAGTTTTATAGTTGTTGAAATTGTGAGTTTACCTACCGGGAAGGAATTCCCCATTTTTGTCTTAGGCCGGACCCGACGCACTATGTCGTATTTGGGGTCTAAAAGTGACCAAAACTATAGCTACCCATCATGATGGTCATATTGCACGCAAATGTCTTTTTTAACAGTAAATAAATATTTTTTTATTCGATTGATTCTAAAAGCGACACTTTTTGTTCATGTTTTGCGGGCGAAAAGTTGGACTTTGTGGCCCTAGGGCCAAAAACTTTTTTCGGCCCGCTAACTAAAACTTGTTGTTTTTAAGCTTTTTTAAATAAGATGCTTTACCTGTACTGTAATATTTATAAAGAAAAATACTCCTCGTGTAGGACATTCACTTTTAATGCATTTCGATGTTTTAATCATATTAAATTTCATGCTAAAGATACTAATAAATTATCTTTCTAGCTGTAAAATAAATCACAGAGATTCCCAAATTAATTTGTAATGCTAAATATTCGTAAGTTTTTTTTATATCATGAGAAATGTGAAGACTGAAGCAGGGATGCCGATCTTTTTCAAAAGAATCGATTCTAAGGATCGATTCAAAGGAAAAAGAATCGATTATGAAAAAGATCGAAAGTAAAATAATCGATTCAAAAAATTCTTAAACTGGGATTATCTCGACTAAACTGAGTTTAAGTTAAAAATGCTGTGTTTTGATTGGTAGGCTGCCAATTTAAACCAAGTTTAAACTTAAAATATCGTTGGTGCAAGTGGCCCTAATTGTAACAAAAGAATCGATCTTCAAAAGAATCGATTAAAAATCGGTATCCCTGGACTGAAGGCTGTTCTGTGGAAGACATGCGCAAAATATTGTTTTCATCAGCTGTTATTTATGAAGTGGTTCTTAATAAATTACATGTTTTTAGTTTTTAAAGTTTATTTTTACCGTAACAGAATGAACATTAAATAATATTTTTTTTTTACAAAATTGTATTTTCTTGTTTATGAAGAATTGTTTATGTTAAAAGTACAATTTGTACAATTTTGGAAAATAATGGGACAATCCATTTTTTGGAGCTTTGAAACGTCTAAATTTGTTGCGTTTAGAACAGAGGTGCTGACTGTGCTAGATGTGGTGCTTTGTAGTTCAGTTTCAAAGGCAGTGGAAGTGCTTGCTTGATTAAGTTGAGGTTCCAAAGTAAAGTCTGAGGGCTCAAGATTATAGTTAAAATCTACAGGCGAAACATTTAAAATTTTATTTGAAACTTCAATTTTGTTCGGGAGAGAGTCTGCAATATAGCCTTCGGCAACTGTGGAGGACTTCCATCCACCATGCCTTTTGAGGGATGTGAGGTCTGCTCCAGCATCCACAAGTATTGTGGCTGAAGTTCGCCGAAAGCAATGGCCAGTGTACCCTTTAGGGTTTTCTAATTTTAGGTAAGTAGCTATCTCTTGTGGAATTGTTCCAAATTTGTTTTTTCCAACTACTTGCCTAACACATTTTCCCTTTCTATAGCCTAGAAAAAATCTTTCTTCAGAAAAATTTGTTGGTCTTAGGCTTGCAAATTTTCTGAACATATCTAAGTATTTTTTTCCTGTTATTGTAAATGACCTGGGATTATTTGTTTTTGTTTGTGGGATTCGTATAAGCAGTGCCGAGCCTAAATCATCAATATCTTGAATTTTGATATTAGCTAACTCCTCCCTCCTACACGCTCCAGTAATTCCAAACAAAAATGCAATCTGTGAAAAAACAGCCCTGTTAAATTAAAGCCCTTATTGCTCTTAAAATATATATGTACCTTTTGTAATAAATAATCCTCGTCTGGTGCTGTTAATAAAAACTTATCAAATTGTTCTTTTGTCAAAACACTGGATTTTTTTGGTTTGTAGGTAGAACTTTGTTGTTTTAAAAATGCTCGAAGCTTCATGTACTTAGAAATATCAACATTTCTAGTCAAACACAATTTTGATTTCAACATAGAATACATAGACCATAGTGTTGAAGCTTTGAACGTTTTTGAAAGCTCTGCCATATATGCAAGTAGTACATTTTCAGATATGGTATGTACATTTTTCTCTTGCATGTATTTTTGAAATCTTTTATATGCATTTTCATATACATCTCTTGATTTTTGAGGCAGCAAATTATTTGACACCTCTTGTGCCGCCTCTCTTATTTCTGGTGGTGTAGATGACATATTTTCAATATCTGAATCCATTTTTCAAATTTTTTTTGTTAAAACACCAATTTAAATACGAAACAGCACACAAAAGAAACGATGCGCTTCTATTCAATTGTTTTTTTTTTTAGTTATTTGATTGCCTAGCAATTTGTCATGGATAACTAGATATAATATTTTTGACATTTTTGATATTTAAAATTAAATATATTATAATAATTTTTTAAAAATAGTTACAATCGAATAAAAAACGTTGTATAATACACGGGCGAAAAGTTAAATTTCGATTTCGTAGGTTAATTACCCTCGGGCCGGCCCTATCGGCCGGCCCTCGGCTTCTAAAAACCTACTCAATCGAAAAGCTTAACTTTTCGCCCTTGTATTATAAACTACTATTAGATATGTTTACTTTCCCCTGGGTACTTAGAGGGAAAGCTTAGCGTTAGAAAAAAAGAAATAAAAAAATATTGTTTTTTTTTACATTTATCGACGCATCGCGACGTTTTATATGCAATAAGTTGATTTCCGAGAAAAAATCTGTCTGCCGGTCTGTCTGTCTGTCTGTAAGGAAAAGTTTGTATCCACAATAACTCGAGAAGACTTCAAATTTGAAACAAAGTTTCCTTATTCAAAGTTCTCGGCAGGAATTGTATTTGAAAAAAAAAATAGAAGTGGGGTAAGGGATAAAAAGATTTAAAATCTATTTTTTCTACAACTTTTGTTTTTAATTTTTTTAATTTTTTGACAAAAGAAACTTTTAAGATAAAAAATTTTAACAACCCTATAAAAAATTTCAGATTCAAACGCATAAAAAATAAAATTTGTTTGAATTAAAAACAATAATTTAAAATTATCTGTATTAATTTTTTAAATTTTTATGGTGAAATTGATAAAATTATTAATAATTATTTTCAAAAAAAAAAAAAAAAAATGGGGAATTTAACGGGAAAGCTTTGTTATATAACAAAGAATTTTGATTGAAAAGAATAAATTGAAATAATTTTTATTATTTTTTTTAAATTTTAATGGTTGATCTAACTAAATTGGTAAAATTATAAATAATTATTTTCAAAAAATCAAAAAAAAAAAATAAAATTTGTTTTTCGAGGATTGTTTTTCAATGTTGCCGTCATTTGCCGAAAGTACCACTATTTCAACGTTTTAAGGTGCGTATTAACATACACTTTAATGTACCATTTATCCCCAAGCAGTCCCAAGCACCATAACGTTTTGATTTTTTTCCATTAAAAAACATGTAAAAAAATAGGTTTAATTTGGATCGCCCTGTAAGTGCCCGGATTCCATATTTTTTGTATATTTATTAATAAATCTTTAAAACAATGTATTTTTAAGCATTTGACAGAAATTGCAGCAAATAAAGTAAGTGCAAGTTTACAGTATGAAATTTAAATATTTTGCACTGGTTGGAAAAAAAGTACGCCACTGTCTTACAAAGCATTTGCAATTAAAAAAAATAGCCAAGTGTGATGAAGGAAAGTCCAAATAATAATTGTTAGTAAAAAATTTCAGTCTATGCCCAACTTCATCTGATAGGTTTTGGTCACGAATACGACATAGTGCGACGATATGTTTTTACTAAAATTTAGTATTTACTATTTAATAGTGGTTTCACTTACTGACTCCTATATAGAAAGCCATATGGGTTTTTTTATTTATTTATTTATTTATTTATTTATTTATTTACCACTATTTACAGGATAGCCCAATTACAAATAGGGAATAAAAAAGAATATAAAAATATTACTTAAAAATACATAAAAAATGAGATTTTAAAAAGAAGAAAATAGAAATTTAAGTTATAAAAAAAAGATTTTTTATGGTAGTGATGTTACAGCCGAATATATCGAATATTTCACAAAACTGATTTGCATACTTACACATCTGATGTAATGGAGAGTGGCTAAAGGCATTTGTTCGAATGTTGTTGGTAGATAAAAAGTCGTTTGAGATCTTATTGGTAAACGTGGAACAGAAAAATTAATTAAATTTAGTATTTCAGAACAGTCCAATGATCCATGAATTATACTATGTAAAAAACATAAATAAGTCGTAATTCGGCGGTTTTCCAAGCTCATCACAGAAAATCTATTGTAAAAAACCTCGTTAGATGTACCTATATCAGGATATACTCCATCTAGTTTAAAGCAAACGTACTTTAAAAATTTCCTTTGAATATTTTCAATTTCAATTATGGTTGTTTTGTAGCCCGGTGACCAGATGATAGATGCATAATTTAATTTAGATAGTAAAAAAGCAATATACAGTAAAAATAAAGTTTCAGCTTCATGAAATTCTCTTGAGTTTCTTACAATGCAGCCCAGAATTTTATTGCAGGATGATACTAAACTTAAAATATGTTCCGAGAATGTTAATTTTGTGTCAAAAACAACTCCCAAGTCTTTAAATGAGTATACTCTATTAAGAATATCGTTGTTTATAGTATATAAGAACTCAATGTTATTTTTCTTTGTAGAATAAGTAGCAACATTACATTTTTTTATGTTTAAGTATAATTGATTTCTAACGCACCATTCATAAAGTTTATTAATGTTTTCTTGAAGTTTTCTGCAGTCTTCTAGATTAAATATTCTTAAAAAAAGCTTTAGATCGTCAGCGTACAATAAACATAACACATCAAGAATATCGACAATGTCATTTATAAAAAGAATAAAAAACAAAGGTCCCAACACTGACCCCTGTGGTACACCGGATGTTACAAGGATAAGAAATGATTTTAAACCGGAAAATAAGACATACTGATAACGATCACCAAAATATGATTTAAAAAATTTTAACAAGTCCTCAGAAAAAGAAAAGAAAACATCAAGTTTTTCAAGTAAGATATCATGTTTAATTCCTTCGAAAGCTTTTGTAAAATCCGTATATATTACGTCAGTTTGAAAACCCAAGTGTATGGATTCCTTTAAAAATTGTGTAACACAAAACAAGTTAGTAGTCGTTGATCGATGTTTAACGAATCCATGCTGTTTTTCAGAAATTAAGTTTTTTACATGAGCATATATACGAGAATGCAGGACAATTTCAAAAACCTTGGAAAAATTGTTGATTATAGTAATCGGTCTGTAGTTTGAAATTTCAGAACGATCTCCTTTTTTAAAAATGGGAGTTATCTTTGACATTTTCCAACACTCCGGAAACACACAAAGCTTAAGAGATAAATTGAAAAGTGTTTTTAATGGTAAAGCCAGCACCTCAGCACAATCTTTTAAAATAAAAGCAGGAATACCATCTGGACCACTCGTCATTTTAGGCTTAAGCTTTTTCAGTGCTAAACGAACTTCGTTTTCCGATATATTGTTAATAATAAGACTGTTTTGATAATTATTTTTTAATTGAAATTCAGGTTGTACATTAGACTTTAAACTAGATGCAGGATATGATGACTCAAAAAACTTCCCAAAAGCATTTGAAATATTTTGAGGGTTTGTGTAGGAATTACCTTCATAAAACATTTCAGTAGGATAGCTACTATTCTTGGTACTCTTTATGTGATTCCAAAATTTTTTTGGTTCATTTTTTATTGAAGTCTCAACATCATTCATATAGGTACTGTAACTATCATCAATATTACGTTTAATTGAAGCACGCAAATCTTTAAATAAATTTAGTTTTTTTATGAACTTATGGTAAGGGTTTCTGGATTTTTTCTTGTGGGATTTTGTTCAGAATAAAGTTGATGAATGTGCTGAAATTCCGATTGAAATGTTTTTAAATATGTGCGATTCCATAGCTCCAGCGTTGTATAGATCGGAGTAGTTTGAACATAGGATCCTAGTAAAAAACAAATACGTTAATGTAGTTTGGTATAAACATTAAAAGCAAATTGTACGATATTTAATAAACAATTATAAACAATCAAAGTGTGGTAACATTTATTGCGACATCCGTATATCCAGAACTACTCATTTTAAATTATTGGTTGTATTTGAGTTTTGATGGTGTCCTTAATCAAATAATCGTAATATATACAGGGTTATTATAAACCCAAGTTTGGGTTATTTCCTATGAAACCGAAAGTAATAGTATTCAGAAAATTACATCAGCAGGAACATCGCACTGTAAATTTCGAAACATCGCGTCTGCAAAAATATGGTTTAGGTTCCTTACACTAATTACCTCTGTACATGATGACTGGTAACATATACAAACTCCAATTAACTACTCCACTTAGTTTATAAGTTACGCTATATACAAGTAATAAATTGGAGTTTGTATAGGTTACCAGTCATAATGCAGAAGTTGATTAGTACCATAAACCGAAAATATTTTTTTTGCAGATACGATGTTTTGCGATATCTCTATATAACCACATAAAAAAGTAGTGTGTCATTTAAAAGAATAACCCTGTATAACAACCGAAATATGATCGCTGTAAAATGCATCAAATGCGATCCAATAAATCATTTCAGAGCTTAAAGGAAATAATCATCAAAAATCTATTTGATACTTGCGACAATGGTGTTTCTCTCGTAACAGCGCGTTGTTTCTCATGTAACGATCATAATTCTTGGCCGGGATCTGTCTGAGAAGGGTGAATACGTTCAAGTGCAAAGTGCACTCTCACACTTGCAGCGAACAACTCTTCCGAAATCACTTAACCACAAGGCCTAATAAAAATTCCATGCGTTCCATCTAGAGTGTGTGATTCATCTGGTTCCAAACAGCTACACATCCTTGTAACTTTACGAATTTAAACTTTTTCGTTTATCACAATATCGATGTAGTATGATTACTCCAAAGATTAATAACTAAATGAAAATAAAGTTTAATGCCTTATAGACGGCAAACTATTAAAATCTATAAAGAAATTGCACTGCTCTACTACATAATTTTCACAATCAATAAGAAAATCTCTACCAAAATGTCATATCGTCGGCTTAAAGTGTTAACTTTCTAACTCCTATTGACCAAACTTTACAGGAAACAAAAAAAAAACCTTATAATTATTTCTATAATTATTGTATAACAAAATGAAAAATCCCGTTTCTTGGATGTATTTTGGACGTTTTAACAACTATCAACTATAAAAAATTAATTTGGGCTTGATTTTTATTGAATTAAAAAGGAGATGGCAGGTTTTCTACCTTTGAGACAAATCTCCATCAAGGAGTTGGCAGGATTTAGGTATACGTAAAACCTGCCAACTTCTTGATGAAGATTTGTGTCAAAGGTAGGTAGGTTTTCTACCTTCTTTTTAATTCAATAAAAATCAAGCCCAAATTAATTTTTTATAGTTGATGGTTGCAAAAACTTCGAAAACCCGCTAATAAAGAAACGGAATTTTTCATGTTGTTATACAATAATTATAGAAATAATTATAAGGTTTTTTTATTTCCTGTAAAGTTTTTTCAAAAAATAAAGCAGTTATTGTAAAAGTTTTTATTTTAGAAAATGAAAGTACAAAATACTGTCTTCAACATCGAAAAGCAATCATTTTAAAAATAAAAACCTTTGCAATAATTGCTGGAAGTGGCGGAGTTAGCAGCTTTTCGAACTAGCGGCTGAAGCGCGTGGAGTAAGCAGGTAAACGTATCATGAAAAATGTGACATTTGGGAAAACGTTAGGGTTACCTATTTTTCGCAGATGGTGTAACTAAGCGCCCTCTTTTGAACGGTATCAAAAACGATTATTCGTTCAAAAGTGGAGTTAGCAGGTTAACACTTTAAGCCGACGATATAGCTGCTATTTCACGCTTTTTTTGCGATCATCAGTGAGCATATACTGGTATGGTGGCTTTCGGACCGACTCGTCAGTGAGAAAGCCACCATACCAATATATGCTCACTGATGATCGCAAGAAAGCGTGAAATAGTAACTATATGACGTTTTAGTAGGGATTTTCCCATTGATTGTGAAAATTCTGTAGTAGAGCAGTGCAATTTCTTTATAGATTAATAACTAATTACACTTTTAGTATAGGAAATTCAAGTTTTTGGTCTTTTTAGTATGCACCATATTTAAATTCGGTATAAAAAAATATAGAAAACAACAAAAGTTGGGAAAATTATGAAATTATGGAGTTGAGACTTTTGTTTTTGTCATTAATATTTCGCCGTCATATAAAAAGATGACCGCAAAATTAGCCTCTTTTTCAAACATCTGTAACTTCGATTGGAATATGAATGAAGCTAATTTATGCTACAAAAAAAGTTACTTAGAAATTTTTCTCATGGGTCAATTTTTTTTAGAAATTGCTTTGGAATTGGTTTGTTTATATAACTGGGTGTTGCGGATTTTTTTTTCAGATTTTTAAAAATTAATTAGGGGTTTGGCCCTATAATTTTTTTGAAAAATAATCTTATTTAATGTGTTTCATTAATAGTATAACATATTACAAGGCATTTGAAAACATTTTGTATTTATTTGCTACAAAATTGATATTTTTATTGCAATTAAATGCATTTTTTAACGTTTTTTGATATATTTAATTATTTTTTAGACCACCTGTACTTTTTTCAAAAAATATAATTCCTGAATTTGTACATATTGAAGAATACCCTTAAAAAAATAACTATTCGGAAAAATTTCTAAGTGCATTTTTTTCTAGTATTTATTAACCACATGTGTCAATTTTTAGCATTTTCACCCCAAAAAAAAAAAACGTTTTATTTTTGTAGAGGGGCATAAAAATTGAGAATATTCCTTTATTATCCAGAAACACTTTTTTGTTTCATAAATGTCCAATTTCAATGTTTTTATATTCTTAAAAAAAATAAAAACCCTTCACGTGATTTTCTATTCAAAAAACCACCTGGCGCGACCTCTAAATATTTTTTTAAAAATCTAAAAAAACTCAGGGTTGTTTTTTACCCAAAGGCATAATTTTAAGGGGTGGGACCCAAACAATTCTGTAGGTGGTGGACACCCTAGCCAGTAGTTACAAAACGGTAACTAAAATTGTTGGATTAGAGTTTTTTTGCATTTTTAGGTCAGTTGGTAGATCATCAGATGATCAGATTCTGATATGAGAGCAGATCAGAAGGTCTTGAGTGCAAATCCCAGTTAGGGAACATCTTTTTTTCTGAAAGTTAATTGAATTATATTTTCCAGGATTTTTTTTTTTTTATTTAAATTTCTTTTATCGGATTTTGGAATCCATTGATTATTATCGAGTACGTAACATACTTGACATAATTTGGCAGTTTTTCCTTACACATTGCTTGACGCTTTTACGGTTATTGCCGTAGTTACTTCGGTCGCGTTAGGTTATTAAGCTGATTAATCTTTTGCATCTGTTCGAGGCTTTAAAATACATTATATAAGTCTGGTAACGTATATAAAAGGCATAGTATATGGTGCAATATGTTATGATGTAAACCAATTTTGTTTAATGGTCACCGCTACAATACGTTAGACAACATATATTTGACTTTGACAGTGCAAAAAAAAATTGCAATATATGCAAAATTGGTAAAGAATGCATAAAAAAGCTCACTCACTCAATGCGTCAAATTTAGCAATAGGTCATAAGTTCCCTAAAAAACTTTTTTACTTAAAAACAAATATCTTACCGTATTGTAATTTAAAATATAATTTAAAATGTTATTTTTACCTGAAATATGCATAATTGATTTCCCATTTTGAAAATTCCAAAATTTCGGAAAGCAAAAATTTTCAAATTTTTTTTTTGCGTATTTTTGCGTTTTATGACGTTTTATGCCGAAATCAATTTCAAGCAAAAAAAAAATTGTGTATCGGTCTGTCCGGGAAATCTTGTGGGCACGATAACTTAAAAACACTTTAAGCTAGAGACTTGAAATTTGACATATGGGTATGTTACCAAAAGTTCTAGCTCGGGATTGTTTTTGGTGAACATGGGGTGCGGCAAGGGGGGCAAATGGGGAAAAATACATTTTTTTTTAGAAAAATTTGATAATTTCTATATAGGGGTTGAGGTTGCTGAAATTGAATCCCCGAGGGGGTGAGGGGGTAAATATTTTTAAATATTTTCAATATTTTCGTCAACATTGGTATATAGGGGTTGGCGAATATGAATCTGATAATATATATTTTTTCTAATTTCACCCCCTGATGGCGGGGGGTAGTTTTCGTGAAAACTGATATATTGGGGTTTTCGAGGTTGCTGAAAGTGAATCTAATAATAAAAAAATTCTAAAAAGTTTTTTTGAAAATTGGTATATTGGGGTTTTTGAGGTTGCTGAAAGTGGATCTGATTATAAGAAAATTCTAACTCCACCCCCAAAGAGGCGGGGGGTAGTTTTCGTGAAAATGGGTATATTTTTAAGATTGCTAGATAATAAATAATCCATTTTACGCCCGGATACGTAATACTTGAACGTTCCCCAACCCCAAAAACCCCTATATACCAATTTTGACGAATATATTGAAAATGTTTAAAAATATTTACCCCCTCACCCTCTCGGGGGTGGACTTAAAAACAAATTATTATCAGATTCAATTTCAGCAACCTCAAAAACTTCTATATAGAAATTTTCAAATTTTTCTAAAAAAAAATGTATTTTTCCCCATTTGCCCCCTTGCCGCAACCAAAAACAATCTCGAGCTAGAACTTTTGGTAACATACCCGTATGTCAAATTTCAAGTCTCTAGCTTAAAGCGTTCTTAAGTTATCGTGCCCACAAGATTTCCCGGACAGACCGTTCGACCGACCTAACGACAATTTTTTTTTTTTGCTTGAAATTAATTTATAACGACATAAAACGTCGTGAAACGCAAAAATACGCAAAAAAAAATAAAAATTTTGCACGAATACAAGACTGCGCGGGATTTTTTAATTGTGTTGGGAAAGTTCTTATGCAACATCAAATAATTTACCTAGAATTATAAATCGAAACCATATGGCTTTAAATTCGTTGAAAGATTTAGATGCAACAAAACATACTGCGATACTCTTTTAATATGAAAATTTGCATTCGAATCAAAGATTCTACGTAAACTGAAGTGCATAATATGTAAGGCCCGGGTCCGTACTTATATAATTTTAAATTTTTATTTAAATAGAAAAATTATTCACCGTTTTTAAAATACATATCTTGAAAAATAATTGTATTTTCATAAAAGTGACCAAATTATTATGCATTTCGAAACCGTATAGCTATACCTATACGACTTACATACCATACTGAGATAAATTTTTACATCCACGTGCATGGGTAATTTACTTGCAGCTGCTGCTGATGTGAATTTACACTCGAAGCGTTAATATAAATGCCGTGTGTATTATTTTTTTACATCCAGTGTGTAAAGTTTACACCAACGCATAAATATACTTTTTACCTAAAACCCTTCATTTTATTAAAAAAAAATAGAATAACCATTTTGTTATTTTTCTATTTATGAATAGTGTTTTATGGAAAAACTACGCAACAGAAAAATAAAACGTATATTCGTAATCAGCGCTACAAAAAGTACCAATATAAAATAGAAAACATACACCAGTCTTAACAACTCAAAATCAAGGTCGTAGATGTATTTTTTCCATGAGGGGGGTAATACCAAGGTCGTAGATATTTAAAATGAAAAAAAAGGTAAATTTTTATATGTTTTAATATATAATTTTTGTCCTATGGGGGGGGGGGTAATTACCCCCCATTACCCCCCCCCCTCATCTACGCCCTTGCTCAAAATTTGCAGGCCAGTGTTACCGCCTAAATAAGTAAAATATTATAAAATGTATGTTTTAAGGATATTGTATAATCACACTTTAAATATTTACTTTTAATCAACAATCCAAACCAATTATTTCTTTGAAAAATCTAGCACACACAAAATTATACGTGCGCTCTTACAAACGTAAACAATTATAATGGTCGACAGCCACCAGACTCGATGAAGCAGGAATTCTGGCTTCTCGAGTCACGTGACTAGCTTAACGCCCGCGATTGGCTGGCTTGTACTTCGGGTGTATTGTTGCTAAAGGTATGTTTATAAAAATACACTTTCTTGAGCTCCGAGTGTATTGTTGCAGAAGGTATGGATGTAAAAATACACACTCTAGGTCAAAATCACCTCACGTGTGTAGTGTCACATCAATGTTGATGTTGTATTGTTAATATTTATCGCTCCGATCAGGGCGATGTTGATGCATTTTTTGAATTACTTTTTGATTGTGTAAGTTGGTGTAATGAGAAATTTAAATATGTAATTATTTGCGGCGACTTTAATATTGACGAGACTAGAGACCCTAGAGATTTTGATAAACTTAAGGATATTTTTAACACTTTTAATTTATTTTCATATATCCAGTCTCCTACTCGAGTTTTTACGATCAGGCAGACTACAGGATATTCTAAAATTGACTACATTGTTACCAATTTTAATGGCTGTAGCAGCGACAATTTAAATATTCCCTTTTCTGATCACAATGCGCAAATCCTTAAAGGAAAATTAAGCATTAACATTTTAAAAGAAAATACACCTGCGGAAACTTTTCTTTGTCGTAGGATTAACACAGAAAATACGAATTACTTTAAATTTCTTTTTAATAAACACTTTTGTAAAGTAGATAAAACAAAAGATTTTAGCTCTAATTTTAAATTATTTTTTGATACGTTATTGTGGTGTTTTGATTGTGCATGTCCAAAACTTGTTAAAAAACAACGGAAGTGTACTCCAGCTCTTAAAGTAAAATTTTCTGTTGAGTTACGGAAAGAATTAAATGACTTAAAAAATCTCAACTGGTTGCGTAAAAGAGATTCTAGCATGGCAACACAAGAACTCTATAAATCACATAAAAAGCAATTAAATAAAAAAATAATATCAGAGAAACAAAAACATTGTGCAAGTATCATTAATAATGCGACTAACAAAACTAGAGCATCTTGGAAAATGATTAAAGCTTTGCAAAATCGTACCCAAAAACCTAAAAACATTCATTTATTAGAAAATAATATCTTAATAGCGGATGAATCTCGTGTTGCAGATACTTTTGGCAAATATTTAAGCAATGTAGTAAACAATTTATTAATTAGTACTTTTGGACAAGACTTATCTTCGGAGTGCACAACCAATCCTATTATCTCAGAAACTCTACTATTTAGACCTATCTTAAAGAACGAGGTCATATATGTGATTAAAGGTTTTCCGTGTAAAAAATCCACAGGATTAGACGAACTCCCAATAAGTTTTATTAAGAATGTTGTGAATGAGATTGCTCAACCCTTAACGGATTTAATCAATATGTCTGTAAAATCTGGGGAGTTCCCAAGCGCCCTTAAAGAATGTTCAGTTACCCTAATCCATAAAAAAAACGAAACCACCAATCCTGCCAATTATAGACCCATCTCTTTATTAAGTGTCATATCAAAAATATTTGAAAAGCTTGTCTGCAGACAAATAGTAGATTTTTTACAAAAAAATAAAGTTCTCAATTCTTGTCAGCATGGTTTCAGGGAGGGCAGGTCCACAGAAACGGCCTCTATCGATTTTGTACAGCATCTGTATGAATCCATAGATAGTGGTTATTTTGTTATTGCTATAAGTTTCGACTTATCAAGGGCCTTTGACACTGTGGATCCTGATTTTCTCAAAACAAAACTTTTTAATTTAGGAGTACGTGGAAAGATTAATGATTGGATTAAGTCTTTTTTAACTAATAGGAGCTTTAGGGTTAAAATAAACGGAGTCTTCTCTAAATTATTTAAGTCATTTGCAGGAACCCCTCAAGGCAGTATTCTTGGGCCTTTATTATTTCTTCTTTTTGTAAATGACTTACCTTATTTTGTTTTAGATGGTAAAATTTTCATGTATGCAGACGATACTACAATTGTCATTATTGATTTAAATAGAGATAATCTTATTAAAAGAGTCAATATGGTAGTTGAAGCGTTCGCCAAGTGGTGCCATAAAAACAAATTAATACTTAACCATGATAAAACAGTCTTTACAGAATTTGGGCACCAAAGAAAGGTTTTCGCTAATCCCACTTTTGTCTTTAACAACCAATCATTTGTACCTGCTAAATCAGTCTGTTTTTTAGGAGTCACAATAGATAAAAATCTTACCTGGTCTCTCCACATTGATAAGCTTTGTAATAGACTTATGAAGCAAGTTTATGTTATTAGGAGCCTTAAAAACTCACTAGATCAAAAGACCTTATTGAGTGTTTACTACGCAAATGTTCATTCGCTATTATCATATAACATAATTGTGTGGGGTCATTCTAGTGATATTAATAGAGTTCTTGTAGTTCAAAAACGAATCATAAGAGTCATTTATAACCTTGACTTTAACCATACGTGTCGTGATCATTTTAAAAATAACTCTATTTTAACTGTGACGTCTATTTATTTATTTAAGTTATTGGTATATGTTTTTAATAATCGTAATTTTTTTGTAACAAATGGTTATCTACATAATTACCCCACTCGACAACGAGACCTAATTCGTTGCAATAAATTTAGATTATCTATGTTTAAAAAATCTCCTGCCTATGCAGGATACCACTATTTCAATATTTTACCCAATTCCATTAAAGAAGCCACATCTATTAACATTTTTAAAAAAAATATTAAAAAATTATTGCTCTCACAAACGTTTTATTCTTTCGAAGAGTTCGAAAACTATATGTCTACCCTGGTTTGAGTTATAAATATATCGCTTTCATAAGATCGTTCGTTTATTTTTTTTTTGTGTTTTTATTTATGTATGCATGTAAATATTTTTTTTTTTTTTTTATATACGAATAATATGTTTGTGATATAGTTTTAAGTCTCAATATTATATTTTAATGACGAGTCTATCTATTGTAAAATAGCCAAGGACAATAAAGATATCTATCTATCTATCTATCTATCTATCTATCTATCTATCTATCTATCTATCTATCTATCTATCATTTATATAAAGGTGTAAAATTTACACATTTATAGAGTGTATTTTTTACACCTTTCCAATGTAATTTCTTTCAGTGCAGTGCTGTTATATTTTAATATTCTACAAAACTTCTAAATGCACTGTAATCTTACATGTAAAATTTTTATGCAGTCACATTAAAAAGTATACATTTTAAATTAATGAAAAATGCGGAAATATTTTTAACATTTTCTAATGAGCAGGAATATCGTATGTCCGCCATGCGCATAAATATTAATATTAAAATAACTGCAAATTTCAGCTTATTTATATTTTAGAGTGTTAAACGTTTAAATATTTGTGTGTAAATGTGTAAATAAAATAAATTGATAACTGTACGTAGGTTCCATTATATTTGCCTACTCATATTCTCCTCGTCTCAAAAGTAACCACACATCCCAGGCTATATCCATTTACTTTTTGATTTGTGTTTTATTTATAGCCTGTATCTGTCTATTTTTATTTCATTTTGTGGTTAAACACTAACGGTATAAACAAATAATAGTGTTTATGTCAATTTAAATAGTTGTAAAACCTAACATTATAATAATTTAATATAACGCATTGGCAGGGAAACTTTTAGTAGGTTCTTTGTTATTATAATTTGTTTGTTTATTTTTTCGATTGATTTCTCTTAAGGTATGACGTATTCTCGGTTATGAGAAGTTCAAAAAAGCTTGTCGGAAAAAAGCGTATTGCATGAAAACCTCATTAGTTTATTCTTAGTTATTTTAAACTTAAAATAGCCCGGACTTTGAAGTAACTTTTTATTTGTAGGCTACAAAATTTAATTGTCTTTTTAGTAAAAATATTGATAAATTGGATTTCCAATAAATATTAGTATTATTATTAATTATTGATAAATATTTATATAGTTATAGTCACTTTAAGTAATTTTGTATTTAAAAAAATAAATAAATTGTCTTATATTTAAGAAGAAGATAAACTCTTAAAAAGTGAATAAGCGAATAGCGAAAAAGAAGATATTATTTAATCAAGTATAAATACTTTTATAGATGTTATTTAGTACAGACTTGTGTAATTTTTAAATTTCAGTGCACTTGACGGCATTATGCTATACGCCACATGTTATTTCCTACCACTAACAAAACTTTTTAAATGAATAAAGTCATTGTTGGAATACTAGTATTAAAAGACAGCTGTTTTTATAAGGATATACTACTAGCAACTTACTAGTCAGATAAAGAAAAATGGATTTATGTGGGGTGTGTGTCTGGAGTCGCGTAAATATAGAAGAATTTTTATACTTGATGCAATAATTTTTATACTTGATGCAATAATGTTTATACTTGATGCAATAATTTGCTAATCTAAATAAGTATAAGTAATACTCGGAACAAGATTGTATCTAGAATTGGTTAAAGTATAGTTATATTCTTGATTTCAATACTAGTTAAGTCTTGAACAAAATAAAACTTTTATCAGCGTACAAGAATAGGATTTTCCTGAAAAGAAGTATAACTAGGGTTGCGGAATGGGGAAACTACTAGCATAGCGCTGATTCAAGATTATTAATCTTCAATCCAGTTAGCTTTTTTCCATGTGATTGGCTTGCCAAAAGCGCCTTGCCTTTTAAATTAGACAGTTTTATTTTATCATTGACAGTACTTGGAGTAGAATTAATATGGACACGACTAAAAAGTAAATAATATTTTAGCCATTAGGTACTTGTGCTTAAAAGCACAAGCACACAGTCTTTGGAGAAGACTTCTCGTGCAATTATTTCTTCTCGGCCAATTATTTCAAATTTTATCTTCTAATTGGCTATTTTTAGATTATATTTTTTATTAAATAATCCAATTATCTAGAACTAGTATCTTTAGAATGCAGAAGAATCTGACGATTGTTTTTTGGGCTTGAAATGTAACTTTTATCTGTTCACTTCCCATCCGATGCTGGATTTATTTATATCCTCAATAAAAAGTGGACGTGCACTTATAGTCTAAGAGCTGGTGACCATTTTCAATTTATTATTTTCTCCCGGCTGTATTTTATAAATGTCTTAAAGAATATTCAAATTAAGTCCAAATCAAAAAGCTGTGAAAAAAAGGTACCCTAAAAATCAATTTTTAACCTGCCTACTCATATACATTACATTTAATGTAATGTTGTCATGATCCGTATATTTTATATGGTGTTAAAATTTTTAAAATAATATTGCTTTAATCATAGCGCAAATACATTCTGCCTTCACGAGGTTTGCTTCGGCAAAGTACGGCTTGTTCTACATTAGATCGGACCCTTTTTCGGTGACATTTGCCATATAATTTATGGTTAAAATGATCGTTTCAGATGTCAGGAATAGTAATAAGCTTGCAAATTGATGAGACTGGAACTCTTTTGTCGGGGTAATTAATTATAGTCGGTGTCTTTAGAACTATTTTTCGCTAAAAGCCTTGTCAAATAAATTTGACCTACTTATCATATATATAAACTCATAAAAAATTCATATTTATTCAGTATTACTTAGAGTGTCTCCATGTCAATTTCAAAAGTGAAAATTTAGTTTCTGTGAGAAATAATTTTGAGAATTATTCTTGAATTAAAAATAGTTTTTAAACTTTTGAGACTTGTAATATCAGACTTAAAAATAATATTGGACACTTATAAATATTGTTTGTATAAACACTGATAGAAATTTTGACGAATATTAATGAACTTTGAAAAATATTCTGTAAACTTATTTAAATGACTTATACGAACCAGTTTTAATATTTACACTAAGAAAAATTTGGAAAATAAATTGGACTTTGAAAATGATTGTGAATAGTTGGGATTTCAAACATAGAATGTTAATTTAGAAGTATTTAATGGAGAACTAATATTTAATGGAAATTAGAATTTAAGGGGCTTTGCATAAAAGTAGGACTTATAAGTAAGAATTGATCTTTCATGTTCCTGAAGAATTTATTCACATTTATTTAATATATTATTCTTAAGTTAAAAAGCAGTCATTTTAATCTGTTTCCAAAGCACCATCTCAATAGAACTTACTTTGCTCCCGAAAAAAGTGATACGTGGTTAAGTATATTCTCCGCTCGGGTATACTTTAAATACTATAGAAGATAGGATGGCTATTTTACAATTCATAACATTAGTAGAAAAATATTTATTAGTAAAAAAAAACACTTCACAACAATGTAATAAATTTTTATACATTCAGATTAAGCTATTTTCATAGTTTTACACAATCATTTTGGGTCCAATGGATAAAAACAGTCTTTAAAAAGTACCTTTGACATATGAAGATTGCAAATATGGTTTTTGCTTGAAATGGGTACTACTTTATCGCTCTAGTTAATAAAAACTCCTAATATGTTACTAGAGGTGGCAAAAAAGTGCATAGGAAAATAAGGTTAGGGGTTCAAATTTTAATAATTTGTTTTTTTGCCCCACCCAAATATTTACCGTTAACAATTCTTATTTAAATAAAGGTTATGAACTTATTTGAAACTAGAAAAGACAAGATTTTATAAATAAAAACCGTCCTTTAATAAACAAGTAGGTAAGGCTTTTTTAGAAATTTGCTTTTTTGCCCCACCCAAATATTTACCGTTAACCATTCTTGATTAAAAAAGGCTTATAAACCTAGACTAGCAAAGAGAAGATTCTATGCAAAAATAACCGTATAAGAAATATGTGGATTAGGCCCTTTTGATAACTAAGGGCATTGTTTAGGCCCTTATTTTAACTTTTTTGTTGA
This sequence comes from Brachypterus glaber, assembly GCA_958510825.1. Classification (NCBI taxonomy): domain Eukaryota; kingdom Metazoa; phylum Arthropoda; class Insecta; order Coleoptera; family Kateretidae; genus Brachypterus; species Brachypterus glaber. The sequence continues at coordinate 56,786,306 of OY294045.1, read as the reverse complement.
AATCTACATAAAACGATGTAAACATTCAAACGCTATTAAAATATAATTATTATTAAGTATAAATATCATTAGAAAAAAAATTAATCACATTTTTGCCTCTCCCGTAAAATAATATTTTTGTGGGTTAGGCCCTTATGTTAGTTGCACTCTTCATATGTTATGCTAAGATTTTTAGACAAATGAGAATTTGTTCATATTTATGAAATTACTTTAATAAAAAATTTTAGAATTGACGGGTGCTAAATGAACTTTTTAGTTACTGTTTTTAGTTTAATTTATTGTTTAAAAAGTCTTTCTCGGACCCCTTGTGTATAGCTGTCAAAAAAGCCTGATCTAAATATAATAAATGTAATGTGTTTGACTCGGTAAGTTAAAAATAGATTTTTAGAGTACCTTATTGCACCACCTTATTGCACCACCTTTTTGGGGGCTTGTACCTCCCAAAGGAACTGGAGATTTGAATATAGCTTAATTTGACATATATAAAATACAGCCAGGATAAAATAATGAAATGAGAATGGTCACCAGCTCTTGTTAGTCGGCGGACAGACAGAACGACTGACGAACAAACCACATTGAAAGCGGAGCGCCATAAAACAACCTTTCGATGCCCGTTCTCAGAGCCATATTTGGCATAATGTAACATTGTTTTCTTCCCCTTTGGACATATCGATGGTTCAATATAACAAGATTCAGTCTTTATTAAATACCTAAGATTTAGATTACTAAAAGAATACAGAATTAGGGTCACTTCATCTGGAGTGTGGATCTTTGCTTTTTAGTTCTTGGTCTCTTTTTGCTCGGAATTGGCTTGATTCGCATTTTCGGGTAGCGTTAATTCAATAATAAATGACAATGGATAGGAGTAGGAGAGATTTGGAATTTTGTTTTAATGGCTTTGGCACCTGAAAACCAAAAAAAAAAAAAGTCCAAACGAAATTTGCCTTTAAACCGACGATCAAGAACCAAAGCACAAAGCCCAAATAAAGTGGCTCTATATTTATTTAGTAATACGTATATTAAAGTCATGAAGAGCCCCAAATAAAAAATAAAAAATAAATATAGGTACAGAATGTACAGTGCGTACATTGGGTCTGGAATCACCCGATGTACTTTTTATTTATAAGCCTTTTAAAAAAACGCTCGGACAGGTCGATTATTATTTTTAATTCTGCAAATTTTGGTGTAAAAAAAGTTGACAAAATTTTCACCCCCTGGCACCCTCCCCTCACAACTTTTTTTTTAAACAGCAAGCTACCTCTTTTGACACATCATTGAAAAGGTTATTTAATAAGCTTTCCAACGGTGTTTGCCAAAGCCTTATTTGACAAAGGGCTTAGAAAAAAATTAGTGGCTATTTCAAAAAAAAAAAAATAGGGTGCAAGGGGGTGAAAATTGTGATAACATTTGGTATAAACCAAAATTTTCGAAATAAAAAATAAAAATCGACCTGTCTGAGCATTTTTTTCTTTAACTTGTAACTGGGAAGTTAAAAAAAATGCTCATACAGGTCGGTTTTTTTTTATTTTTATTTTTGCTAATTTTGGTTTACACCAAATGTTATTACAATTTTTTTTTTCAAATAGCCACCCATTTTTTTATAAGCCCTTTGTCAAATAAGGCTTTATCATACACCGTTAGAAAGCTTATTAAATAACCTTTTCAACGATGTGTCACAAGGGGTAGGTTGCTATTTGCAAAAAAAAGTTGTGATGCGAGGGTGCAAGGGGGTGAAAATTTTGATAACTTTTTTTACACCAAAAATTGATCTAAAAGTCTTTTATTAAAATATAAATTGAGCCAGGAATATTTATTTTTGGCATGTTAGATAGTTTCATCATCTTTTTGAACGACCAAAAGTTTTTCTATTTTTTTGGAACACCTTAAATTGCGCTTTAAACTCCCTGTTACTTGCGTCTCTTTATTAAAGAACCTAAAACCAATGGCAAAATCATAAAACGAAGTTTATTTTAGCAATAAATAAAAATACTACATACCTTTTCATACATGTATGTTGTTGGTACCTTATCATAGCGAACCATCGGCATATTGGGATCTTCTTCTAGACTCCTGAAGTCAGTGTACCTTCGAGTTACGCCACAGAAGCCGTGGTTGGATGTATTTTTTTTCTTTTTTTTTTGTTCGTTTATTTTTTTCGTGTAGTGGCACTGGTGCGTGGGATCGCTGCATAAGATTATTTTCTGGAAATGGATTCACTTCGAGGTCAAGGTAACCAAGCTCGTGCGTTTTTGTTTTTTTTTATTATTTTTGGTAATGTTTTTTTTATTAAGGATAAGCTATTGTTATGTCAGAAGCCGGTGAATTCGATTTGTTTACAAACAAGTGTTATAAAATGAGGCGAGATTTCGGGCCTTTTGTAATTTAAGATAATTGGGTAGCCAAATTCCAGAGACTGAAAATAGATTTATCATGTTCACAATAGCTGCTTAAATTAACTGTTCAAATGTGGCATTGATGAAAAATTACGTCACCCTATTTTTGCCATTTTTGTAACTGTTGATTTCTACAGCTTAGAGGAAATACGCCTAATTTCGGATGGTTTCCAAATTTCGGATAGTAGTGTATTTAAGATACTGTCTGCAAAGGTAAACAGAAACCTACTTTTATGTGAAGCCAAAAGTCAAACTAAATCCGTCCTGTAATATGATAACGGTAGAGCTTCTCCCCTTTAAAGGGCAGCACAAATCGTTTATATTGCAAATGTCAGTTTTGTGCTCAGTTGCATTATTATGCTTGTTTATTTTATAAATAATCGTTATAAAAGTTCGTGATTCTGTCTTGGGTAAGTTATGATGTTAGTTAAGTTGATCCACTATTCATAATTAAGCAATTTGAAAACGTAAACATTTTACAAATTTCTAATCTAAAAAGCAGAAAGTTGCCTAATTTCGGATACACCATTTTTGTGCATTTGATTCCCAATTTCGGATATCCGCAAGGTAATTATTATTCAGGATAACCAACCATTAATTATTATTTTTATAATGATACAACAAACTAAGATAAACAATTTTGAAAAAACGAAAATTACCTAAGATACTAAGATATTCGAAATTGGGAATCTAAAATTATAGTTCCTATAGTATTTCGTAGAAAATCGCTTAATGATTAAATTACGTCTTAAATGTGAAGGAATAACAAGAAACATAAGCAATGGGATCCAGATCTACTCTTGAAAAAAATTTTTCCTATATGTCCGAAATTAGGAGCCCTTTTTCAAATGCACAAAAATGCGCTAATTTTTTTTAACTGTAATAAAATTACTTTTATAATAAATCATGGTTCGCTATAATAAGTTGTATCTAGTTATATAAAAAAAATATCAAAAAGTAATACCGAGTATTAAATATTGAATACATTGTAAATGGTATCCGAAATTAGGCGACTTTCCTCTATTACAAAATTATGAATTGTATTCTCGGTAAGGTATATTTTTTGTCGGAATTGTATTCTTCCCGTTTACATGGGGAAAGATCTTCCCCCATTAGCATCAAAACCACCAAACAAGCCAAAAAACCGACCTAAACCAAAGAGTTAGGTTATTTTTTAAATAGCCAGTTCGAAAAAGATAAAAACCATTTACGAAGGGCGCGCTGAGCGGCGAGGAGGCTTTTTTTGGTCATCCACTTGTGCCCTGGGTATTAAGGGTCCAAAATTTCGTATTTGCCAAACCTGCAGGGTGCTGCCCCAAAACCACTGTCCGACCCTGTTCAGTATACTGGTCGATTACTTCTTAATGATACGCATTATTAAATTACTCGTATGTACTTATACTTTTAATTAAAAACTAGATATAGGTAAATATTAATTAAGCATGCTGTAGCATCGTTCATTAAAAAAATATTAATGCAAGGACGAATCAATTTTCTGTGAACAGAAAAAGGATCAAGTGCAATTAATCCTATATAAATCAATCAGTGTTACACGTAACACAAATTCATTATTTATGCATGATTCCATGAGAATTTTTCAAAAACCATGACCATCTGACAATATTGTAAATTATAGACCCTCGATATTCTGACTGAACTGTTTTATAATAACGATAGTCTCTATTTTAATCACAATGCTTTAATTTGGACTATAAATTGTAGGTCAGAAAAACGCATCAACTTTGGTATTCAAATATAATTATTAAGGACCCCGCACATTTCCCGAGGATATTTTTCTCTGATTTTTTTAAAATTTTAATATTTTGTAATCTTTAGTTTCAAGAACAAAATAATATTTTACCATTAACCTATTTGGTGAAATAATTATTTAGTTAACCCGGAATGTTAACACCCAACACCCAGTAATCAACAATAATTTTACTTTATTTCGAGTTAAAAAAAGTTTTATTATGTTTACTGTTTACGAAAGGCATAGGTTAAATTTAAAACAGATGATGAAGTAACCGCACAAAAGTGGCTAAAATGTATTGTTTTAAGTACAGTTAAAGCACCTTTAAAGCACGCATTTTTCTAATGACTGTATTTCTATAAAAATAGTTGCATTATAAGTTTTTGAGTCGATAATAACAAATTTTCTGTATTTAGTTTTATCAAGTTTGACGTGATTTATATATTTTTTGATTCTCTAACATCTTCTTCTTCTTCTTCCTTTATTTTGGCCTTTTCTCAGTGAGATAATTAGCCAGATCCCTCTTAGTTACTCAATTCACCAAGAGTGGTTCTTGTCTGGCTTTTCGCCATGCCCACTCCTGTTTTAAATATATAAAATTTCCAGTCTTCTGTAAGACTTTTTCTTTTCCTTCTTTCCTTTTCGTGTTTACTGTTGGTTGTGTTAGCTGTTGCCAAGGCAGTTTTTTCTAATTTGTAATTATATTTGCGCATGCGCTAGCATATAAAAAATTTGGTCGTATAAAAACTTCTTCACGTGTTAGTTGCTTCCAAATCAAAATTTATCAGCATTATAAATGATTAAAAAACATAAAATTCCCTTCTTACTCCAACATAATCACATGTTCGTCATTTTACTGCACATCTTCCATACAATCACTATATATAAAATCGATTCTGGGGCATATCTAAGATAGCAAATAAATAAATAAATAACTAATACTAAAAGACTTGATGCTAGAAAATTAAACGCGTTTAACGTATTACTAATTCCTGCCGAAAGTACATATTACTCGTTTCACGGATGAAAAGCAACTGCTCTAACATGTTATTATTGTAAATATACAACAAAAAAAAATGATAATGATGGTAAGAATACTTACTACCATGCTTGTAAGGGTTAAAATACGATTTTTTAGCAGCATATAAAAAAAAAGTCCAAGATAATTCACACCAAGTAGTGACACGGCATGCTCTTCGTCTAATGCCATGAGAATTAGATTTCTTTTTTACCGACTGCATCAATAATTTTGTTTTATTTCTACATTCTGTAAAAGATCTAACCAATTGGAATAAAGAATTTTTAAGCTGATTCAATAAAACGTACCACATTTGAAATTCAACGTTACTTTTTGCGAATTGTCTCTTTGAAATATTTTATTCTTACATTTTACGAAATTTTAATGGTTATCGGCAACGCCGCTCGTGTACGACTTGGCATCAGCGGAAAAAAGCGCCTTGTAGAATTTATTTGGCGTAAGTGTACGAAATAGGCGTAAATTTTGCTAAATATGTCATAACTTGTCTGCGTTCCGGATTCGGAAATTTCGGGATTGTAAACCGTAAAGAATGTTTATGGAACGATACTTTTTGCGGCGAATTGGCTAAAGTAACGTAAAATTACCTTGACAGAGACGTGGTGATATTTCAACTCATGTAAAAAACTACATACAGGTAATAAATACCTACTCTTGAAAAGTTAAAATAAAACTCGAATAAAACTAAAAACTTATACACGGAAAGAAATTAGTGGGCTCTGCGCTATACATTATAAGATATTTGGTAACAGTGGCAAATTATAGTGATTTAAGCTATAGATTATAAGGGACACAATAACTAATAATGTTAAAAATAAATTGGAAACGATTATATATATTACAGACAAGATTATATTTATTACAGGCACTATTATAAATTTACAGAAATTTTATTATATTATAAAAATTATTAGCACGGACAATAATTAAATCTATTTAAGCTATAAATGCCATACTATTTGTTATATTTTATTATTCACTAAACAATTAAAGTATTTCATATAAATTTTTACACTGACTGCCATAATTGTAAGAGAAAGCCTTGTATTTATATAATAAGCGATTATAATTTGCTTGGTATGTGTGTTATAGCGCTCCTAGCTATAATTTTTTTTTTCCGTGTACATGCAGAAAAATTAAAATTTTATTACGTATCTGTTAAAATGTTTAGCTATCATTACCAGACAATTCCAAATGGTTAGTTTAAACAATCATTAACACTAAACCAAAATAAAAAAAAAATAATAAACTAAAATTAAGGTTAGTTTTTTATTCGTTAGATTAGATAGCAGCACCTACTAGTTTCGATAAATTAAATTAATGCCTATTAAAAAATTATGTGACTAGATGGCACCAAAATACTTTTGGTTTATACTTTGGTTATGAACTGTTTGTTTATAGTTGTATTTAAATAGACTGAATAGATATTAATTCTTTTTGTAATTTCTCAAAAAGTATTTTTTTATTTCATTTGAATTCACACTTTTCACTTATTTTCAAGAAAAAAATAAGACACTAGATGGCGCTTTTTAAATTTAATTAAATTAATTATTAATTTTAGTGACACAGATATAGTGTTATGTTAGTGATAATTATAATGATCTGGTAAATCATCCTTAACAGTAGCAACAACAACTCATCTAAAATCATTAGCACCTAAACGGTTTCTATGCGTATGCGAGAGTATATATGTTTGTTAAAACAGTTTTCTCAGTGTAACTAACACTTGTATATCATAATAAATAGTAGTTATTTATTAAGTATACTGCATAAAAAAAATAACTTAATAATTTAATTGACATTAACTGTGCACATGTGGACATCCGCAAGATAAGGGTACATGTATTTTAACAGGTTGTTTTAATAAAAATGTTACCAAATATAATTTCAGACTAGACTTACACAGAAAGAAATTTTAACACCACAATTCTGTACTGTGTACAGTAAGGTCACTAGAATCTTGGGGGCAGAAACTAAAATTTTCCAACTAAAGATTGAGGTTTTCCCAACCTTTTACCCAAGACGGCGATTTTTCCGACTTTTACCCAAGATAAAAAAAAGTCCAAATTTTTACACGACGGGATAGAGATATAAGATATCCAGGGGATATACTTTCTGGATATAGAGTATATCCAGTGGATAGCCTGGATTGTCATTATAAGTCCCATGGACATCCAAATGTCTGGGAAAAAAGGGGTCATCAATAAAGGGGTCATCAATAATGGTGTCATCAACTCCCGAGTCAACTTCATAATTTTCTAACTGGAGAGGAGTTTTTTTTATCAGTGCAGTTGCACAAAAAAAAGGTTGGTTTACCTCATAATTTACACTAATCTAGCTAAGAGTTTGACCAATGAAATGTAGGATTTATTTTTCTCGTTTAATTGGTTATATGCTTAGTTTAGTGTTAATTATTAAATAAACCAACCATTAATTTTAAATCAGCGAAGGGGTAATTAAATGAACAACCTTTTCACTAATTAAAACAAAAATTATTTTTCAAAAATTTCAAACTTTCTCGTGGGAATCGATCAGATGGTATTTGACGAAATATTTTATTTTAACGATTTAACAATAAAAGTTTTTGCTTTAAATTAATTCAAGATTAAACCATAAAACAATCGTTAATTTGATGTATATAGAAAATATCAACAGTAAAATAATTGGCCACAAATCACGGTTTTCGATAAATGCCAACAAATTACGTTTTTTTTTTATAATGGGGAGGTTGGTATAATCTGTGCAAAGGTACAAGTCCTTTGAGAATAAAATTTACACTGCGAAATTTAGAAAACAGTTTCTGTGTGTGTTAGAAATTGCTTAATTATTTGGTAGTAGTAGTAAACATGGTTATGGAAGAAGTGCTTGCAAAGGTTAATAAAATTGGGAGAGGGATCTTTATTCGAAAAAATTACCGCGAAGTGTTTTTTCCGCGCAAAGGATTAACAGCGATAAACATTAACCGCGAAAAAATATTAAAGGAAAATAAAAACAGCGGAAACTATAACCTTGCAAAGTTTTAATAGCGAAATGCCATTACCGCGAAAAATATTGTCACGAATGATGGGTTCTTTCTTGTTACGAATAATGGTCTTCCTCTCAATTTTGCTGGATATGGGTTTGGGGTTGGAGTAATTAAACTCTTATTTATAATACACGTTCTTACCACTTTATGTTACAGAGATGTCAGAGTTACTTTGCCCAATGGGCACTGCCCACCTTGGGACTACCCAACTATCGACTCTACGGTATTCAATCTGATAATCTAATAATTTAATTCTAATTCTACGTCCTGTATTAATACCAAAATGTTTTACAAACAAACCTAGTTTATTTAAGTTCAATAACACAAGAATGCTTGGTGTGCAAAACATCTGTATGCAATACAAGGTACTAATTTATAAATAATAAAATTGTTTTATGAAATTTAGGTAAAGCCTGTATGGCTACCTAGCCAACTCTTGACAATATATAGCGAAAGTAACCTAGCCGCAAAAATATTTAACGCGCAAAGCAAGTTTCGAGTCTAATTTTAAATTATAAAAAAATGTTTTTTTTTGTAATACTTTTTAGTTAGCTTCATCAAGAATTAAAAAAATACAAATATAACTAAATTGTTTGGTTTGGTTTTTAAAAAAATATATAAATAAAATTATGATTATATTACTACTAAATATAATATATTATATAACCAATCTGTTTAGTTTTATAAATTTGGTATTTTAAAAAACATAAATATAACTAAATTAATTTAACAATTGTTTGGTTTTGATTTTTTGCTTTTTTTATAAAGAATTAAAATATTATTATGGTTATAAAATAAGCGTTTTATTAAAAAAATTATATACTTTACGGTTAAGTTTTTTATTAAAATGTAAGCGCGATCATATTATTGCGCGATAAAAGTATGTGCTATTGTATATTTGGGCGGTATTTATTGTCGCGATAATAGTTTTAGCGGTAAATGTTTTCTCGGTAATATTTTTTCGCGGTAATTGATTTTTCGCGGTGGAACTTTTCGCGGTTAAATCATTGCGCGGTAAAAAGTTCGCGGTAAATTTTTCGGCTAAGTCTCCTAGATCCATAAAATTGATTAATTTCTTTAAAATATATTGATTAATCAGTAATCAGTATGTATCATCTTCCCCTATTGATTTTCGATAAAGTGTTAAATTTCTATTTTACTATTTTATTAGCCATTTTAGTCTCCTAAAACATAAGATTTATTGATATGAATATTAATTCCTCTTATAAAACAATTAACCTATAACTAATTGAACTAAGTAGGCGTATGTTTTCGAACGGGATGCTGAATCATTTTTTGTTTTCATCCCGTCAGGAGTTTTTTATATTATAAAGATATTTTGAATTGAATCAACATGTTTATTTATTATTCATTCATTTGATACAATACACGAAAGTCATGAAGAGCCCCCAAATAAGCCTAGGCTTGTGCTAGGGCTCTCCATTAATTTTGACAAAAAGTAAGAAATATAACAATATACTGAACCATAAATTATGGTCCTTATGATGTATTTTTTTATTTAAATGTATCTATATTATCAAAAGTTATGGAGATCACGTGGCTTTTCTTCCAATGGCGATTTCTCCTGTTAGATTAGACAGGGACAAAAGTTCTACCCAAAAAGGATAGAAGACATACATACACTCCCACTTCCACCCAACCAAACAAATTCTGTATTTGTTCTTTGTTGAACAAATACAATATTTACTTGGCCGGGCGAAAAGTGTAACTATATTATTTTTATTTAAGAAATTACTGGCGCCATCTAAATTTTAGTAGAATATCTTGTTCTACAGATTCACATTTGCTATGTTCGTTCGTGCCGCTCAGTGCTACACTTTCCGGCCAACCAAATAAATACTGTATTTGTTGTATGCAAAACAAATACAGTATTTATTTGGTTGGCTGGAAAGTTTAGCACAAATAAGATAGAGATAGGGTAGACGTCTTTTGTTTCATAATTCTAGTTGTAGAGAGCTCCATTTAAGAAGTAAATAATTTTCAGAGTGCTCTAGATTCGAAAAAAAAATAGATCAGACTTAATCTGCTTAGAATCTTAGTGTATATAGGAATTTGTTATAAAACATACTATAGATTATATAAATTATTAATACTGTTATTATTTATATTCATATATTTATTTACTTTTTTTTACATTTATATAATTTAAGAATTTAATTTATACCAAAATATTTTATACTATTATATTTTATAAAACAGGCGGAAGAACTTCGGTCAATGGCCATTTGTCAATTTGGGCAATAAAGTACTTTTATTATTATTATTATTATTTATACTATAGATATCCAGTCAAAAATAGAATACACCCAAGAATGGTAAAAATAAATGTACTAATAAAGTGCATAACGAGAATAGACGATTATCTGTCTCATAGTAATAAATCTGGCTGCCAACATCAGATGTCCAAATGTCCCTATTGTTCTGTTCTTGTGTGTATATTTCACAGCGGAGAGTCTGTGTCTAAGATATGGTTGGAATCTCCATATCCGTATGACGTTAAGCCCGTGGTCCAGGAGATTTACAATGGCGTAGACGAAAAACCCATAAAATTAAGTCGTTTCTAAAAATAACTTGGTTAGGAAAACAAACCAAACTTTTCTAAATATGTATAAGCAAACCTAGCAATCACAGCGAAGTAAAATTTGGTAGAGAAGGTAATTTCATAAAGTTTTGGTTATCCAGTACTATTTCAGACTCATATGTTTAGCAGCTTTATGTATTTTAAGATTCCTATATATTTTGTTTTCTTTTATCTTTGACTAAGAACTTATATACACGGTGTATTTGAAATAGGGTCGGAAATTTTAACTGATGATTCTACATCATAAAATATGACAAAAAGTTCCTATAAACATATGTCTAAAAATGCGTCATAAGGGAGCTACGCCCCTTTGAAAGTGGCTAAAAAAATCGCTTTTTATTTAATAACTCAGGAACCCTTTGAGATATATCAACGAGGTTTTGCACGTCAACTAATCCTACCAAGGCCCGTTTTTATGTGTTATTTTCATGTACTTATTTCAACCAGGGGTGTGCGAAACGGGGAGGGCTTATCAGTTTTTTGTCCCAAACTTTTTTCTGTGTAACTTTTTTGCAATTTTATTTTTGAAATATGATTCCTCAGGTCAAAATACATAAAAAAGGTACTCTTGTTGTAATACTGTAGGATTAACCGTTTTCGAGAAAAATTCATTTGAAGGTGAAATTCGAGGACGAAAAATTAAATACTAAAATGTTGAAAAACAATATTTTAATGATGCAATGTTATTCTACATCAAAAACTAAGAAAAAAACCTCATATACAGGTACTTCCAAAAATCAATCCTAATGGAGCTATGGTCTCCTAAATATGCACCATTTTTAAAGCGCTATGGTAGCTTTAAAATCGTTTTTTCGACCTACATGTATGGAAACTTTTTTTCTTAGTTTTTGATGTAGATGGTTTTCAACATTTTAGTATTTAATTTTTCGTTCTCGAATCGTGGAATTTCACCTTCAAATGAATTTTTCTCGAAAACGGTTAATCCTACAGTATTACAACAAGAGCACCTTTTTTATGTATTTTGACCTGAGGAATCATATTTCAAAAATAAAATTGCAAAAAAGTTACACAGAAAAAAGTTTGGGACAAAAAACTGATAAGCCCCCCCCGTTTCGCACACCCCTGGTTGAAATAAGTACATGAAAATAACACATAAAAACGGGCCTTGGTAGGATTAGTTGACGTGCAAAACCTTATTGATATATCTCAAACGGTTCCTGAGTTATTAAATAAAAACCGATTTTTTAGCCACTTTCAAAGGGGCGTAGCTCCCTTATGACGCATTTTTAGACATATGTTTATAGGAACTTTTTGTCATATTTTATGATGTAGAATCATCAGTTAAAATTTCCGACCCTATTTCAAATACACCGTGTATATATATTTAAAGAATTTGCCTGTAAGAGATTATCTAGAGGAATACCACAAGGATCCCTGTTTGGACTCATTTTTAAACATATTTTTACCAATGATTATAATCATTATTAGTATTAGATACTACACAAAATACCTTTTTCTTCAAGCGTATTCATATTTTATAACTGAACACACTAGTTAGAAGTGATCTATTTTTTACAGTAAAAAATTCATTTTTGTACGCCTTAAAAAAAAGTTAGTTGACTTTGATGACAGCCATACTTCAAACTTGTTTGTTTATTAGGTAAACAGGTAGTTAACTCGAGATTCTGTGCAAAAAACTTGTGTGAAATTGATTAAAAATGATTGAAGAAGAATATATGGTTTATACACCTACAAACCTCCCCGAAATTGGAAAAGGTACATTAGACAAGTTACCATCGAAATCGCGAAAAGTGTACGATTTACCCTAGGGAAATTTTTTTAAATGAGCTAAGGAAGGTTTAAGTTTATTTCGAAAGGGTTTTATTGGTCTATTTTAATAAAAAAAAACATACTTTATTACTGATAAATTAAATTCAAAAATTAATATTTAAAAATAAAATATATAGGATGCTTAAAGAAAAAATAGTATGTTTCACTCAGAGCTTTTTTTTACTCGTCTGTAGTTTCTACAGACTAGTAAAAAAAAGCTTCACTTTTCCTCTTAGTAAAACAATATACACTTAGTGGAAGAATTGAAAAAAAAAATAACGTGGAATTTTTATCATTCTTTTAGATTTCTGTCATCTACGTTGTTTCTTCATTTCTGTCATGTTTTCTTTTAGTATTACCATTCCATCTGCTGATATAAAACAAATTTGCTATTGTTGTATATAGTTCTATAGGTAATGTAAAATCTCAATTCTAACATTATCCAAGATCTGTGAAATTCTACGCCAGTGCTTCGAAGGCGACAAAGGCAGTGGGCAGAAAACAAACACCTACTACCGAACCGGGCAAAACAATCGAACCGAAAAAATCGAATCGGAAATGCGGCGGACACTTTGAAAACAAACCTCCGCCCACACCAAACTCAATTACCTTGGTCGTAGTCGGCGGGGCCTCTGCAAACAAAAACAAAAAATCAAAAAGGACAACACGGGTACTAGTGTAAGCGGTGTACGAGAACTGATTTATTTGGAAACAAATGTCGGATTGAACTTTTACAAACAATGAATTGGGCTTATATTAAGGACACTTGGTCGGTAACCAAAACAAAGATTTAAAAGTAATATTTTTTTTGTATTTTCGTTTTTTTTTGTGATTATGTGGGATATATAGTTTCTGAGTGGTCAAGATTATGCTTCAGTCGAGGGGTTTAATTATTGATAAAAAGTGTACAAGGATTGTGAGAATCCAAGGATTGTGGAAGATTGTCAAAGATTGTCAAAAGGATTGTAAATTTTTTTATTAAAGATTGTTAAAGATTGTGGGAAGATTTCAGATGATTGTGGAAGATTGTAGATGATTGTTAAGAATTCTGCAGGATTTCAGATGATTGTGAAAGAAGGAATTGCCAAAGATTGCAGATAATTGTTGGATAGGTTTACAAAGATTGTACAATAAATAAACCCCTCGGCTTCAGTTATGCGAACTAAAATTAAGATATCTTGGTGCATTGGAAGTGATAGGTTTCAGGAAATACAGACATCCAGACAGTTTCCAAAAAAAATCCAAAGTTAATATAACCCTATAAGGCGTGTAAATATTACCACTTTAGTTTTTTTATACCAAAAAAACAATTAATTTTTTTTGTGTGTGACTGTCGGTCTTTCAAAAAACCCGAGGACCAATGAGGGAAAATGTTCCTTAATCCTCTTGTCACAAATGGAAATAACTGTATTTACTCCCTTTGGTTCCCTCTTCACAATACTGGTGAAAGGTAACTAAAATTATGTTGGACAGTGAACTCTACTTAGTTGCTCCTTATCTCATACTTCCATAAATAATCTTGGTAGGTTGTGCATTAGTATTAGTTGTGTGAATTTTTAATGATACTTATCTACAAAGCATGTTCCAACAAGGAATATTTATCCTGTACCCGTTTTACCAAGTTTGAACTAAAATACATAACAGTTCTTTGATTGAACGTGGAAATATATTATTCTTATGCGATACGTTGTGCGTGAATCCTACTAGCTACAGTTTTATACAACTACAGGGTAATTCTTTCAAATGGCAAATGAGCTTTATTGTTTTAAGGTCACAAGATCTATACTTAATATTTGGAACAGGCAATGCAGGTCAGTATATCTAGATTCTGGACTATTTCATAAAATAAAGTTTAGTTAGTTTAGTTTAGTTCAGTGCGGGGTTCATAGCCCTCAACACCTAGTCCCTAGGGACAGATAACCGCACAGATCTCCTCATATCATCCCTGTTTCTTTTATAAAGTCCAGGTACGGTTTCAGGGGAGTGTTCATGATCTCGTTTTGTTCCAGCGAGTCGTTCCCAAAGTACCTCTATCTTAGGCCTATTAGAGATGGACATTCACATATGAGGTGGTAGGGCCATAAAATAAAACTTTAAACGTAAAATTTATAAGATGGGTGAGCCAATTATTGCCAAGTTCCTAATATTGCCACCCCCTCTTAAAGTTGTTAGTTCGCCCTATGTGTTATAAATGCCACTGCTAGTATTGCATGGCAAGAACGTAATAAGGTAGGAACAAACATGCACCTTCTTGCCCCATATTGTGTTTCACTCAATAAAGAAGCGAAAAGGTTTTTTTTAAGATTGTTGTTTAAGTAGCTGTGTTCGTAATATTGCCATGCGAAGTAGTTGACAACGAAAAAATGACAGAAACAAAAAACAAAAAAAAAAGAAAGTAACAGAGAAATAAGAGAGTACTGAATCTTGGTTCTGCTTTTTATTCAAAAAGAATCGCCAGGCGGATATAAGATTGTAATCGATACGTACGTGAAGTGCGTGGGGCTTACTAAAAACGACAAATTGTTATTAACGTGCCCAAATTGTATCTAAAAACCTTGATTAAAAAGTCCAAACCAAACGAAAATTAAAATTCTGCAAAATATACTAAAGGTCGATTCAGGCATAATTATCACTAACTACACTAGACTGAATTAAGAAATTAAAAAATTAAGATAATTAAGAAACATAACCTTAAATTTTATAATAAATTTTCCGTGGTATGCAACAATAAGGTAAATGCCAAACAGATAATAAGCATGTGTAAATACGACTGAATAAGTAAAAAAAAAACAATATCTATTGCTATATTTTATATTTTATCTTAATTGTTGCATACCACGGAAAATTTATTATAGAATTTGAGGTTATGTTTCTTAATTTTATTAATTTATTTATTTCCTAATTCAGTTTAGTGTAGTTAGTGATAATTATGCCTGAATCTACCTTAATTGACACCTCGTCTCGGTAACTTAAATTTGCGCATTTAGCAAAAAATTGAATCGTCAATTGTCATTTTAAAAAAGGGTCAACTCTAATTTTAAGACCGATTCAATTTGACAGCAACTTATCTATTTTTATATTTTTGTTCAGTTTTCACTAATTTTTATAAATGGTTATGTCTATTATTTAGATACATCTAAAGAGACCTGTTGGTATTATCGCAGCTAATATCTTAATAGTATTATACAAAACAAATAGGTTTAGATTTTATTTTGACGTCCATTTATATAATTTCCGCATTGTAGCATTCGTCAAAACAAACAGTTAAACGAAACCCTACAGGTTGAAAAATAATCTGGGTCAGGTTATCAATAGGTACTTTGTTTAAAAATATGAAGAAAAATGCTAATCTTTAGTTTTGGTAACACCAATAGACACAATGTGTTCCGTTTTTAAGATATATTTAGTTATTAAATAACCTCCTCCTTTTTTGGAAGTCGCTTAATGATCATCCTCGAGACTCGCTTAATGATCAGTCCCGAGACTTTATCTCTGGGAGTTTAAAGCTTTTGAGTTTCATACTTAAAACTACCCGAACTAAATTTCTTCTTCAAATAGCACCCTTTTTTTTAGTGTAGTTTAAGGTCAAAAATTAGCCAACTTAATTTTCCAACTTTTTTTAGCAAAAATAACTAGAAAGAACAGGTCCTCACCTATCCAAATTTCCCAGCTTTACCCCTAAAACATTTTCATTACTAAAAAAAATGGCTTCAAATTTAGCAACTCTACCATCTAATTTTTCCAACTTCTCTAAAAAAGGCCTTATCTCTACAAATTTCCCAACTCTACCAGTCAGTTTTCCCAAGTGTACTGCAAATTTCCAAACTCTGCTACTCAATTTTAGTAGATTTTTCCAACTCGAGCGTGGTTGGAGGGTGGTAGCAGCATATAAGATTTTTTAATGTTTTTTCCTGTTTTTTACACGTTACACGTTAAAACATGGAATGTTTTTTTTTTCTAAAAATTTTACAAAAATTATAAATAAGAAATAAAAATTCTGACATTTATTTGTTTAAAAATAACATAACATTTTTATACTTTTTATACTCATAACTTTTAAGATTGTTTTTTTACTAGAACTACTAGTACTATACAGGATTATTCACGAGTTATTCGGTTATTCAGAAATAGGGCCCTAGGGTCATTCATTTTAAATGGTGATTCTACATAGGAAAATATAAAAAAATCCTATAAACATGTGTCCAAAAATTCGTTGTAAGCGAGCTAGGCCCCTTCGAAAGTGGTTAAAAAAATCGGGTTTTTTTATTTTTAGGAACCCTTTAGGATATAGCAACGAGGTTTTGCACTTAAACTAGTCTTAATAAGGCCCATCTTGATAGAGGCTTAACCAGGGGTGTGCGAAACGGGGGGGCCTTATCAATTTTTTGTTCCAAACTTTTTTCTGTGTAACTTTTTTGTTATTTTATTTTTGGAATATGATTCCTCAGGTCAAAATACATAAAAAAAGGTACTCTTGTTTTAATACTGTAGGATTAACCGTTTTCGAGAAAAACCCATTTGAAGGTAAAATTTCACGGTTTGAGGACGAAAAATTAAATACTAAAATATTGAAAACCAAAATTTCAATGATGCAGGGTTATTCTATATCAAAAACTAAGAAAAAAGTTCCTATACATGTAGGTCGAAAAATGGGTTTTAAAGCTACTATAGTCCTTTAAAAATGGTGCATTTTTAGAACACCATAGCTCCCTTCGGACTAGCTTTTGAAAGTACCTGTATATAAGGTGTTTTTCTTAGTTTTTTGATGTACATTCGCCCCGCACTATTGAAATTTTGGTTTTTAACGTTTTATTATTTAATTTTTCGCCCTCGAACCCTGAAATTTCACCTTCAATCAATTTTTCTCGGAAACGGTTAATCCTACAGTATTACAACAAGAGTACCTTTTTTATGTATTTTGACCTGAGGAAACATATTCCAAAAATAAAATCACAAAAAAGTCACACAGTAAAAAGTATGGGACAAAAATCTGATAAGACCCCCCATTTCACACGCCCCTGGTTAAAATAAGTACATGAAAATAACATACGAAAATGGGCCTTATTAGGATTATTTTTAAACCCTCGTTGCTTAATATGAAAGTGTTCCTGAGTTAAAAAACCAAATTTTTTAGTCACTTTCAAAGGGGCTTAGCTTCCTTACGATGCATTTTTGGACATGTTTATAGGAACTTTTTTTCATATTTTACTTTGTAGAATCACCTCTTAAAATGAATGACCCTATTTCTGAATGACCCTGTATATACTATAGTTACCAATTAACAAAAAAAAAACATTTTTCATAAATAGGTAAATATAATATATTTTACACGCGTCCACAAAAAAAAATTAAGCCAATTACTCTTTATCAGCCTATATTTTTTTACGTATTTTTGTGTGATGAAAACATGAAAAAAAAACGAAAAGCTTGTACGCTGCTAGCTGAATTTAAACCCGGAGTAATTAATCAAGAGCATCACTCCGTTTCCACTGCGCTACAAATGCGACTTACTATGCAGTCAAATATAGTTTTTAAAAAACTACATATTAATTTATTTATTTAAAAAAAAAATAACATTATTTTGAAAGTTAGTTTTTATACGTCATTTTAATATATATTTTTTCATTTTACATATTATTAAGAAAATCTGACCGTTATTTCTCTTTTTTTATATTGAGGTGGCGCCTTTGCCATATTTCCAAAGATTTTTTTAATTTTTACCTTTATTTTAAACGAAAAAATATAATTTTTGTTTTTTATTACAAGTATATATAATTAGAACAAAACCTGATGTAAAGTTTTTTATTTCAGTTTATTTAAAAAACAAAATTGAAATTTTACTGTTTTTGACTTTTTGACCTATAACTCAAAACCCAGCCGTCAGATCAATGGAAGCTTTTGATCAGAAAGATAAAATCTACATATCACGGTTCACCTTGGCGATTTTAAATAAACATTTCGTGGACCCCTACATTTTTTGGACTAATACATACCTGATGACATAAGAAATAAATTTCCATTTGAAAGAAAATCGTAAAGGATACACTTTTTTAGAAAGATAAAAAAACGTTTTTTGAGTAATAGGGTGTGTCAAAAAATTCCGATTTGCGAAATCGAAAACGCTCTCTGGCTCAAAAGTTGCTCCTTAGTAAAAAACTGTGGCCACTCAAAAATGAGCCAAATCGATTAATGTTTAGAGGTAGCTCAAAGCACTCAAACTTTGAAAAATATCGGTACCTGTTTTTCGGATAAAAAGTGATTGTATATAAAATTAAGGAAATTTTGGAGTGTTTCTTTGGTAATATTTAGACACAATACTAATTGTGAGAAAACTAAAAAAAAATATATTTCCCCTTCCCTTAACATAAAAAAATCGCCAATTATTTTT
Source organism: Brachypterus glaber (assembly GCA_958510825.1). Taxonomy (NCBI): domain Eukaryota; kingdom Metazoa; phylum Arthropoda; class Insecta; order Coleoptera; family Kateretidae; genus Brachypterus; species Brachypterus glaber. The sequence goes on along the minus strand of OY294045.1, from coordinate 56,767,321 downwards.
GCGAAAATTTATTGAAAATGGGCATATTTAAAAGGACATAACTTCCTTAGGAATGATTTTTTGACCAAGGTGCATATAAACTTTTTCTATGTTTTTAATGTTAAATAACAAATTACTAAAATATTTGTTTTTTGCTTTATATTTTTTAATTTTCTTATTTTTGGTTCTTCATGCGTAAAAATTTACTTTTAAATGCATTTATTTTTAAAACGGTTAAACCTGCGATGTTAAACCACAGAAAGTTTTTTGTGTATTTTTACATAAAAAAGTATTCCAACCAAAAAATCAAAAAAAGGTACACCGAAAAAAGTTTTAGGCAAAAAACAGAAAATCCACCCGGTTTCTAATCGAAATAAATTTTTTTTCTTAACTTGAGGAAAAAAATTATGTTTTCTGTATAGTCATGTAGGTTAACATGTATATATGCTTATATATATAATTTTGCAGATTTTTTATTTAAAACTATTTTCTATGCTTTCTTCTTTTAAAAACTTTAAAATTAAATTTTCGCGAAATCTTCAAATAATTGGCGATTTTTTCATGTTTTAACTTAAGGGGAGGGGGGGATATAATTGTTTTAGTTCTTACATTTAGTATTGTTTATTAATATTACCAAAGAAACCCTCCAAAATTTCCTCAATTTTTATCGGTATCAGTTTTTATCCGAAAAACAGGTACCGATTTTTTTTTGTTTGAGTGCTTTGAGCTACCTCTAAACATTTATCGATTTGGCTCATTTTTGAGTGGCCACTGTTTTTTACTAAGGAGCAACTTTTAATACAGAGAGCGTTTTTGATTTAGAAAATCGTGATTTTTTGACACACCTTATTACTAAAAAAAACGTTTTTTTATCTGTCTTAAAAAGTGTATCTTTTACGATTTTCTTTCAAATGGGTATTGATTTCTGATGTCATCAGTTATGTTTTAGTCCAAAAAGTCCACGAAATTTTTATTTAAAATCGCCCAGGTGAACCGTGATATATTAAAAATTCAGAATTTTTGACCGAAAGCCAGTTTCCATAAGAAACGTGCCTGTCTGTTTGTCGTTTTCAAAGGTCGTAGGAAAAGCGTATTTTTGTAACTTACAAATTGTACGCATACATATTCCCTGGAGTATTTTTCCGTGTGTAGAGTTTAGTAAATTTAAATGATTAATAGTTACGGTTTCTAGTTTGACCCGTGCGGGATGATGTCCTTAAGAATAAAAGGGCTTAAACAATAAAGTTGGCTTTTGTCTAACAGCTCCATAAATCAAATTTGGATGATTTGGATGAAATACAGCCTGTTGATATTGTTCAATCGAGCTGGTCGTAAATAATCTGGTGTTGCTGGATATCCAACATGATATAAGATGCTTCACATTCGATATTATATACTCCTCGCAGTGTGTAGTTAATTTTTTGAAGACTAACATCCCTACTCTCAGTTGCCCTACTCCCTAGCATCTATACTCTATAAAATCCCCACTCTACAACAACCCTACTCCTAAATATTGTATTGTAAATAATTCTTGCATACATGGTGTTTTTCCGGATAGACTAAAGGTGGCTAAGGTTATACCTATTCATAAAAAGGGTGACCCAAAACTGATGGAAAATTATAGGCCAATCAGTCTACTATCAGTTTTTTCAAAGATTTTTGAAAAGGCAATGGCTAATAAAATTGTGACCTTTTTCATTGAAAACAACCTCTTAAACGATTTTCAACATGTGTACTTAAAAAAGAGATCTATAAACACTGCAGTGCATAATTTCACTCAGGACATACTTTCGGGTTTTGAGCAACTTGAGATAATTATAGGCATTTTTTTGGACTTATCAAAAGCCTATGAAACAATAGACCATAAACTTCTAATAACAAGTCGAAGGATATGGAGTGAGGGGAATAGCATTGGAGTGGATGAAGTCATACCTGGAAAATAGATTCGGGTTGAGGTCGATAAATAGGGACAAACAGACATTTCAGAACCTGTAACAGTGCCGGTGGGAATAGCTCAGGGTAGCGTTATAGGGCCTTACCTATTTTAAATGCTTATAAATGACGTGGCGGCATTTGGCACACTAGTAAATTTCGCTGATGACACCAACCTAAATCTAAAAGGTAAAACATTTGAAATTATTATTGAAAAACTGGAATCCTGTATTAAAGAGGTACTCAAGTGGTTTGTCAAAAATAAGTTAATTCTTAATAAAGATAAAACAAATATAATATTTTTTAAAACTTCTAGGTCGAATTTTACTACTCCGTGCCATGTGCCATTCGATGATGCCATTGTCAAGACTTCTTCCAATTTTTGGGTTTGGTTCTGGATGAAAATCTTAGCTGGAACTTGCACCTGGAAGAATTGGGTGGGAACTTAACAAAACCTTGTATTTTCCGTGTGCTGAAAAACTACGTAAACCTTGAAACAATGAAAATAGTCTACCATTCAAATTTCCAATCTTTTTTGAAATTTGGTATAATTTTCTGGGGACAGGGTAGCAATGTAGAGGACATCTTTGTAATTCAGAAACGCACCGTTAGAACAATGTTAAATTTAAAATACAATGAAACGTGTAGGGGGCACTTTGGAAGAAATAATATTTTGACTCTTGTAGCTGTGTATCTCTATGGGCTGCTTATTATTATTATTTTTAAAAATAAACATATATTTTCTCATATGCGTGGAAACAGCTTAAGAAATGTTAATTTTAACTTTCCACGTCATAGATTAGCCCAATTTGAAAAGGGATGCTTATATGCGTGTATATTGGCCTTGAACAAGTTACCCGAAAATATACAAAATATCAAGAATTTTATTAATTATAAAAATCTAGTGTTTGAATTGCTACTGCAGTTAGAACCGCATTCGTTGGAAGAATTTTATTCTAGTTAATGTTTTTGTATAAGTTATATATTTTAAATATTTTAAGTGTTTGTACACAGTTTATTTTTTATATATGTTACATTTTATAATTAGTTTGAAAAATATTTAAAATTTTATACATACATAATTGTTTATTAATTGTTGGTTTATATACTCTTTTGTATAAGTACTTCATCTTTCGACGTTTTTCATTTACAAAATTGTTATTTTTTTGTACATGTAGGGCTAAATTGTCGATTTTTATTAATGAAAATAAAGTAATTATTAATATTATTATTATTAATATTATTAAATATCCCTGCTTCGTAACATCCCTACAGTAGGGAGTAAGTCCCCAATAACCCTGTTTTTATATTATTCACAGCGCCTGCGCTTGAATAATATACGGCAGTTTCGAATTTTCAAAAAAAATCAAAAATCGTCCTAGACAAAAAAATCTTGGATATAAATTTGTTTCATGAAAAAAAAAATCAAATTTCCTTACCCAAATCTGCATAAATCCAATTAGTAGGTTGGTAAACGTGGATCTTTCAGAAAGAAAACCATGTTGGGACGTGGAATGTTATTGTTTTTTAAAAGATTTACTGTTTTTTCCATAAATTCACTCTCAAATTTACACAAGTTAAACTGATAGGTCTATGGTTTTTTTGGCAGTTGCTTATTTCTTTCTTTCAGATCTGTTCAGTGCGTTTTTTTGAAGCCTAGACATATGTCAATTTGATTTTTTCTTATAATTTTGTGTAAATAATAGAATTTTGTTATGTATGTAACTTTAAAGCGACGAGGAGTGTAATAAAATATTATCGTTGTGGAGCATAAAACAGTATGAGGTCTTCTTCCGAGTGCCAGACAGTGCTGGATGTATTTTTAGACCTTTAAAATCAGAATACACCTATAAAATAGAAATCTGAATGAAATAGTAACACAAATCTCTCAACTTGAGAGTCTCCAGTTAGCTGACACAAATTCAAAGTTATTTTTAAAAAATTGTGAAATGAATGCAATTGGGAGATTAAGGAAAATTTACCTATCCAAACTGGTCCACTCTAGGTATTTTCTTTTTTGTGCGAAAAAGTCGAGCTTCTTTCTTGATTTTATCCATGCAAAAAAACACCACAGCAAACCACTTGATGAATAAATTTTTCACGGATCTGGTTCTTTTTACCAGCAAAAATGATTTGGAAATATGAAGAAATTTACAAATTAAGTACACAGGCACACGAAAAAAAAAGGTCTTATTCACCAGACGTGACAAACATTTCTAAACGTTTTTGGGGTCGCTGAATTCGAATCTGGGGTTGGTTTGACTCGGTCAGATCGCATTTCGTTCCTAACCTCAAAAAACTGATGAAAAGTGTCTCGACATTCATCACATTTTTGAGTTTAGGAACGAAATGCGATCTGACCGAGCCAAACTAAACCCGGATGCGGATTTAGCGACCCCAAAAACAAATAGAAATGTATCGTCTGGTGGACCTTTTTTTTCGTGTGCCTGTGTTATTATTTAAGAAATATATTATCTGAACTGATATTGTTTAATGTAATATATGTATTTAAACAAAAAAGGCGCATAACAATCATATTCTATGATAATGTTTGTCATACTTCTATAGACTGTGGTTGTATTGCAATGGAGCTCTCTACAACTAGAATTATGAAACAAAAGACGTCTACCCTATCTCTATTTCATTTGTGCTACACTTTACAGCCAACCAAATAAATACTGTATTTGTTTTTCATACAACAAATACAGTATTTATTTGGTTGGCCGGAAAGTGTAGCACTGAGCGGCACGAACGAACATAGCTAATGTGAATCTGTAGAATAAGATAATTCTACTAAAATTTAGATGGCGCCAGTAATTTCTTTAATAAAAATAATATAGTTACACTTTTCACCCGGCCAAGTAAATATTGTATTTGTTCAACAAAGAACAAATACAGAATTTGTTTGGTTGGGTGGAAGTGGGAGTGTATGTATGTCTTCTATCCTTTTTGTCCCTGTCTAATCTAACGGGAGAAATCGCCATTGAGAATATATGTCATCCTTAATTAAACATAAATCTTCTTCTGATTATAAACGGTGTTTGCAGTCTTTTGGTGGAAAATATAGGGGATGATTCTACATCACAAAACATGAAAAACAGCATAAGAATATAGGTCCGAAAATAAACCCCAAGAGAGTTAAGACCCTTTAAAATTGTACTAAAAATAAGGTTTTTACTCACCCTTTGAGCTAGAGATGAGGTTTTGCATGTATTAGTATTAATAAATTAGTTTATGTTAATTTATTTTTTTGAATCTATCCAGAGGCGTGCCTAGATGAAAAAAAAGATTGTGAAGCTTAACACATTTTTGCACCAAACTTTTTTATGTGTATTTTTTTTGGTTTTTTGTAAAAAAGGATTTCTTGAGTTAAAATTCATAAAAAATGTGATATAGCGTAACACTGTAGGAGCAACCGTTTTCAAAAAAATGCAATTTAGAGGAAGTAACAATTTGTGCAACCAAAAATATTATTTTTATTCGCTTGTATTTCAAAGTAACATTTTTTTGTTCAGAAATTTTAAGTTAAAAGTGTTTTACTTTTTCGGTCCCTTATGAAAAATTCATAGATAACTAGACAAAACCAAATTAAAACTAATTTTACTGATTATTTTTATCTTTTTTTGTTAAATATATGTTTACAAGCGAATAAAAAATATAATACACGGACGAGAAATATATCTCGATCTTACGCGGTTGTGACGGAGAAACATTATTTCTCGTCCTTGGATCATAATATACTATTTTAAAAGGCTCCTTTAATATTAAAGAAAACTTTTTTGCTTAGTTTTAAATGAAGAATCGCCCTGCAGCATTAAAATTTTATTGGTGCTTTTTTTGTTCCTCATTCAATATATCCATCTTCGAAGGACCAAGGCTCCCTTAGGGCTTATTTCCGGACACATGTTCCTCTGTTGGTTTTTCATGTTATGTGATCTAGAATCAACTCCTTTATTTTCCAAAATACTGCAAACACCGTGTATGTCCATTAGGGTGGGCCGTTCCTTTATAGGTGTTTTATTTTTTGAAAATCCAATGGGGGGGGGAAAGATGCGTCTTGCAAAGAGAAAAAAGTGTGTATTTTTTTACAACCGAAAATAACATTTACAAACATCATAGGCCATATTTTAAGCCACTCTATATTCTGATTTGTGATAGACGTGAGGCATAATTTCACGGGATTTAATTCTTACGCGAATAACCCCAAAAATTGTTCCGAAAAAATAAAAAAATATGTGGGCAAATAGAGAATTTTATAAGCTTTAAAATGATGTATCACACGACCCCCCTTTCTGTTTAATAAAATTTCCCCCCTTTTTCCCCTGTCTCCATCGTGCCCCCTAAGCATGCCAAATATACACCAAAAAAATATATGGATTATGTTATTTATGTGTTCCAAATTTCAAGTTGATATCTGAAGTCTTTCAAAAGTTAAAGGTGGGAAGGCGGACTTTTGACACGCTGTGTATACATTACCAATGTAAATAAATACGATATTTTCATTAATATTAAAGGTATTGTAGAGGGCTCAAGATGACCTTTAATCTGATTCTGCTTCTGCACACACATTAGGCATATAAGAAGGCATATTTTGTCGGGTATTGCGTTTTTAAATTCCAGATTTCAATTTTTCGGCCCACCCTAATGTCCATCGCCAACTCCTTTATTTTCCAAAATACTGCAAACACCGTGTATGTCCATTAGGGTGGACCGTTCCTTTATAGGTGTTTTATTTTTTGAAAATCCAATGGGGGGGGGGGGAAAGATGCGTCTTGCAAAGAGAAAAAAGTGTGTATTTTTTTACAACCGAAAATAACATTTACAAACATCATAGGCCATATTTTAAGCCACTCTATATTCTGATTTGTGATAGACGTGAGGCATAATTTCACGGGATTTAATTCTTACGCGAATAACCCCAAAAATTGTTCCGAAAAAATAAAAAAATATGTGGGCAAATAGAGAATTTTATAAGCTTTAAAATGATGTATCACACGACCCCCCTTTCTGTTTAATAAAATTTCCCCCCTTTTTCCCCTGTCTCCATCGTGCCCCCTAAGCATGCCAAATATACACCAAAAAAATATATGGATTATGTTATTTATGTGTTCCAAATTTCAAGTTGATATCTGAAGTCTTTCAAAAGTTAAAGGGAGGAAGGCGGACTTTTGACACGCTGTGTATACATTACAAATGTAAATAAATACGATATTTTCATTAATATTAAAGGTATTGTAGAGGGCTCAAGATGACCTTTAATCTGATTCTGCTTCTGCACACACATTAGGCATATAAGAAGGCATATTTTGTCGGGTATTGCGTTTTTAAATTTCAGATTTCAATTTTTCGGCCCACCCTAATGTCCATCGCCACTAGAATCACCAGCAAGAGACTTCTTCTTCATTGAATTTTAAATATGAGAAATTTTAGAAACAAAAGTAATAACGGCTTAAAAAAATCTGTAGGAACCCGCCTACGTATAATATGCATACATTGTATTATTATATTGTTGGACACAGATTGTAGGCTTGGTTTGGATATTATGGCCAATGTCCGGAAGCTAAATAAACCCATATTCTTACTAATACATATTATGTTCGTATGTGGTTATATGGCCCGCATTTAATTTACAAAATTACGCCCAGTTTTGTAAAGCATTGCCAATTCATCTTAGTCCGACACATATTAAATTTATCTACGAGGGTATATCAAAACTGGTAAATGTAAAATTGGTTTTGTTTTCAGCATAAGGTTAGTCGTACCCTAGCTGTTATATTTATGTATAATTACAAGGCTCCGAAAAGCCTTCGTTTTAAAAATAAATGTATTTATTTTAAAATACAATTTAGTAGTAAATTTAACAAAGTCAAGACTCGGTTAAAGGTCGTTGTAAAACCTCAAAATATTTCTTGATCAAAACATTTTTTTAATCATACAGGGTGATCAGTAACTTTTAAAATTTAAGAGATAATTCTACATCCATAAATATGAAAAAAAGTTTCTATAAAGGTTGGTCCGGAAATGAGCCCTAAGGGAGCTACGGCCCTTCGAAGATGATATATTAAATGGAGAACAAAAAAAATCATCAATAAAATTTTAATGCAGCAGGTAGATTCTTCTTTTAAAACTGAGTAAAAAAGTATTCTTCACCAAAACACTTAAATTTAGTATTAAAGGAGTAATAGTCTTCTAAAAAGTAACGTTTTTGGTGGCACAAAATGTTACTTCCTCTTAATTACATTTTTTTTAAACGGTTGCTCCTACAGTGTTACACTATATGACATTTTTTATGTATTTGTACTCAAGGAATCCATATTTTTACAAAAAATCCAACAAAAGTACACATAAAAAAATTTGGTGTAAAAATGTGTTAAGCCTAATACATTTTTCTGTCTAGGGACGCCGCTGGATAAATACAAAAAAATAAATTAACATAAACTTATTGCCCTTATTAATACTAGTATACATGCAAAAGCTCGTCGCTCTAGCTTAAAGGGTGTCAGAGTTATTAATTAAAAACCTTATTTTTATTACAATTTTAAAGGGCTGTAGCTCCTTTAGGGCTCATTTGCGGACTTTTTGGTTGTTATATGAACTTTTTTTGATATTTGCAGAATCACCTCTTAAATTTTGACATGGCAGTTACTGATCACCCTAGTATAGTAATATAGTATAGTATAATCTAGACTAATCACTTGAAGGAAAAAGCTTATGAAATTTGCTATTAGTAAATATACAGGTAATTTATTGTAAGTAGTAAAAGAAAAAAAGACATAATATATTTTATATACTATATAAGTAAAATCACGATATGCAAACTGACTTTTATATTATGCAAAATACGAGGGTATTTAGGTACACAGAAAAAAAAGATTCTTTGAACCAAAGTTAATGTCCTTGAATAAAGAGCACGGGTTTTTGAATGAAGATCCGCGCTCTTCATTCAAATAAATTAACTTTGGTTCAAAGAATCCTTTTTTTCTGTGTACTATTTTGTGATGTCCTGTTCTGTACTTACCTATTTTTTGAATAAATGATATAATATGTGAATATTAAAATTTACCCTCGTAAATTTTAGCTTCCAGATAGCAATTTCTCAAAGAATATTACGGATTCGCAATTGTCTTTTCGCCACAACCGAGATATGCATCTACAATCGCAAACTGCTGTGACAAATCACGAGCAAAACACGATTTATTGTAGTTTACGTCATATCATACACGCTATTGCAATAAAGGCCTGTGTAGAGTATGTTAACTTTGCATTGCTAAGTATTTTCAACTTCTTCAAGAATGTACTTGGCAACAATGGAAGATTTTATCCGCTAGATAAAAAACATTAGAATTTTGAGGTTATGAAAAGGCATAAGGCAGAAGCTTGCATAAGAACATAAAACATAAGAATGCGATGCCGTGATTGGCTTACAAGATACATGGCGGCACATCAAGCCAATCACGGCTATTTCGTAAATAATTATTTACAATTAAAAAATATTTGAGCTATTTTTAATGACATCGTAAATTATTTTTGAACTATAAATAATATTAAAATTAACGAATGTTTTGAAAATTATTTATCATTGTTTGGAAAACGTAAGGCCAATAAAAGATAATTTATTGAGTTGGTTACAATACAAATAGCTATAACTTAGGTACCTACTCTATTTAAAAGCCACTTTTAAATTTAGAAACGCCCGGAAAAAAAATCCTCCGCCTACTATGAATTTATTTGAGCTCAAGGCCCTCTTGGACTCGAGCCCAAAATTTACATTAAACAGATCTTTTTTACCTAATAAATTTACCAAATTACGTTAATTACTATAATTAATTCACAAAAACACAAGCATTTAAAAGAAAAGAAGAAATTTCCTTTTAGGTATAGAAATAAAGGTCAAATTTACAGTTTTTCGGACTGACGTCATCACAAAATAATACCTATAAACTGTCGTATTTTGCAATTCACCCATTTTACCATGGCAATTTTCAGTTGTAGATGATTTGTAATAACAAAATACCAGGGTAAAATGGACGATAATATTGTCATTCAAAATAAGACGATATTTTGGTACTATTTTCTATTTTGCAAATAGAAGTTCATAATCACACGCATTTTGCGTGTTCTCGTAGGCATATAAAAGGTTATTACTTACAGGACAAATGAATATTGATTGCGTGACGTTCTCCGTGCAAATGTCAACATCGCTTTGATGTTTAATTTTCTACAAAAATTTGTTTTTAGGTGAAAAAGAGAAAAGCTGACTATAAAATATATCAAAATATCATTTGTTCTTTGAATTTAAAACATGGCGAAACTTGTAATACCAACCCAAAACAAAAATTCCTAAACCAGTCAAAAATTTAAATATATGTTTTTTAAAATTTTAGAGTAAAATAGAAAAAGTAGTATAAAGCACTCATTTGATAACACGTTTTTAGCGCACTAGTATTTTAAAAAACTCGCTGCAAGCGGCTAGTTTTCTAAGCTTGTACTCGTACGCTAAAAACGGGTGTTATGAATCCGAATCCAAGTAGCTGTAATGTAACTAATTTTCAATTGGGTATCATTCATATTGCTTAATGTTTTGGAAATGATTCCTAAAAAAGTTTTCTTAGTGTATTTTTATGTAAAATTATTTAAAATTTATCTCTTTTTATTTTAAATAAACTTTTTTAGGGAGAAAATTGCTACATGCTGCTAAAGCAGTATTTTGTATATCTCTGATGACCAGTAGCCGGCGTATTTCCAGTTGTAGTCCAGTTTTCAGGTCAATAAAAGAGGCTTCATCCGGAAATAATTCAGGGAGTTTTGATTCGAGACCGCAAATAAAAAAAAACAATTTTGCAACGTTGAACTAGATTTGGAACTGTCATTTTTTCAACGTGTTTTTCACAAAAAACGGATTTTTAAAATATCTCTTAAACGTTACACTATACGTTTTTAGATTTTTAATGTTTTTTTCGAAAAACCAAAATTGTTTTTTGTCGTCGGTTAGGCATGCCCCTGAAAACATTTTGGGTGAAAATTAAAAAAATCTATCGGGGTCTATTCTGGTTTCGAGCGGATTTTTTCCGCCTGATTTCGATGAATATGGGCGGAGCTACACGGTCTAGGCCAATAAAATCATCAGAAGAACTACTGTGAAGTTGGCTTTCACTCGTGAATAAAACTCACCGAAATGAGAATAGACCCCCTGGCACTTTCTTTTTAATTAACGTAAAATTATGTTTTTTTAATAATTCACACACTTGTGCCCCATTATTTCGAGTAAACCGATTTTCGATTGAATCACCATATTAAGCATAAAAAACCTTCCTAACCGATTCATAAAGAAAAAACTCTGCAGTGTAACGTTTAAGGCGGTGCCGTGAATTAGCTATAAGTCGTACAAAAAAATATATGACAAAAAATGTTGGAGATTTGGTCCTCTTTATTTTCATATCAAAAGTTTTTTGTCCTAGGATGCACCGATCTTGAGATATTTTAATAAGTCCGTTTTTTGTGAAAAATACCTTAAAAAATGACAGTTCCAAATCAAGTTCAATGTCGCAAAATTGTTTATTTGCGGCCTTAAACCCTACCCAATAAACCAAAAATCTAAACTCCCTGAATTATTTCCAGGTAAAGCCTCTTTTATTAACTTGAAGACTGGACTATAACTAGAAATACGCCGGGTACTGCTGATGACAAACTACATGCAGTCTACAAAAGTTCATAGTGACATATGTTTCATTCACTAGATTAAATAAAAGACGAAAAAATAAACATGAACACAGTGTTTCTAAAATTAAAGAAGCGAGATAAGACATGGTTGCCCCATAGAACTGAAGGTCTAGAACGGCTATGTGAGAGAGATAGAAAGTAATTAAATGTGTAAAATTCTATCCGCCATTTTGACTTCTTTTCTATGGCGGGAAATTCAAATGTTTGTTTACGTTACACTAACCTAACCTTGCAGACAAAATCTGATAAATTCTGAGAAAAAAATCTTAGTAAAAAACAAAGGACCTGCACAGAAAAATTTAATGTTTAATGCAAAAATGTAATCAAGTGCTTAAGCACGTATGTATTATACATATAATATGTCGACAACCCCAAGAAAAGTCGCAACTCATTTTAGCTTTTGCGTAATAAACTGCATAATTTCTTGTAGTTAAATAACTGATATTGTGATTGGAGATTGGAATATTGGAGTTGTAGAATATTTAATATAATAATTAGATAACTTCTGTTTTTTTATCAAAAAGGGGTTGTCTATAAATTATGCAACGGTTTTTTGGGGGAAATGGGTCCTCCAAATCTCTATTCACCCTTATATGGGAGGCTGGGGGTCTTACAGCATCTTACGTATAATTTTCTTATTTAGAAAATATCGATCAATACAAATCACAGAAAAAAAAATTAATAACTTATGCCTATAGGTACTATATTATTTCCAAATGAATTTTGCTCTGCATTCTAAATCTTTTAAACATAAAAAACTTTTTTAGTAAAACCATTAAATATTTACAAAATTTATTATATCTTACATAAGGTAGGTCGAGTGGGGTAGGGGTTCAGCAAAATCTTACGAACACTTACACAAGGGGGGTGGAGATATAAAGCTGTCAACTTTTTCCTTATGCAATTTATATATAGACCCAAATCAATCACTATCCTTTTAATCAGAGGTATTAATGTATACATGTATACTTGCAAGTACTTGTTATGTAATATATTTTATTCATAATATGTTGTATACAAGGTAAGACTTAACAATAGTATCTTATACTAATATTTAAACAAAAGATTACTAAAAATATATTTTTATGAATACCTACATAAATAAATTTAGATTATCTACAATGGATCGAAAAAAGAAGCATGACACAATTTATAGATAGCCCCTTAGGGTGAACCTATCCAAGTCTCTCCGTTTAATTAGATTATATCTTGCATCAGTGATTTCATTTGTTGTCAGCAAATCCAAACAATCTACACAATTGATTTTTTAGCATTTTGACGGCAAAGCCTCCAATGTATGTAACAATGCTGCCACAATATTCAGTGAGTCCTATGTGGTATGAAAGAACATGGTAGTTGTTATCTGCTGAAACATTCTCATAACCAATATTCTTTTTTCTCAAATCGGATATATTGATTGCGTCTATCATATTTAAATTTTTTATTTTAGCGCTGGAAACGTTTAAAACTGTGGTGGTATCTAGCACCCGGCTGTTGCCACTACTGCCGGACACGTTTGCATGTGAAATTCATTTTCTTATTGACCACATCAACTGCAGTGCAGGCGGATTATTATTGAAGACATTCCTTGAACTAAAAACAAGAAAATAGAATTAATTATAAATTTTACATATCGTCAGAACATATAATATATGTATATTATATCGACAATACAAGTAACGAGTTGATTTCTAAAAACTGACCAAACCATGCCTAAAATACCAAAAATTTCTAAATTTTATTAAGTTTGAGGAAAATATATTACTATTTTCTAAATTAAACCAAAATGAGGTTTTTATATAACTAGCGTGTATTTCAGGCATGATTTTATCAGTTATCACAAACCAATTCGTTACTTTTTGTATTATTAATTATTTTTTCGGTTTTGAAAAATGTACACGCCGTAATTCAACTTACCTATGAAAGGTAATGTTGGAATTTGAAGATAGAAGTCTCCTAATGTTTTTGAACATAGCAATTCATTTTAAATGCAAAAACACTTAGCACAGCATAGAAAAAGGAATAAATACAATAAATAAACACAGCCATAAATGAACTCGATACAGCTGAGTCAAATGTCATACATACATACATACAGTGTTGTCAGATATATCAAATTGACAGGCATATACAGAAATTAAATTCACTTATGCTAATAATTTTTTTGTTAATTTAAGTATTTTATAACACATTTATTAATATTAAATGTATCATTTATGTGTTTTTCTTAAGATTTATAGATTTTATTTGAAATAATATATTTTATTATATAAAACAAAAGAACCGCTATAGTGTGTTGGCAACGTTGGATTCGCCATTTTGACTACATTCTGAAATATATCTATACTTTGTTATTACACACTCAGAAGACCTGCGCAAAGCTCAAATTCCGTTCTAGATGTTAAGTTCTGTGGGTTGCCCTTTCAGATGTCCCCTTTATCGAAAAGAAAAAAAACACCATTAATTTAATTCATGTAACATACGGCATGTTATTGAACCCGAAATTTGGATATACAATTGTATTTAGATTTTAAACGAGCTGTCTCAATCGAACGAAAATAGTTCGTCATCAAGATTATATACCGTGAACGGGGTATACTTTGAACTGGGGTAAACTTTGAACAAATGCACTAGTTTATTTACATTCATTTATTTAATAAGTTTATTAATATTTTAAAGTTAAAAGTTTTGATACCCGCTGTTATTTAGATACCTAGACGAATATTTTAGTACTTTTCAACCCTGTTACATTGCGCATGCGTAAGTATAACTGGGTGCCGTAATTATACCTACGCATGGGCAGTGTAGTCCTAAAATTCTCTCTTCGTTAATTTTTGGCATAAACTAACCTTAAGAATTTAAAACAAACTTAAACACAATAGTATTATTTAACCAGGTGGCAAATAAATAATAAATCTGATATGTTATTGGTTAAATTCTTGATTAAAGTTACAGGTTTCTTAGTTAAAATAAAACATTGCATAAATCGTTATTATTATTCTCTAATTTACTAACGGATAACCTTCCCAAAAATTTAAGAAAAAATCTTAGACAAACCTCGATGTACCACCATTGGTACACTTCAACCGTATTATTTTAAAAAATATATATAGTTCGTATAAAGATGCAAGTCGCTTGCAAAACAACTTTACACTACGATATTTCAAGAACGCTTTGAGATAGAGATTTGAAATTTGAAACAATTTTTATTGTAAAGTTGTTTTGCAAGCGACTTGCATCTTTACACGAACTATACCTACTAACATTTTTTTTATTTTATTTTTTACATTAGTAAAAAATAGTTATTCTTGATTAATTGTTATAGTTAAAACTGAAAATAACAATTAATAATAATCATCCGTGATAAGTAAATAGCTATAAATAGCGTACTATTTACAATCACTGCTAAAAAAACTATTTCCATGTGGTCCAGTAAATCCGACAACATCCTTTATGCTGCTGTGAAATAAGGACAATATTATTATTATTATTATTATTATTATTATTATTATTATTATTATTATTAATAACAACAGTAAGCGGCATAGCCGATGAGACTGTCTCCCAAACAAATAAATAAAATAATATACAATACGATTTTTTTAATTATAATTTTTAACACTTGCTTTTAAATTTCTTTATGACTTCATCCTTCAATATTTTGACATATATTTTTATAAATAATCTTAAGCATTTAAATCTTCATGGTTTCTTATATCTCCATTACTATGTATACAAAAGTTCTTAATTATTCGATTGGAATTGCATTTTTCTATTTTTTCATACGTTGAATTATCAAAAATTGATTTTTTTTCCAGAGTGAATTTTGACATGAACTTTTTCTTTGGCATGTTGGAGAAAACTAGCTATAAAAAATATACCTACGGTCCCTTAAAAAGTGTTACTCTTTAAGAGGCCATGGTACTCTTAAAACTGATTTTCGAACCTAGATGTATAAGAGCTTTTTTTCACAGTTTTACAATGTAGAATCACCCTGCAGTATTGAATTTTTTTTTGTGCATTTTTATATCCTTTTTTTTGATGCTCAGAACGTGAAATTTCCTCTTTAATTGCAATTTTCTCGAAAATGGTTTTTTATGTATTTTTAATTAAAGATTAATATTTTATTGAGAAAATGTAAAAAAATAGGGATAAACAAGTTTGGGGCAAAAAAGTAACATCGCCCCCCATTTCGTAAGTCCCTGGTTAAAATTACCAAATAAAAATTAGATAAAATAATAGCCTTTATCAATGCTAAGGCATGTGCAAAAATTCGCTACTGTTGTTTTTAGGGTTCCAGAAATATTAAATAAAAACTACTTTTTAGATGTACCCTTAAGAGGGTCGTACATAGCTCCCTTAGGGCTCATTTCCGGACCACCCTTCAAAGGAACTTTTTTTCATATTTTTTAACGTAGAATCACTTCTTAAATTTCTCGAACTTATTTCTAAATAACCCTGTATATACCAAAAGATAGAACTTTGTCTTACTTACGTACTCCAAACTTTAAAGTCGATATCTCAACTTATTTAAAAATTAAAAAGGGGGTTGACTTTTGGACCTCATGATATTCCATATACAGTGTATATGAAATATCATTAATAATGATTCATTATTACAGAGGAACAAAAAAAGCAAAAGTTACTAACAAACTCCAAAAATAACTGGGTAAGATAATAGATAGATATGGACCTCAGCTGAAATCGTTCTAGAGTTTACAGAATTTCCGTTAAAATGTTTTTTCAATACATACCGCAACGTGATAAAGCCTGATAAATACTTCAAACTCATAGGGAAATCATTACCGGTTAACTGGACTTTTTATAAATACATATTATTTTATCACTTGGGATTCTAAAAATTTATTTCTATCTATCTCTGATGTCTCTATGACTGGAGATAAAAATCTTTTAATGCTCATTATTGTTTATATTTCCGACTAATTGCATATAAATATTTAAATATCGTTCAAAATCAATAATATTATTATGAGACTTTCTTAAAACGTGAGTAGGTGTTGAAAAATATGGAAATGCTAGATTTTTGGATAAAAGACAAAAAGGGATACTTTGTAGTTTCAAATAAAAAAATACAAACATGCCCAAATAAAATATAAACAAAAGCATTTTCCAAAAATAAACAATTTTTTTTTTCTAAAATACCTAAATAAATAAGAAGCCGTGTAACAAGATATGTTATGCTACGCATTCCAGTATATACTATTCACAGTAAATGGTATATTGTATTTTTCCAAATACTAAAAAATCAACAAAAAACATTCTTCAGAAAACAAACTTAAAAAAAATGTTTTCAAAAAATTACAACAAAAATTGAAATGGTAGTTTAAATAATGTATATAAAAAAATACAATTTTTTTTTAATTTCTTTCTACGAAAAATGAATTTTTTTTTTGGAAAATTATAGTTTTTTTTTTCATTTTTTTTAACCTCTTCAGGGACGAATTTTTTGCTTAGATTAATCTAGTAGCAGAAGTTAAAAATGCTTTTAATTGTAAAACAAGTTGCCATTGGATGTGGCTTGTAAATGGAAACACAGCAAATGGTAACAGCTATGGCCACTGAGCGGTGATAAATTCGGTGAACTTCATTTAGAGTAATTTATTTTAACTGTAAACATATGTGCCTACGTCCCTGAAGAGGTTAAATTTTCACCCCCAAAATCTTTTTTGATTTTAACAGGATTATTTTCAAAAATAATAGGATCTTCCCCTCATATAACTTAATTTTTCCTGAAAAGTTCGATCGGATAATTCGTTCTTAAGTTATCGTGTTCACAAAAATCTTGAAATGAGACGTACGGACGGACAGACGGACATTTTCATAGTTTCTTATTTTTTCATGAAACGCATTTGTATTCAAGAATTTTTTGTTTATGACGTTTATTGGCTATTTTGGGAAATTCGATACTACCCTATAATACTATTCTAGCGCATCGCGCTGTGAATAGCATTCTGATAAAGACAAAGAAAAACTAACGGCCTAAATGTTTGTTATACGACCAATAAGCGAGCTAGCGCACAAAATAACAGTTTTATCTTCTTAGTCTAAGTAGATTTTTATTAAAATCAATACTTCGGGAACACAAAATAACAGTTTTATCTTCTTAGTCTAAGTAGATTTTTATTAAAATCAATACTTCGGGAACTTTTGGTAGTTTCTTATAAGAAACCTTTGGTCCAAGTTTAAAATATTTACCTCTGTGTTCTCGAGTTATCGCGATAAGTAAGAGAATGTAACTTTTGTTTAAAATGACACATTTATTTAAAAGTCACGTGATCCTTTTTTGCGATTAAGAAACGTTTCGCCTGATAGATTATTTAATTTTTGGTTTTAAATCGATATTTACATTATAAGCAAACAAATTATAAAAGCAAACAGTGTTTTCCAAAGTCAAACTAAAAGTAAATAACGGCGAAGCCTGTACATCGTGTACTTATTTGTATATTAACGTTTTTTAACCTCGTACTATTCTAGGATCGAACCATTTGCTGGACTTAAATTTAACTCTTATCCTTTTGCCTTCCCGTCAAATAATGCCTATTTATTACCGGTCGTGTGCCTTTAAAACGCATATAAAGTACCCAAATTATATAAAACAGACATATCCTGATAGAAGTATCCTGTTTTAGGTACTTCGATAGCAAGAGAAAGTGCCCATTTTAATAAAATTTATAGACGAAATTTACCCGCAAGAAGAATAGATAATCATAATCATAACTTCCATATGGGAAATTGCAAATAGAACAGCGTTTATCTATTTTTTTATTGTTTTCTTCCTTGTAACAATACTACTTATATAATTTAATTGAAATTGTCGTATTTTTTCTTATTATATAATTGGTATACAATGTTAATTGCCATTATTACAGTGTTTGAAACTCTTCAGTACTAATCAAAGATAAGTTATTAACTTACCACACAGTGAATTTCATACTATAAGTACTTCCCATAAATAGTTATTATGATTAGTAGAGATCCGACGTCAAAATCCATAGCCGGGTACAACAGAATAATAATTTTATAAAAATGTTTTACAAGCTATCTAACTACTATATTTACAAAGAAAAGTATATAAATATTATGAAAATCCCTTAACGTTTTTATTTAAGTAAAAGAAAATTAAAAAAAACATAACAGATCCGAAAATTATGAATTAGTTGGATTTTTAAATAATCTAAATTTTATTTAATAGTATTGTAACATGGTGGCTGGGTATTACTTTTATCAAGTTCTTCAAAATTATTATTTTTACTTAAATCTTTTTTTTTGTATTATAAATAAATTACTAAATTACACAACTAAAACTTATATTGTTTGTAGAAAAAACAAACTACCGACGAAATCTTTTTGTGTTTTATTTAATTTGTGAAGAGGTGACTGGAAGTTGAAATCTGGGGAGTTAACCGCTACCAGGAAAGTGTACAAAAGAGTTCCCCTAATGTATGAATTCCCCTGAATTCCTCATGACTTCCCCTGAATTCCTTATGACTTCCCCTGAATTCCTTATGACTTCCCCTGAATTCCTTGTGACTGCCTCTGAATTCCTTGTGACTTCCCCTGAATTCCTTGTGACTTCCCCTGAATTCCTTGTGAATTCCTCTTGAATTCCCTATGAATTCTCCCGAATTCCTATTGAATTCCCGAAGGGTGTACAAAAGATTTCCCCGGCGGTTAACCCCCCAGTGAAATCTATTTGAAATCGTTATAAACATTTACCCTGCAGAGATCTAAAAGCTCTAAACTTGTTTCCGTATGCGTGCGACGAAATAAGTGAGATGTAAGATCAAGCATGTAACGTGTTATTTTATTAGTTAGAATCACGCGCATGCGGAAACAAGGTTTTTATTGCAAGTAAATTGAGTCATTTCGTTTGACTTAGCAATGCGAATTAATTTCTTTTTTTGCCTAACTTTTTCGTTTGGGCCTAATCTAATATTCATTTGTCACCGTTCATTTCATTAGTTAAATCCCTTAATAAAATGTTCGTAAAACCATTACTTTCTACGGTTAAATCGTGGATTGAAGATTATCCAGAACTAGAGTTCGACGGCAATATTTTACACTGCACATTTTGTAAAAAAAGACAACCTGGGAAAGAAAAACTAATATTTTAAGACATGTGAACACAAAAAAACATAAAGAAGATGAGCAAGGACAATTTAATATTTAAAGTAAGTAAAAATATACAAAATTAATTTTAATCACAAGTTATAAAAGTCACGTGACCTTTTATTGCGAATAAAAAACGATTGGCCAGGCAGATTTTTTTTAACTTGGTAAAAGTAATACCCAGCCACCATGCCACAATACTATAAAATTAAATTTGGATTATAAAATTAATATGAATTTGTTAACTTATTGTACCCGGCTATGCATTTTGACGTCACGACTCGCTAAAATCCGATGTCTAATGATTAGATTGGAAATGGATCACTGCGGTCCATACACTGTAAAAAAATCAGGTCTACATGAAAGTTTTGTAACGAAACTACATACAATCTCAAATCTTCAGCCGCAATATTAATATATTTAATTTTATGTTAATTGTAATTGAATTATTGTATTAGATAAATAAATAAATAGGTACTCAACACGTTGACTGCCGCTGACTCAACTGTTGAGTCATGATGGCCATGCAGAAATACATAGTCTGATTTATATACTTTACAACCCGCTGTATTTTAGTTATTTTCTAAACCGTGTAATACTGCTAATAATATTTAAATAATTTATTAAATAACCTTTTACCTAATTCAATAATTATTGAATGATTATAATCAACCAAATCCATTTAGTAGGGAATCAATTTCTCAGTGGTTTAATGTTGACTCTTTAAGTGCACTTTTAACAATTACAAATTAAACGTATAATGTTTAAATTGTATTGTATTTTTAACCGACTTCCAAAAAGGAGGAGGTTATCAACGACGTGAGACTTTGTTTTTTTGTTATGTTTGTTCCCGCATAACTTTGGAACGAATGAACGGAATTTGATGAAACTTTTTGCAACTTAAAGAGGGCATTCATGAGGTGGTACCGTTTACATTTGACGCTCGGATAATGCCCGGTAAGCCGGATAATTAAGATAAGTCTAATCATTTTAACGCAATTTCACTTAAAAACGGTTAATTTGGTTCTACTACCAGCCAATTTTTTAGAGAAGTATCGGATAATTCGGATAAGCCGGATAACTTGATTAAGGGGTCACTTAAATATTACGGCACACTGAAAATCTTTTAAATGTCGCTAAACTTGATTATCTGGACCTGTAATATTAAAATGCCAAGAGAAAATGATAAATGTTGTGATTTTACCAAAAGGCGTTATTGGATTATTACTTAACGCTTAAAGTTTAACAAGATTTGCTTTAGTATTTTGTTTAAAATAAGGTTGGTTGGACTCTTGGGCGCTGAAACAAAAATATTACTTTTATTTTTTAGAAATTTATCTTTAAGATAAACGCACTGTTAGTGCGTTGTGACGTCAGCAGCTTACCGAGATGGAAGGACAACTATCATTTAGCTTAGATGACGTGACAAATCCACAAGTTCTGTGTCTCTAAACAGTAAAAAATAAAAACTTTTCGCAAAAAAAAATGAACCGACTTTTATGTCTCTAAAAAGTAAAAAATAAAAAATACTTAAGTCGGTGCCAATTTTACAGCAAACAATAATAAAATACTTAAAAAAATTGTTAGTAATTAATTTAGGGAATGGTGAAATTGACACCGATTTAAGTATTTTTTATTTTTTACTTTTTGGAGACTTAGAAGTCGGTTTATTTTTTTACATATTTTTTAGTAAATTTAAATTTTCTATACTGTTGCTGTTGTTAACACTTTCAACATAAGTCAGGAAAACAAAGTATTCGGTGTTTAATATCCATAATATCTGTAATTTAGTCTGAAATCTATACAAAACATCAAAATGCATGTCAAAACTAAATTACAAGAAGGGCGTATGCCTCATAAATTCTCATTAAGCGGAAATGGGGAAATGCATCCAATAAAAGCAATCAATAGATCAACAAAGTGCATTTTAGGGGATATTATGAAAATATGCTTTTTGACCCTTAGTAATTCGGTTTTACTGTAAATAATTGATACACACCCTTTATGCTTACCCATCTCTGAAAACGTTGCTCTTTAAGTACATGCTGAGATAAATTAACGTCTATATACACAGAAAAAACTTTTTAGCATAGAATATGTTTTATTGAGGGACCCCTGGTGAAAAAGTGATAAATTATTTCGTAAGAAAAATCTGTCTGTCTAGTGTATGTGGTCTGTTTGGACTGTTTGATATGTATGTTTTTCTGCCTGGTCTGCCTGCCTGTCCTCACTGTAATAGTTATTTATGGTATTAGTGGGTAAAGTAAGATATTGCCCATGAGAGAATTAACCTGTTTACCCATGAGTGCCATACAAGGTTTTATCCAATAAATAGCTTAGAAATTCATATTTTTATTAAAAATTTTAATGACATTTACAAAAAAATAATTTGACAAGTGACAGTTGAGTGGGTAAAATAAATAATTATCCACTCAATAAAGTAAAAGCCACGCGGGGGTTATTATTGAGTTTATCTATATAAAATAATGCTGGTAATTGTCTTATTATCTGTATGTATTGGATAAAAAATATTTCCCGCAATTTAATTACCTGCTATCGATATCAGAATTTTAAAAGGAAATTGTAACATTTTGCCGAATTTCATACCGTAATTTCAAAACAAGCCGTGAAGATATGTAATGCTACGCATTCCATTTTATATTATTCACAGTAAATGCTATAATGCATTTTCCCAAATACTTAAAAAAAATAATTTTCAAAAAAAATAACATTAAAAAAAAGACCTTTTTGAAAAAAAAAATGAAAGTTTGGAAAATTTGAAATATTTTTTTATTTTTTTTTGAAAATGATAGTTTTTATTTTTTTTAATTCCCTATAACTTTTTTGTTTGGGGGGATTACTTTAAAAAATAATAGGGATCTTCCCCTCATAGAACTTGTTTTTTTCGTGAAAATTTCGAGTCGAGCGGATAATTCGTTCTGGAGTTATCGTGTCCGTAAAAATCGTGATATCAGACGGACGGAGCTCCGCGGAGGGACAGACGGACAGGCGGACGGACGGACATTTTTAAAGTTTCTTATTTTTTTATGAAACACATTTACATATATCCAAGAACTTTTTGTCTAGGACGTTTTTTTTTGGCGATTTTGGTAAATTCGAAACTACCGTATAATATTATTCTAGCGCAGGCGCTGTAAATAATATAATAATATTTTAATTTTAAACCTAGGGTTTAGGATATTACGACGTCATTGTAAATTCAACCCTTTCCGCACCATTGTATCCAGTGGATACTATCCACTAATGGATATTTTCAGGTACAGCAAAATTTACCACAACAAAGTTGGATATTCGTATACAGGATTTTCCATAAAAAAATAATCCCTTAAAAATCCGGCTGGAGTGAATCCATGGAGTTAAAGGGTAAATTTAAAGATTCAGTTAAAATTCCTATAAAGCAGTAAAAGATTTGTTTAAAATCGTATGATTTCTATAATTTGGGCGCCGGACTTTACAGCAAAAAAACAACCGCAAAGACCATTACCGCGCAGTCCATTACCGTGATCGACATTACCGCGACAAGCCATTACCGCACATCTCCTTTACCGCGAAGACCATTACCGCGCAGTTCATTACCGCGAACGGTCATTACCGCGTATGACTTTTACAGCGAAAATCGTTATACATTATTTTTATTTTATTAGGGTATTTCCGTGGGATTGATAGCAGTTTGGTTTGGTTAGTTTTGGTTTTGGTTTGGATTGTTTTTAATAAGTGGTACGTTTACTAAATGTACCCATATATCTGTGTTGGTTTTTTAAATGTATATCGACTGTTTTGTATAAATCGCTGATTAATAATCAGTTTAGTACGAATCGTCATGTCGATCGAAATAATGAAAAGCGCTAGGGGCAAATACCTCGCTGTATATAAACATTTCATATACAGGAAAGAAAAGACAGTTAAGAATAAAAAAATTGTAAGTGCGTAAATTACGACGTGCTTTGTTGCAAGGGGCGTTTGCATACTTCGGACGGAAATGTTTTAAAGGAAACTAGTAATGGCCACAACCCTGACCCAGGAGCTATATCAGTTAGAACTGTTTGATTGTTTTCTGCAAAATATTAATTTTTTTTAATCCATTTCTCTTCGCAGTAATAGCTTGCACGGTAAAGTCTATGCGCGGTAAAGCCCATGCGGTTTCGCGCTAATGGGCTGCGCTGTAAAGACCCCCTACCCCTATAATTTAGTCTTAATATTACTCCCTAATTTTACGCCTATTTTTGACAATGTCAATGCCTATAAAACAAATTCTATACATGATGTTTTGAAGGAAACGGCCTTATTTTTTTAATTAAAATACCCAATTCTTTGGAATTTCTGCGGCAATCATAGCATTTCTTTGGACATTTTCAGGAACTTTTTTCGTATTTTTTTTTAAGAATCCAACCTTAAAATTTTGCAACCTATTTTGGAAACACCCTGTATGAAAAAAACCTTTTTTATTTTTCTGTTTTGTCTCGTCAGTCGTTATAATTAATAGGAAAAATTATAAGATAAAATAATAATTAATTATTAGAAGTCGTTTAAAAAATTATCAGAAAGCCATTAAAAGATCCATTCTATTTCTTCTATTATTAGTACTTTTATGTTCCACATGGTTTATTTGCATCTATACACTGAGAAAGTTTAATTATATTGCACCGTTTTCCCATTTGTCCAAACTTTATGGGCACCTAGTTTTTACTTAGGAACACTGTTCTTTAAGTTTGAGTATCTATTGATAGATGGCAGTCTCTAATATTGTGGGTAATTATTTAAACAGCTGATCATGTCAGGCACTTTTGAGATTTGCTAGAATCGCATTTTTGTTAGTGTGTTGGTTTTTGTTCAAAAACGTGCTTTTGAGTTCTAAAAAATTCCAAAAATGTTTTGTTGATTTCGACACACCGGGTGAGTTTTATTTATGTTCACTCCTAAAATTAAGATTAAATTTCATTCGATAAAAACAAAACTTTGGTGATTTATATAATTTTATATTGGCCATGAAATGGCGGGTTTGTTTTTTTGTTCACTTCCATTTTTGCTAATCCATTCTGAGAACAAGCATGTGTCACTTGTCAATTTTTGACAGGTCATTTAAACTATATTATGTGTCTTATTAAAATGTTCGCAAAAAAATCTCTCTCATTTTAACCTAACGGGCCGCTCTCTTACCATTTGAAACAATTTACTTATGGACCAAAATATGTTTTTCGAACTTTTGAGACCACACCAAATTTAGATGTTTGAGAAAAGAATAAAAATAGTATTTTTTTTAAGATACTAGACCAAAAATTATACGAATAAGCTAATTCAAGGCACTCTAGATTTAAAATAAAAATTTAAATAAAAAATTACATGACCTGTCAAGAGTTGACAAGTGACACATGCTTGTTCTTAGAATTTATTTCTGAATCAAAATATGTAAAAATATGCACGGTGTTTCATTAAAAATATGCAGGGTGTTTCATTAAAAAAAAACATATTCATGCTACTTCCGACGAAATCAAAAGTGAAACAAGAAAATTAAATTCGTAATTTTCTAGCCAATGTAAAATTATATAAATCACCAAAGTTTCGTTTTTATCGAACTTGAAAAAAATAAAAAGACCTAATATGTTAAATTTACTTTCCAACGACCTCGGAAATAAGAAAGTTATATTAAGGCGAAGAAAAAAGTATTTCAGATTACATTACATTACATGTACTATTCTACTTAATTAAGCAACCCCTAAGTCCAGGACTTGTGTGGGGTGTAGTAGAGGGAACCACTGGCTTATACTGAGTTTCGAACCAGTTTTTATAGGGGGTATGCTTTTCGCTTATCGTATTCGCCAAATTTTAATTATTAAATAACTAAAAAAGGCAAATCGGCGCCAGTTAGAATCGAACTCACGCTAGTTGTCTTGTCATTCCGACGCGTTAGCCCACTAAAGCATGTCCTCCCATTATTGAAGTATTGATACGTTTTAGGGTACCTGCATAGATTCCGAAAAGAACGTTTTTTCGATGTTCGTCTGTCCATCCAGAGGCCAACTTAAAGTTTTAGGGGATTGCTCAGAAAGATTTTTCTTAATTTTTCTCTACTCTTCCAAAGTTTACTGGTGAACAAAAATTTAAAAAATCGATTTTCTTAAAAATTGCACTGATTATTTTTTAACGTTTTTGTCAACCAATCATTTAACAGTATTTCTGACCACTTGTTTATTTCTGTCCAATCATATTACAGTTTTATCGGGAATTTTCTACTGCAGAAAATTCTAGTGAGAATCGCTGTAGTAATTTGTTTTTCAGTATTTCTCTTTTATAACAAGATTTCATACCTAAAACTAATTAATAATTAAATATGAATATAATATATTCATATTTATTACTATTGATAATTATTGTTATTACCTTATTATTTACCAAAAAATACCACAAAATATTATTTTTATAAAATGTAATGACAGTTTTTATAGGTTGACTTTTATGAACATGCCTATCGCAGTACCGCGATATTCAGTACTGCAGTAAGTAACTTAACTATTGACAGAACCATAATTTGCAATTTAAAAATGGACAAAAAGGGTTTTAGTTTAGCATGGAATTAAATAAACCAAATTAAAGAATATGCCTGTACAAATATTAAGATAATTAATAAAACAATTTATATCATTTTGCGATGAAAAAAATATAAAAGTTGGTTTGACATATTATAAATCGTTAAAAAATATTCTTCCGAATTACACACTATTCTTCGAATTATCGGGAAAAATTCACAGTTTTAATTCAAATTTTCTCTCAAAGGAAATAATATTACTCCAGGGACATTGCACCTGCAGGGCGATGACCCGGTCGTAATTATTTCCAGACAGCTAATTTTCATGAAAATAGCGAATTTTTCCCGAATAATTCTCAGGTTCTTTTGTAATTATATATGAGAATCGGTTACTGTACTGTACATAGGTACTTAACGTTTTTGCACTGTTTAACGTTAAGTACATATAAAAAACGGATTCCTTGAACCAAGGACACGTGTCTTTGTATATGTTCAAAGCCATATTCTCTTGTTTCAAGGCTGGTATTTTCTTGAACCAAAGTCAATGTCGTTGAATGAAGAGCACGGGTTTTGGAATAAAAATCCGCTCTTTTTATTCAAAGACATTGACTTTGGTTCAAGAAAATGCCAGCCTTGAAACAAGATAATATGGCTTTGAACATATACAAAGACACGTGCCCTTGGTTTAAGGAATCCATTTTTTCTATGTATTACTGTAACAACCAGTGAATGTTCACTAAACTTTCGAGGGGTTCCATACGTGCAAAAAAGTTTAGTATGCACTACAGTTAGCGATTCTCAGTGTGCTCTAATAATGTTGCTCTTTGGTTTTCCCCGGAAAAAAATATCGTAAAATATTTTCAGATTTTTCAGTTTTGGCGAAGGCGCGTTACTGGATTTCAACGATAATTTTTACTGAATAAATCTCTCTGTGCACAGCTGTGTAACGATTTATTTGGAATTGTGTGTATGTCGAACATACTGCCGTGCTAAACACAGAGGTGGTAACTTACTTTTTTGTCAAAAATGAGTTATGACTCCAAGATGATGTAATAACATTTGATGAATATTTTTATCATATTAAACGGTTTAATTCATTTTTTAATATTAAAATTACTCTATTAAAGTTGCCGTATCTTCTTTAAAGTTGTCAATTACTGCCAATTTGCCGTATCTATCTTAACTTGAGAAGTTCCGTTAAAATGCCTTAGTATAATACTAATAATTAACGAGATACGTCTATTTTGCCTTAGTAACGGTAAGTTACGGCGAATAATAATAATAATAAATGGTCTTTATTAAATGGGCGAAGTTTAGCTAAAAGCTACTCTTACACTACACCAAGCCAAATGTCCTTAGTAATAGTTATTCATTGCAATCTCTTATTATTAAAAATAATGTATCTTAATAAGTATTTTTATAACAAAAGAAGATCAAGGTACGTAAAATGATATAATATTCGCTAATAAACCTTTTTTTCTTCATTTTGTTCATGAATTTATAAGATACGTCAAATCCCCTTAGTATTACAAGTTAAAAATAATAAATTTTAAAGTGGTAACTATAAAAATTTCTATTTTACCGAGTATTTTACTATTTAATTATCCAATAATTAACATTTTTTTAACATTAACAACTAATATAACCTTTTATCTTTCTCATTCAAATCAATTTTGAATTTTTTTTGACTTGGAATATAATTTTTAGTAACTGAGAATATTAAAAATTAAAAACTGTTAATATCTCAAAATGGCCAAAATACAAGTTACTACTTCTGTGTTTACCACGGCAGCATAGTACACCGGATGTATGTTTTTAGATGAAGTCTGTCCCATACAAGATCAGATGTGCCATGAACTCAATGGTTCAAGGACATGTCCATACCATTCGATATTTAATAGGTTTACGTTAATATACTAATTAGTAAAGAATTAATTATTTAAATAGAATTATTAATTGGATTAATAGTTATAATTATTTAAATACTTTTTTTTATCGGATTAGGGTTAAGTAAATGTAAAGTATACTCATCACTGCACTGTGGGCTGAGAAAAAAAAAGATAGACGAAAATCTAAATTTTCGCATCCGAGTATTTTTGATATCGAATATGATAGTGAAAAACCTGATACAAATTTTTCCTCGCCACTAGGGTGGTTCATTTTTTTATTTTTTTTTTTTTCGATTTTATTCAAATTTAATATGCAGGCTCTTTTGAGCTATATTAACATAGACCAATTGTTAAAACACCAAAATCAAAATGGCGGAGCTAATATGGCGTATCGGTTTTTAGAATTTTGTCATAATTAGGCGAAATTAGGGCTATAATTTTATAATTAGATTCAGTACTTCAGGCGAATAAGCGTGCGTCTTTTTTTTGTATCCAAACCGGATTGAGTTATTAATACTGATGATGAAGATCATGATTTTGATGACAGTTCCGATGATTAATTATTTAATAAAACTTGACCATTTAAATGATTTTTATAGCGATTTATTTCGAACATAAACTTAATTTTTTTTTTCAGAAAATAGCAAAAGTTGGCAACTTTTTTTATATAGTGTATTACTAGTATAAGTAAAGACAAAAGTGCATAAGATATTGAGTCTGGCAAATGAGGGAAAATATTGAAATTTAAGATTTTACAATTTTATTTAAATTTTTAGGTTTCAATGACCTTTTTGCATACTTAAAACCAACTTATCTTTAATTTATTTTAATTTAAGAAATCGCTAGGGCTAATAAAAGATATTTCCTATACCTGTACAATAAAATTCAATTCACGGAATTCTGACGACCTTGAAATTAATATTTTAACTAAAATGGATATAAAACTTTATTTTTAGCTTTCACATAAGCTTTGTCCTATTAAGTGTTTTACGGGCAGTCCTTTCCTTAAAATCGATGACCTTGGACTACTTTATAGCCTTAATTTCGCCTAATTATGACAACACTCTAAAAACCGTTACGCCATATTGGCTCCGCCATTTTGATTTTTTGTATTTTAACCATTGGTCTACGTTAATATCCCTAAAAAGAGCCTGTATATTAAATTTGAACAAAATCGAAAAAAAAAAATAAAAAATGAACCACCCTAGTGGAGCGGAAAAAATTGTTTTAGCTGTTTCACTATCATATTCGAAATCAGCGATATCAAAAATACTCGTATGCAAAATTTTAGATTTTCGTCCATCTTTTCAGCTAAAAGAGAATTAAAGGATAATTTTCAAATTTCCAGAATTCCGTAGATCAAAAAAATTTAAACAGGCAGAATCTACTCGAGTTGATGTTCATTTTTTTCTTGTTTATGGTTTGCAGAATAAAAATTCCCTATGCAAGGTTTAAAATTTCTTATCAAACCTACCCAATCGAAAAATAATTTTTAAATTATTTAACTTTTCGCCCTTGTATTATAAATAACACTAGGCAACACGGTTTCTTGCCCCGATTGGAGTCATATGTTTTTTAACTAATTTTGGGTCGCTGAAACCGAATCTGGCCTCAGAATATTTCTATTACCTAAGTTTTCTGAGAAAAATAAGATAAAAATGTTAAAAATCATTATTTTATCCCTCTTTTGTTCTAAAATCATGGGAGACAAAAATATTCCAAGGACAAATTTGGATTCGGCGACTCAATATTAGTTAAAAAATACCCAACTTAAAACATAGAAACTTTAAATTCATAGGTAGAATAAATAGGGATATTATGAAAGAAAAAAATATTAAAAAAAATGGATAATGTGACAAAACTAAGTAGGGGTGGAGGGTAAGAAGAAGGGTGCATAAGGGGACAAGCTTATCGCCGCGTACTCATGCTAAAAATTGTCAAAAATCATTACTAGGGGGTCAAAAATGAACTAAAAAAATGTTACGTATTATGGTTCTTATGTAATAAAGTAACAGTTTTATGATGTAGAACCATTAAAAAAAAATACACAATATTTTGTTTTATGAATTATTTTCAAATTGGCATAATTGCATGTACTAAAATTTAAAAAATAAGACGTGCTGAATTTTTTTTAAGGTCAAATTTGGATTCTAGGCCTTTAAATTGATAAGAAAAATTTATTTTTTGGGCTCGGGAAAAAAGTTTACATTGAGTACTTTAATTTTATATATTTTTCATTTATTTACTTTTTAGTAACAAACTAAGCAAAATAAAAAAATATTTGTATAAATATTTTTGTAGAGAATTTTATAATCTACAAATTAAGTTCTATAAAGTTTTACGTCATTATTACCTGAACTTATATCTCAAAAATTTTAGGTGCTGGAATTTTTCTAAGGTCAGATTCGGATTCTATGCCCTCGAATTAGTAAGAAAAATTTACTTTCCGATCGGGGCAAAAAAAAAGTTGCGATTCGTTGCCTAGTGTAATTATTACTACAGGATTGGTGTGAAGGAGGCAAAAAAGAACATGTGAACGATATTCGTATTTATTGGTGTGTTAATTTATCTGATTATTATGCATTGTTGTTAGGAGGTTGGCAGCTCTGTTACAGTTAGAATCGAAGGGAGTGCCCATTGTTTGTCCGCTCGGACAGTAGCGTAAGAGTAGTCATCCCAAAACAGGACAATACCGTGATTGAGAGGCGGAAATTACAACAGTAGGTGCTCATATCCATTAACAATGTATATTAGACATAATGCATTACCATATATATGCATAAAAACGAAATTTGGACACCTTAAACTGATCATTTCTCAAAGTTGTAACACTGCCTTGTTTATATTTGTTTAACAACTGAGTATTCCAAATCCGTCGTAAGTGCAAGGCAAAACGAAATTGACCAATAAAATGTTTGTATTTGGTTTTATATTTCCTCGCACTTACATTACATCCTATTCAAAAGGTTTTGAAAGTGTCACACGTAACACAGAACCAGTGCCAAAAATTTAAGTGCAGATATGTTGAAATCAATTGGTGGACAAAGTCTTTTTTACCTATTGTTAAAGTTTAGTAATAGAAGTTTTTTTATTTCAGTTCTTGTTGTAATTTTACGAATTTTTGAGGTATGTCATAATCATATCAAAAAACCAGTGGCAAAGATTTAAGGGATCTGCTCAAACGTTTTGGCAAGTAGATGTCCATTATTGTTTTATTTTTATGAAAATTATTATTCTCTTATGTTCATAATGCTATTCATCATTGTCCTAATAGCTCCTTGTGGAGCAAAGGGCACCATTTCATGGTGTTTCAAAGGCTAAATGGCATGTTGATGACAGGTTAGCTACTCCTGTTCATCGCCCCTTGAAATCTTTGCAATTTTTTCTACCAACTCTCTCCATTCTTTTCTATTTTTCGATACCCTTTTCGCTTCATTCCATGTCATCCCAACTTGTTCTAATTCCTTTGATATCGTTCTTTTCCATGTGTTTGTTGGTCTTCCTACTTTTCTTTTTCCTGGTACGTTGTAGCTTAGTGATTGTCTTGCTATGCTGCTCTCTTTTTTCTTAATGTGTGTCCAATCCATTTCCATTTGATTCTCTTTATAGTTATTTCTATTTTCTCCTCTTGTGTAATGTTATGTAATTCTTCATTCGAAATCGTATCTGGCCAAAAAATTTGACAAATGATGCGCAAGCACTTATTTATAAAAGTTTGTAGTTTTTTATTTTGTTTTTGTGAATGTTTCCATGTTTCTGCGCCATATAAAAGTACACTTTTTACATTCGTTCTGAATAGTTTTAGTTTTGTTTGTCTAGAAATATTTGAAGCTGCCCATATTTTTCTCAGTGCGTTAAAAGCATTCTGTGCTAAATTAGTTCGTCGGTCGATGTCTTTTTCTGTACCTCCTTTTGTGTCAACCAAACTTCCTAGATAGCAAAATTCTTCTACTTCCACAATTTCTTCTCCATCTACGTAAATTTTTTGTTGGTTGTTTGTGTTTTTAGTTAGGATTTTAGTTTTTTTAGCATTTATTTTAAGGCCCACTTTTTTTGCGTTTTTTATATCATAATGCTATTGATTCATTCAAAATAAGTCCAAGAAAAGACGAAACAGCGCTGTCGAAAATTGAATTGTGGTGAAAAATATTAACTTTGGGATCTAAACAGTGCACACAGGCGGAATTTTCTAAATTCATGGCCAAAACCCTCGAAAGCGAAATTTCTTCAAATAGTTGCCTCTATCGTTTTTTATCTTCTCTATGAACTGTACCAATAAATGGTGCCAAAGTCGTTTTTCTATCAAAACATGAACCGAAAATGTCAGATCAAAAATCGGGTTTCAAGAAACTAATTTTGAAACGTTATTTTTCCCGAAAAATCAAGTTTTTTTAATATAAATATCAAAGTTGTTGCTTTTTTTATCATTTTTTTAAAATGGATGTAGGTATGTACCTATTTATTTTTTACAAAAAAGTATTGTTTTTGATTGAGTTTAAAAGCGGAAGTCATAAGTTTTAGTCTGTAAATTTGGTTGCTTTTTTTATAACTTGTATTATGACCTGGCAAAAAGTTTCAGATTAATCAGCATTAAGCAACTTTTTACACGTGGTTGAGAAGATTAATGTGTTTGCTAATTATTAAAACAAAAATTTGCTGCTAATATTCCCCGCTCCTCCCACCCCAAACCTAAAAAATGTCTAAGACAGGCAGATATAGTTTTAGGTATTTTTGCAGTAAAAAAATACTACTGCCAACAAAATAATACTTTCCCATGTAGGTCTAGGTTTATTAATAAACTAATAAAAAAATTGAAAAACCAAAAAAATTTCAAAAAATGTTTTTTTGAAAAACGAAAAGAAAAAATAAAAAAAAATGTTTAAAAAATATTTTTATCACATTTTACCCCCTTACCCCACCTCGATATTCACCATCTGCAAATTTTGATACAGGCGGCAGCCATATTGGATCCTCCATTTTGTAAAAATTAAAATAAGTATTACATTCGTAATCAGCGACCTCAAAAACCCCTGGTTTTTAGTAAAAAATCTGATAATTTTGATATAGGCGGCAGCCATATTGGATCCGCCATTTTGTAAAAATTAATTTAAATGTTCAATTTGTATTCAGCAGCCCTAAATACAAACTTTGGTTTAAATTGGAGCTTATTAAGGGTTTTGGCCATGAATTTAGAAAATTCCGCATGTGTGCAGTGGTATGCGGCTTTTTGAATTTAAGTAAACCGTTTTTTTCAAAAAAATGGATTTTTAATTTCTGAAATCTAGATACATTTCATCATATTAAATGCTCGAAATGTTCACCTCTAGATGCCATGCAATGATACAGATTTTGCTGAAAACGTCTTCGCACATTTTGGAGCATTTATGTGGTAATTTGGCGATTTGTGATTAAAAATTGGGTCAATTTATAATCCTTTCGGATTAAAATTGGCAATACCTGGTAATTTTAGTCTATTAACCATAGAACGAACACAGCTTATTGTGGGAAAATCTAAAAAATTTAAAATGCTATTTTTATTTTTATTATCTTCGTTATTTTTTTTTAAATTATTTTTCCCACGTAAAAAGTTTCAGACTTTTGTCCAGCTAGATTTGAATTTGGGACCATAGTGCGACGGCGGCATATCAGATTTGATTTTTTTTGTGCCAATTTTGGATAAACGAACTATAATCAATTGAGAAACTGAAACTAAAGTTTTAAAAATCAATTTTCCAGTGACGTACTTCTTGTAGCTTGTAAATACCAAACAGGTTCACTTCCGAAATTAAAAATCCATTTTTCTGAAAACGGTCCACTTAAACTCAAAAAGCTTTTCAATGTTGTACGACTCGACCCCTTTTCTCTATTCAAATTTTAGGGGTTGTTCGCCCCACTACCCGGGGGTTGGCGTGAGTATATTGCAAATAGGAAAAAAATTGTCCCCTCCAATCTAAAATTGACCTGTCAAGTTTTCGATAGGCCACCCTGTATTAAATTCCGTAGAAAACTGAAGACGGGTCTTAAAATTGATATTTTCCATAGTAAACATGTGTTTTCAGAAAAGGAAACTTTCACCCTTCCCTCGTAAGGATGTAATTTTCTGCTAGAAAATTACAATAATCTCGTGTAAGATCTAAATTATCTAGCTCTGGGACACGTGCTAATTCTTCTGTGTTATTTTACGCCATGAATAAAATTGTCTCCTCCAAACTAAAATTGACCTGTCCGAGCGTTTTTTTTAACTCTACGCTATGATCACCAAAAATCCCCATGTCAAGTTTTCGAAAGGCCACCCTGTATAAAATCCCGTATAAAACTGAAGACGGGTCTTAAAATTGATATTTTCCATAGTAAAGATGTGTTTTCAGAAAAGGAAACTTTCACCCTTCCCTCGTAAGGATGTAATTTTCTTCTAGAAAATTACAATAATCTCGTGTAAGATCTAAATTATCTAGCCATGGGACACGTGCTATTTTTATTTTTATTATCTTCGTTATTTATTTATTTTTTAATTATTTTTCCCACGTAAAAAGTTTCAGACTTTTGTCCAGCTAGATTTGAATTTGGGTCCATAGTGCGACGCCAGTATATCAGATTTGATTTTTTTTGTGCCAATTTTGGATAAACGAACTATAATCAATTGAGAAACTGAAACTAAAGTTTCGAAAATCAATTGTCCAGTGACGTACTTCTTGTAGCTTGTAAATACCACACAGGTTCACTTCGGCAGATTAACATCTCTACTCTAAATTTCTCTACTCCCTAACATCCCTACTCCATAAAATCCCTACTCCACAACAACTCTACTCCGTAACATCTCTACTCCATAACATCTCTACTCCGTAACAACTCTACTCCACACTATAGACACTCGATTAGCCACTTGTCTTAACTCAAAAGAATATTTGTCATGCTAAGTCACTGTCAAAAATGAATTCAGTTTATTAATTACTTACATATTAGCGCATGTTAAGAGTACGCGGTCATTGTTACTTTTAGAATAATTCATTTATGATTGTTCTAGATTTACATTTAAAGATAAACGTTTTCTAGAAAAAAAATAAAATAATCTAGAAGAAGAAGATTCTTTGTTCTTTGAACTGCTCATTTATTATTAAGTGGCTAATAAAGTGCATATAGTGTGGAGTAGAGTTGTTACGGAGTAGAGATGTTACGGAGTAGAGTTGTTGTGGAGTAGTGATGTTAGGGAGTAGAGAAATTTAGAGTAGAGATGTTAGTCTGCCGTTCACTTCCGAAATTTAAAATCCATTTTTTTTTTAACTGTCCACTTAAACGCAAAAGCCGCATACCCGGGGGTTGGCGTGAGTATATTGCAAATAGGAACAAAAATTGACCCCTCCAAACTAAAATTGACCTGTCAAGTTTTCGATAGGCCACCCTGTATAAAATTGATATTTTCCATAGTAAAGATGTGTTTTCAGAAAAGGAAACTTTCACCCTTCCCTCGTAAGGATGTAATTTTCTGCTAGAAAATTACAATAATCTCGTGTAAGATCTAAATTATCTAGCTCTGGGACACGTGCTAATTCTTCTGTGTTATTTTACGCCATGAATAAGATAGTAAATAATTGTTTACGATCATTGGTGAAGGTAAACACGAGAAACATTTTAATTTTGTGTGTGAGTGTGTGATTTTTTTTCAGATGTGGACGTTGTTTTCATTAAAAGTTCATCTACACGCGTCTATTATTTATGTAAGCCGCCCATATTGCATTGAACCGCAGTAAAGTAACAATGTTTACGAGACACAGGTCTGTCTAGGTCGGTGGTCCGTAACGCAATGGTCACATCTCATATCTCGTGAAGGTATGGTACGACCATAGAATAATGTACAATTTAAAAATTATTTGCATAATATGGTATTATCTACACTAGATGATCTTCCGTGAAGATTTTTAGGTAAGAAGAAAACAGTAAAGGTGATTTAAAACTCAGTATACACTGTATATTGTATACTATACAGTACTGTACAGTAAGTATACAATGTTACTTTTTTATATAAAATGGTATCAAGTATATTAAAAATGAGATCTTTTGTAATAAATGAATGATCAAAACTTTTATGCATGTTTTGTCACAAGAACCAACTAGACCTGAATGTTATTATTAATATTTGTTTTACTCTTTTACGTTGTTATTACTTAAAACTGGTAAGTTGCGCGGTACTTACATTTTATCTATACAGGGTGATCAATAACTGGCATGCCAAATTTTAAGAGGTGATTCTACATCCAAAAATATAAAAAAAAATCTCATAAAGGTTGGTCCGGAATGAGCCCTAAGGAAGCTACGGCCCTTTAAAATTGTAATAAAAATAAGGTTTTTAATTAATAACTCTGGTACCCTTTAAGCTAGAGCGACGAGATTTTTGCATGTATACTAGTATTAATAAGGGCAATAAGTTTATGTTAATTTATTTTTTTGAATTTATACAACATTTTTGTCCCAAACTTTTTTATGTGTATTTTTTTATTATATTCTGGTATCGTATTTTTATAAAAATTTGTATCTGGGGGTTTTTGATGTGTCTGAAATCCAGTATTGAAAATTAAAAATGGCGCACAATTGCTGATCTAAAATTACATCAAAATTTGGTCAGTTTTAATGGATTTCGTTACATAGGAAACTAGAGGTTATATTAAAGGTCTAGGTCGAGGGAAACTACTCCGAAACATTCTTTGTGTATCAGTTTAACCCTCTTCTCAAAAAACATCCACAAATAGAAAAGTATAACAATTAATTTCGTATTCCTCAAACAAATTTATTTATTTATTTAATTTATTTATTTTATTTTATTTATTTATTTATAGCATTTTATACAGAGGCATGGAGATCCCCAAATAAGCTTCTGGCTTGTGCTAGGGGTTCTCCATTAATTTTGAGAAAAAATAAAAATTGACAATAAACACTTCAAATTTTCAAAAAAATCTTCGACGGAAATGGACTTTTTCATATTATGCCTTAATCTTCCTCCATCTTCCAGCATTCTTTTTTAATTTTTATATTCTTTTTACTGTAATTTTGAAAAAAAAATAATTTGGAATTTGACAAGTAATGACATTTTATATTTTATCAAAAGAGGAATAAAATTAAAAAAATAATAAAACCTTAGTTGGATTTTCATACAAATTAATACACGTGTCCAGTCACAGTCTCTGCTTCAAAAAAAATCTCAAATAATAAATTATATTTAACTAAGATCCTTTATTGAAGATAAACAGTAATAATTTTATTTTACATCCCACACTGGTCTTGAAATATCTTCATTATCAAAAAGAAAACGTCTTATAAATTTGATCTTGAAATGCAACTATTTAATAATGTCAAGTTAATTAGCGCAGGACACTAAACCATAAAATTTAACAAGCCGTGAAGATATGTAATGCTTCGCATTTCATAGTGTACTTTTCACAGTTGATAGTTTATTGCGTTTTCTCTCGATAAACTTGCCAAATACTATAACTGCTTTGATCTTGTAAACGTAAGTACTTTATACTGTATTAAAAAGTGGCGCCCCATATAAATTTTTTGTTTATGAATGGATTTTTTTCAAAATTAATCCTTAAATAAAAAAAAACAAAGTCACACGTCGAATTGATAACCTCCTCCTTTTTTGGAAGTCGGTTAAAAATTACACCAATCGGACTTTTTCTTCAGCTTTTTTTTTTAAGTTTAACCTCCCATAATTTTGTGGATGGGGTTATTATCATAAACAATAGAGATCCTTCTCTCATAGAACTTCAGGGCTCCCACTTGTCATAAAATCATAAAATGACCCAGTTTGTCATAAAATCTTCATAAAATTAAATCACTGTCATAAAAGTCATAAAATTTTATAAAAATAATCATATTTTTTACTTTCGAGGGACCTGGGAGATAATTTTTGTTGTCTTTTCTGATGTTTCTGATTGTTTATAAAAATTCTTGCAAAGTCTCGACATATGTTTTTATTGTTTTCATATGATAAAAATTTATTAAATAAGGAAAGCAATCACGCAGTGTTGAAATGCCATAGGCTGGTAGTGCAGAGCACTGTTTTAAAATTAAAATAGACTATCAAATTGGTAAATATTTTCGCCTTTTTTTAAAAATTTTTCTTTCAGTTAAGACTGTAAAGATTCTTTAGTAAAAAGTTAAAAAATATTAAATTAAAAAAAAAACGTCAGTAGTTAACAAAATTCGTAAAAAAAAATCGCCTGCGGCGCCAATTTGGTTGATGAAGGGCTAACGATCATGTTTTTAGTCGTCACTTTTTTTTTAATTCGAGTTTGTAAGATTTAAGCGTGAAATTTTGGTGTAAAAAAATTTTCTTGTTAAAAAAAAACATTCCTTTGGGCCGATGACCCTTTTGAGGAAAAAAAATTGTCAGCAAAACAATATTAAATTTAAAATGTTTTTAGTCGTCACTTTTTTTAAATTCGAGTTTTAAATATTTAAGCTGGAAATTTGTAAAAATTTTCGCCTAGCTGTCTTGCTTTTTTTATGAAATTTCAAATTCAACACTTTTTTGCCCAAATATTGTCATAAAATTTGTCATAAAATGCCTAAAATTGCCATAAAATCATAAAAAAAATCTAAAAAAATTCAGTGGGACCCCTGGAACTTGATTTTTCCTAAAAAATTTTAGTCGATCGGATAATTTGTTCTTGAGTTATCGCGCTTACAAAAAACGTGACACCGAACGGACGGACAGACAGACGGTCATTTTTAAAGTTAAATATCTTTTCATGAAACACATTTATATTTAAGATTTTTTTGTCTGGGAAGTTTTTGGCGATTTTGTATACTTCTAAACTACCGCATTATCATCATTATCATCTTCTAGCGCATGCGCGCTGTGAAAAGTATATAAAATATCTATTAGGAAAATATTACTTAAGAATATTTATAATTGGATCAATTTCTTAGATATAAGGTATCAGGCAGTATTTTGATTATTAACGACCTTTGTATGGTTTTATTAATTATAATGAATGTATTGATTAAACTAGATGAACAGTTCCAAGCATATTATTGAAACGTGGGCACTATTTTGAGTTGTTATGAAAAGGGAAGTTGTGTGATTAGGCAACCATTATTTGAAACGTATTTTTTTTAATTCGGTGAATAATGGGGTTACGCTAAAAAAATATTTTACTGTCCAAAAGGAGTTAAAAAAATAATATTTTCTCACTACCAACTAGGTAAGTTGACATTACTTAATAAAAAAGTCGACAGTAATGGAAAGTACTATATCGAGCACACTAAGTGATAGATTAAATCAATGCAAACAAAACCGTAACTAAAGACAGAAAAAACGCGCTACTCGTAGGTATGTTTTTTTCTGTCTTCGGTCGTTTTTATAGACCTCAGCTCCGCTTAGGTCCACAAAGTACGATCTGACACAGAAAAATTTACTTACCTATACCAGGAGCGCAAAAAACTATTTCTCACTACCAACTGGCTAAGTTGACATTACTTAATCAAAAAGTCGACAGTAATGTATAGTACTAAATCGAGCACACTTAGTAATAGATAAA
Organism: Brachypterus glaber; assembly: GCA_958510825.1. Lineage (NCBI taxonomy): Eukaryota > Metazoa > Arthropoda > Insecta > Coleoptera > Kateretidae > Brachypterus > Brachypterus glaber. The sequence goes on along the minus strand of OY294045.1, from coordinate 56,727,587 downwards.
ATTAATACATACAAAGCCGTAACTTAAGACAAAAAAAACGATTTACCGCGCAAGTGCCTGACACTTGGCGCAGGGTGACGTCTAGACTCGAGACTGCTATTTTAAATTTTATAGAGTGATTCCATAAAAAAATGATTTCTTGAATTGTCACACATACATACATATAAATGCCAAAAATATTATTAAAAACTTCTGTCTCTAAAAAGTAAAAAATGAAAAATAAGTCGGTGCCAATTCTACCACTCCCTAAATTAAATTAAACAATTATTTATGTTGTTAAATTGTTTGCTGAGAAATTGGCACCGACTTATTTTTTATTTTTTACTTTTTAGAGACAGAAGTCGGTTCATTTTTTTTTGAAAAAAGTTTTTATTTTTTACTTTTTAGAGACACAGAACTTGTAGATCTGTAAGGTCATCTTAGCTAAATTATAGTTGTCCTTCCATCTCGGCAAGTTACTGACGTCACAATGCACTATTAGTGCGTTGTGGCGTTATCAGTTTAAAGATAAATTTCCAAAAAATAAATTTAGTAGTATTTTTATTTCAGCGACAAAGAGTCCAACCAACCTTATTTTAAAGGAAGTACTAAATAAAATCTTTGTAAAACTTTAAGCGTTAAGTAATAATTAAATAATCACAAATTTTATAATTTTCTCTTGGTATTTTAATATTGCAGGTCTACAGAATTAAAAGATTTTTAGCCTGCCGTAATATTTGAATGACCCCTTAATCAAGTTATCTGACTTATCCGAGTTGTCCGATCATTTTCTAAAAATTTGGTTGGTATTAGAACCAAATTAAGCCTGTTTTAAGTGAAATTGCGTTAAAACGATTAGATTTATATTGATTATCCGGCTTACCCGGCATTATCCGAGCGTCAAATTAAAACGGGACCACCTCAGGAATATCTTCTTTAAGTAGCAAAAGGTTTCATCAAGGGGGGGGGGGTAGTTTTTGTGAAAATTGGTATATTGAGGTTTTTAAGGTTGCTTAAAGAGAATCTGATAATAAAAAAAATCTAATTTCACCCCCTGAGGGGTGGGGGGTAGTTTCCGTGAAAATTGATATATTTTTAAGGTTGCTAAAAGTGAATATGATAATAAAAAAAACATTTTACGCGCGGATGTGAAAAATGGGAAAGCTCTTTTACTGGGCAGTGTATTTTCTTTCCAGCTGAACTGTGAGGGCCTCCAAATAAAAGAGACTTCTAAAAAGTTTTAAATTTAAAGAAAATTAGTGCCGGCCGCTCTGGAAATTAGGACCGGCCGTCCTGGCCCCCCAAAATGTCGGGCCCTGAAACTTTGTACCCCCTTTAGCCCACTGTGCTCGGGCTGTATACGCATCTCTTTTGTCTATATTAAGTCTAATATATATTATACATATGTAGGTATACTCCGATTTTTAGGGATGCGTTAGCGACCTCTCAACGGCTAAACCGACGCGTCGTAAGGCAGGATGCGTGCAAGTGAGAGGAACAATACCGCATAGCAAAAATCGACCTATTATAGGTCGATTTTTACTATGCATAATAATTTTACTATGTATAATATATGACATTAACGCACCCCAGATGAACTCAAGAATATTCCTCTTCACGGCTGCCGCTGGCTTGTTAAGGTTTGGATGTTTATCGTGTGTCATGTGATTTTGTTTTGTGTCAAGAAGAAAATTTTATAGAAAAAGGTAGATTTAAATGTAGAGTTACTTGGTACGTGGATTTATTTACAATTTTGTTCATTTTAAACAAAATATTTGGGTAGCGTCTGTTCGCAGCGACAGAAAATATTTGTCAAATATTTTCTGTCGCTGGCGTCTCGCGGCAGACATGCTGCTGGAGGAATATCAACGCTGTGGGAACGTCACTTTAAAAACGAGCCTATGAAATGCTGGCGTCGCAAATTTTAAGTTACGACACGCCGTTCGCTTGATAATCTTGTTCATTTCTCCAAAGCCATTGCGGAAAAGTGTGATAAATGTGCCTTGCGCATCTGCGATAAACTTGCACATGCGCACTATTATTGTTGTTTTTGACAAGTATTTTTTAACCTTAGTTTTATGCGTCAAATAAAAATTGTAAAAAATGCAACAAAAAACAATAAATATCTACGAAGAAACGTTGAAATAGTTTTTATTTTAATTATTTTATAAGAAATTTTCGAGATGTGTTTGAATTACGGGATTTTGTACACTTACTTTGAGTACACCAGGTATAGACTCTTTGCTCTTCAGAAAGCAACAATACAGATCATGTTTAAAGATATAAACAAATGCAGCAAAAAAAAAAACAATTCAAACACAGTAGAAGTCGAAAAATGAACAGAAAAACGACGATCTGACAGTATTTACAGTATAAACAAACTACTGGAGTGACGAATTGTTTTGCGACCGACAGTATTTCACAGCCGACAGACATGCGTACTGCGCAAGGTCGGATAAATTGCGTTACGTCATTTCGCTGCCCCGTTCTGTCACAAAATAATCTTGCGCATGCTGGAATTTTATGAGCACATGTTGTAGTTTTACTTCAACCTACGTTTGACTCGCTCGCTTCGTGATAGTTATGAAAAAGATAGATAATATTAAGTTTTTCCGTGATAATTCGTACGAGTCGTATTGTCTCGTTGAACTCGAGGAACTCGAAGTCTTTGAGTAAATTATTTTTACTGTGAACAGTGCACTGCAGTGGTAAATATGAATAAATGCTTTATTAAATATCTAAGTGAAAAAAGTAAAGAAGAAAGTAAAGCTACATTTCCAGAAGCCTGAAGTACAAGTGAATTTTTACTTTTTGTGAAATTGTCGAATCAAATATTAAGAAAGATAGAATAGAAGTTTTTGAAAATTTTATATTTAAAGATCAAGTTTTTGCCAAAATGTATAACACTCGAAATCAGAAGAAATCACTAAATATCAAGAAACACGATATTAAAAGTAAGATTCAAGGTGTCACGACAATAAGAAATAAATCAAAAACAGAAGAAATAGGCAGTGTTTTTGGAAACATAAAAATTGAAATAGAAGATAACATTATTAAGGAAGAAGATATTCAAAATGTTACTGATAATAAAACAGACGATATTTTATTACAAGAAAGAAAAGTTCATATAATTCACAATTCAAAAAATATCAAAGAATTACTAAAATCCAAAATTGAAATTGATGAACATGATATTAAATGTGGAATAAAAGAAAATAAAAATTGTAATATTGATAAATCAAATCTTACGGATAAAATAATTATTGACGGTATGCATAATTCTGAAATGGTTGAAGAATATATAGAATTTAAAATGGAAATTGAGGAACACGATATTAAAAATGAAATTCCAGATGAAATCCTTAACAAAGAAGATATTTTACATCAAAATAATCAAAGCAGCATCCATAACTGCTCAATTTGCTTAAAAAGTTTTATTTCAAAATATAAACTAGATCTTCACATTAGGATCCATTCAACAGAAAAACCATTTACTTGTGAGCAGTGCAATCAATCCTTCCTAAATAAAAATTCTCTCAAAGACCATATTTTAATAATACACAAGAAAAAAGTAGGAAGGCATAAGTGTTCAATTTGCCTCAGAAATTTCTTTAAAAAGTCCAACTTAAACGATCATCTTAAAACCCACACCGGAATAAGACCGTTTTCGTGTGAGTACTGCAGTAAAACATACACAAGAAAACAACATTTAAAGGACCATTATTTTATACATACTGGTGAGAAACAATTTGAATGTTCGGAATGTCAGAAGAGATTCTATAAAAAACCTCATTTGGTGATTCATTTTATGAGCCACAGAAAGTCCAAGTCCTACTCCTGTTCATACTGTACCAAAGGGTTTAGACAGAAGCTTCATTTAAAAATACATATGAATAAACATATTCAAGGTGAAAAATATGTTTGTTTGCAATGCAAAAAAACGTTTGATAAGAAAAATGACTTAAGTAAACATACTTGCAGCCTTCCTGAAAAGGCACATAAATGTTTAGAATGTCCAAAAAGTTACGCTTCAAAAAAAAATTTAAGAACTCATATGAACATTCATACAGGTGCAAGGCCATATATCTGTTTACACTGTAATAAAACTTTTGCACAATCCTCAAGTTTGCTTACTCATAAACGTATTCATACAGGTGTGAGGCCATTTGAATGTAAAAAATGTTCAAAAAGATTTTACACAAAGCAGCATTTGGATTATCATGCAAAAACTCATAAAAAACTCCTGACAAAAAATGATTCTGTTAATGTTCTTTAAACGATCAAGAATTTCATAAACTTTCTTTTAAAACCAAAGTTGTTTAAAATTTATATAAATGTTTTCTTTTTAGTTATGTGATCAGTAATTGGCATGCCATAATGGCAAATGTAGAATGATTCTACATCCAAAAATATAAAAAAAAAATCTATAGTGGTTGGTCCGGAAATAAGCCCTAAGGGAGTTACGGCCCTTAGAAGATGGACATATTGAATGGGGAACAAAAAAAGCAGCCATCACCTCCTAAATTCTGGCATGCCAGTTACTCATTACCTTGTATATAAAAAGTAATAATTAAAGTTTATTAACTTTACAAACTTATTTTTGAGTAGTTTTATTTTAGGTGTTTTATAGTTATTCTCTTAACTAGTGTATTAGGTAGCATTTTATTCACGCAAAGAATATCTTAAGGGAACGTTAAAGTATTACGTAACGCAAATTGTACCAAAATTCATACACTTCATACCCCGGTTCTCGCGTTATTATAGATTACAGAGGTTTCATATTTTGCCTACCCCCCAATAGGGGGTGTGTTAGTGGGGTTAGCCAAAATATGAAATCTCTACAGCCTTGAATAACGCGAGAACCGAGGTATGAAGTGTATGAATTTTGGTACATTTTGCGTTACGTAATACTTGAACGTTCCCTAAGTGGATAAAATCACTTAATACACGTGTTGAGATCCAAATATCCAAAGATCCAAATTTAATTTAATTTTAAATAAAAATCTATAATTTAGCAAAAAATTATGACAATTTTTTTTATTAATACGCAAAAGAGCGAGAAAAACGTTTTTAGTCACTTGTGGAACAAACTTAACTTAACTAATCGGATCCAAAATGTTTCGACTGAATTTTATAAAAATTCTATCCTTCTTAGCAGAAATGCCGCAAAATACAAAAATTCGAAAAATGAGAATTTTGTACCAATCTTCATTAAATTTAAATCTCTATTCATTAAAAACCAGAAGTGCCTTTTAGGCCACCAAAACCTCAAAATTAGACCAGTTTGTCGTATTTGTTCAATTTTTACCTGAATCCTTAGCAAAAACGCGGCATCTTTCATTACTTAGCAAGGACGCGGCAAAGATAAGATGCTTAGCAAGAAGGCGGCATCTATATCACACAAACATCTTTGTGTGTATTTTTTTAGTCTTTTTTATTAAACAAAATTTATTTTTTACATAAAATTAAAAAATTGTTTAAGGTAGTAACATATTTTTATAATTCAGTGCATTCCAAGATATATATTAGTATAATCTCTGAATCGGAGTTAGAATATTTAGTTTTACCAAATAAAGTAGATCAGGTAATAATTGAGGGGTGATTCTACATCAGAAAATATGGAAAAAAAGTTCATATAAACATATATCTAAAAATGAGTTGTAAAGCAGCTACGATCCTTCATAAGTGGTTAAAAAATTGTATTTTATTTAACAACCAAGGAACCCTTTTAGATATAGCAAAGAGGTTTTGCAGTGGAACTAATCGTAATTAGATCAACTTTTAGGAAAATCCTGATATCTCCTAAACCAGAAGTAAAAAAAGTAAAAAAATAAAAAAGAAAATATTTATTAAAACTGCGGCAATAAGAAAGACTTTAATAATTTGATAAACAGTTGCAGTGGCGTACCATGCAAGTCCTAGAAGATGGGTTAAGAAACATAGTTGTAGATTATTTGTTGCTGTTAAAACGAAAAAGAAAATTTTAATCATTCTTAAAACAAACAAAAGTAGAGAATGTTTAAGCTTCAAAACAAAAAAAAAAGAATCAGTCAAATCCATTAATTAGTTTTCGAAATATTTGAATTTAAAAAATGTCATTTTTTTAGGTGTCCGGAATTTAATGCGCGGCAGTGTATGTTTTTATGTCGTTATTTCAACCAGGGGTGTGCTAAACGAAAGGTCTTTTCAGTTTGCCCCAAACTTTTTTCTGTATAACTGTTTTCTGAGTTTATTATAAAAATAGTATTTTTCAGGTAAAAATACATAAAAAAGGTATAAATATACATAAAAAAAGGTATTCTTGTTATAATACCGTAGGATTAACCCTTTTTGGGCAAAATTGATTTGAAGGTAAAATTTCAGGGTTCGAGGAAGAAAAATTAAACACTTACATGTTAAAAAAACAAAATTTAATGATGCAAGGTAAATATACATCAAAAACTAAGAAAAAAACTTCATATACAGGTATTTACAAAAATCAAAAGTTAGTTTAAAAGTTACAAGGTTTAGAGACAGAAAACAGACAGACCAATATTTTTTAACACCCACTTTTTTCAAATTTTCTCGACGTTTCATGACATTTCAAATCCAAAAATGCAAAAAAATTGAAATTTCGCTCGACTTCACCTTAAAACAATAATTCATTAGAAAAAAAATATACAACCTTTGGCGTTGGAGATACGGCTTTTTGTAATGTAGTGACTATAATTAATAATTTTACTACTTATATAAAATATATATATATTTCTATTTACTGCTCTACAGGCACGTCCTATGAACATTGTACAATAAATTAAAAAAAACGTAAAAAAACGATCGATCCGGTCGATTTTTTTTTATATTTGCCTAAATTTCTTCTTAATCAATTTATGAAAAAAAATCGGAGGTCGGAAACAAAAAGTTAAAATTTGCAAAAAACCACCGTGCATACTCATTAAAGCATTTCTATAATGTTTGATATCTTTGATATGCAAACAATTATAATTATAGGCTAATAATTACACAGGCACGCAAAAAATTGACTGTTTCCTCAGACGAGACAAACATTTTAATATGTTTTTGGGGACCCTGAACCCGAATGCGGGGTTGGTTTGACTCGGTCAGGTCGCATTTCGTTGCTAACCTTAAGTGATGAAAGTTAAAACATTTCATCACTTTTTTGAGGTTAGCGAAATGCGACCTGACCGAGTCAAACCAATCCTAGATTCGGATTCAGCGACCTCAAAAACCAATAGAAATGTTTGTCTCTTCTGGAAACCAGACCTTTTTTTTTTGGTGTGCCTATGCAGATGTACACGAAAGGTCTTGTTCACCACACGAGACAATAATTTTCTATAGATTTTTGGGGTCGCTGAATTCGAATCTGTGGTTGGTTTGAAATTGATTTCTCTTAAATACTGCGTTTTTGCTAAGTAAAGTAGAAAAAGATGCTTAGGAAAAATGCCGCGTTTTATCAATTTTAAGTTTATAAATATCTGCTAAGATACAAAACGCAATGTCTCAGATATTTCATAATATATCTTTTTTTTACATTTTTTTTTTGTCAAATACTAATTCTTTGATATAAAAGGAATGAATCATTAAAAAAACTCTAAGTTTAGAGCGGCTGTTAAAAAAAAACGCAAAAATCTCTTTTTTTCTACTTTTTTGATAAATGCTGCGTTTCTGCTAAGGAAAATAGTATGCAATTTCTAGAAGAAAATGGGGTTGAATTTATATACACGGTGTTTGCCTTCTTACAAGAAAAATTTATTTGAAGGTGCAATTTCAAGTTTCTAGGACTAAAAATTAAATACTAAATACCAGAGTTAATAGTTTAAAACCTTATTTTTATTACAATTTTAAAGGGTCGTAACTCCCTTAGCGTTCGTTTTCAGGCCTATGTTCCTATAGTGGTTTTTCATGATTTTTGATGTAGAATCCTTTAATATATAACATAATACTGCAAACACCGTGTATACATACATACATAGGCCATTAATGACAAAAATCGTCCGCCATGTTGGCGCCGCCATTTTGATTTTTTTAATTTTGACCAAAAATTCGTAATCTACGACCCCGGAAACTCCCTGATACCGATTTTGGTTCGAATCGGCCAGAAATCACACAAGTCGTCCGCCATATTGGCGCCGCCATTTTGAATTTTTTGATTTTGAACAAAAATTTGTAATCTTTGACCCCGAAAACCCCCGAAAATTTATAGAATAGAATTTGTTTTTTCAAGTCTTAGTTGTTTAAAAATCGCCTGCGGCGCTAAACTGTTTGCAATAAGGTGATACAACAATTTTAATTAATATATTCTATTCAATAATTTGTATACCTGTATCTGAGAAATGCGAAACCTAAATATTCCTAAAATAATTCTTTTTATATTGTTATTTTTAGGAAAATACGTCAACTTAAAAAAAAATCCTGCGGCGCCTAACTTGCATTCCAACACTCTAATATCACCTATGCCTAGTTACCAGTTTTGTGCTGCATTTTAGGTCAGAAATAAATTATTAAAAAAATATTTGTTAGATTTTATTAAATAATTGCATATGAAATTTTGTAAAATACGATACCTTAGATTTCTAAAAATTTTCGCCTGCGGCGCTAAATATTGTGTTTGAGCATTCAAACAAATCGTGATACTACTCAGCCTGTTACATATTAGCCCTCTCACCCCCTCCCCCCCCCCCCCACTTGTTTGGATCGGTTTTGGGAGTGATGAGGTTTATTTTATGGCTAAACTGTAGCAGGTGGGGTCGCCAAACTGGTTGTTGGTCGTTTTTTTAGAGATGGTCACCTTGCTTGCGACTTGATTGTTTAGAGCTGAGGGACTTTTATTGAGTTTTTAGCCATTAACAGGGGGCCTATGTGCTTAAAATTGATTTTTAGAGGTGATGAGCATGATTTTGGTTGTCAGATTTTTGCCAGCGGCCGCCTAACTGTAGAGGACGCCAAATCAGAAATTACTTTTTGTCTTCCACCGGCCCTGAGAATACATAACCACTTATTCTCCCCTAGGAAAGTCCTGCGTTAGGAGTCATACGTAACGCACTTAGAGGAGACGGGGTAGTGGTTAGCGTTACGATGGGGAAGGGACGATGTAGCGGTACGTAACGTAACGATCTTTATTATTTTTAAAGAAATAAAAACGGCTTGTTTTTTAGATGACAACATTTTAAAGTTTTGCGTTACGTATGACCCCTTAGTATTTTTTTTAACAATCCCATCCCAGCTGAGATGTATAGATAAGAATCCTTTAGTCCAAAGATATCCCAAGCGCAAAGCAGTCTCGAGATTTATTTTTGCAATGTTATTTTTTAAACTATAGATATTTATAGATTGCAGGTGCAGGTGTTAAGCCTATTATAGTTATAGAACTTTAGCTAGTTAACCTGTCATTATTACTGATTATGATTAAAGGATTATTAAATAATCCTTAATCCAAATCTTTTTCATACTTATATACATGTGCACTAGTAAAAGAAGTTTATATATAAATTAGTTTTACTGTGCAAGAAGACAAAATAATTAGTATTTTAGTTAAATAAGTATTAGAATATTGTAGTGAGAGAAAGACTTCGAACAAAAATAATTATTGACAGAATGCATAACTCTCAGATGCTTGAAGAATATGTAGAATTTAAAATAGAAATTGAGGAACACGTTATTAAGAATGAAATTCAAGATGAAATCCTTGACAGAAATTTCAAGACCTACCCCTGTTCATACTGTACAAAAGAGTTCAAATGGAATTCTAGCTTAAAACAACATATGAAACAACAACACATAGAAAATTATGTTTGTTTACATTGCAAGAAAAAGTTTGATACGAAAAGTGCTTTAAATAAACATACTTGCAGCTTACCTGAAAAGGCACATAAATGTTTAAAATGTCCAAGAAGTTATGCTTCTAAAGAAAATTTAAGAAACCATATGAATATTCATACAGGTACAAGACCTTTCATCTGTTTACACTGTAATAAAATTTTTGTACACCCATCAAATTTGCGTGTTCATAATCGTATTCACGCAGGCGTGAGGCCATTTGAATGTAAAAAATGTTCAAAAAGATTTTACACAAAGCAGAATTTAAATTATCATTTAAAAACTCACATACTTGAAGAAACTGTAGAATTTAAAATGGAAATTGAGGATCACGATATTAAAAATGATATTCCAGATGAAATCCTTAACGAAGAAGATATTTTACATCAAAATAATCCAAGCAACATCCATAACTGCACAATTTGCTTAAAAAGTTTTACTTCAAAATATAAACTAAATCTGCACATTAGGATCCATTCTACAGAAAGACCATTTACTTGTGACCAGTGCAATAAATCCTTCTTAGATAAAGGTTCTCTCAAGGACCACATTTTATTAATGCATAAGGAAGAAGTAGGAAAGCATAAGTGTTCAATTTGCCTCAGAAGTTTCGTTAAAAATTCCAACCTTAAGGATCATCTTAAAACCCACACAGGAATAAGACCATTTTGTTGTGAGTACTGCAGTAAAACATTCACAAGAAAACAACATTTCAAGGACCATTGTTTGATACATACTAGTGAGAAACAATTTGAGTGTTCGGAATGTCAGAAGAGGTTCTATAAAAAATCTCATTTTGTGATTCATTTCATGAGCCACAGGGATTCCAAGTCATACTCCTGTTCATACTGTACAAAAAAGTTCAAATGGAAGTCTAGTTTAAAAATACATATGAATAGACACATAGAAGGAAAAACCTATGTTTTTTTACATTGCAAGAAAAAGTTCGCTACGAAAAATGCTTTTAATAAACACACTTGCAGCTTTCCCGAAAAGGCACATAAATGTTTAAAATGTCCAAGAAGTTATGCTTCTAAAGAAAATTTAAGAAACCATATGAATATTCATACAGGTACAAGACCTTTCATCTGTTTACACTGTAATAAAACTTTTGTACACCCATCAAATTTGCGTGTTCATAATCGTATTCACACAGGCGTGAGGCCATTTGAATGTAAAAAATGTTCAAAAAGATTTTACACAAAGCAGAATTTAAATTATCATTTAAAAACTCACATACTTGAAGAAACTGTAGAATTTAAAATGGAAATTGAGGATCTCGATATTAAAAATGATATTCCAGATGAAATCCTTAACGAAGAAGATATTTTACATCAAAATAATCCAAGCAACATCCATAACTGCACAATTTGCTTAAAAAGTTTTACTTCAAAATATAAACTAAATCTGCACATTAGGATCCATTCTACAGAAAGACCATTTACTTGTGACCAGTGCAATAAATCCTTCTTAGATAAAGGTTCTCTCAAAGACCACATTTTATTAATGCATAAGGAAGAAGTAGGAAAGCATAAGTGTTCAATTTGCCTCAGAAGTTTCGTTAAAAATTCCAACCTTAAGGATCATCTTAAAACCCACACAGGAATAAGACCATTTTGTTGTGAGTACTGCAGTAAAACATTCACAAGAAAACAACACTTTAAGGACCATTGTTTGATACATACTAGTGAGAAACAATTTGAGTGTTCGGAATGTCAGAAGAGGTTCTATAAAAAATCTCATTTTGTGATTCATTTCATGAGCCACAGGGATTCCAAGTCATACTCCTGTTCATACTGTACAAAAAAGTTCAAATAGAAGTCTAGTTTAAAAATACATATGAATAGACACATAGAAGAAAAAACCTATGTTTTTTTACATTGCAAGGAAAAGTTCGATACGAAAAATGCTTTTAATAAACACACTTGCAGCTTTCCCGAAAAGGCACACAAATGTTTAGAATGTCCAAAAAGTTATGCTTTAAAAGGACAATTAAAAAATCATATGAATATTCATTCAGGTGCAAGACCATACATCTGTTTACACTGTAATAAAACTTTTATACACAAATCAACTTTTTTAATAAATAATAAATTAATATTTTTATAATTTTGTTTAAAATTAAAATTTTCTGTCCTTACTAATTTTACGTTCTATAGTCCGATTTCAAAGTTTTTTTTTTCAAAATATAGATAATTGTTTTGATTCTAATGAATGAAATTACAATTAGAAAAAAGGTAGGTAAAATATTGAAATATACAGGGAAATAAAAAATTATATTTATTTGTAACACCCTGTAAAGTAATTTTGCAGTCTTAGCTGCACTTGATGTACTTTTTGGTAGAGTCTGATTCATTATTAACATTTTGCAGTTTTATTATTGCCGATATCTTTCTTGTTTCAAGAAATATGTATTTTTGAATAAAACATTGCCATTTTTGATCAAGGCTTTATTATTTTTAGTAACTTAATTAGCAAAAATATGTTTAGTGGCATATCGAACATAGTAAAACATTGAATAAAGAAAACATGCCTAAGGCTATTATCTGAGCAATAATAATGTTTTGTTGTGGGATGGATGGATTGTACGATGCCAACCGCTATGAAAATGGACGTTTTGAGTGGACCGATGATCTCTGCAAGAATAGGGTAACTGGCTCGGAAATGCATTCTGAGCATCGCGACTTTACGCAACAAAAACTGCGTGATTATGTGTCCTACCTTCTTCGCAAAGGCCACGTCAGAGCCCCTTTGCCACCTCCGAGAAAGTTGCCCCAGCGCCACCAAGACAAGAGAACCTTAGAGACCGCAGGGCTCTTCATCGTATGAGCCCTGAAGCCTGAAGAACTGGCAAGATTGGATGCCCAAATTCAAGATAACCTTCCAGAAAACTCTGACATCTGGCCTGTTAACTGCGTGGTGTATGAAGCTGCTGCTTGGGTTTCTGAAACTGAGAACCGAAGGGCTGAGGGAGCAGAGCGGCGCATACACAAGATGATATCTAAGATCAAGTCGGCGAGACAACAGGCATCTTGTATCCAATGTGTGATGAAAAACATAGGAGCCCAGAGGCCCTTTACCACCAAGGTGCGAAAAATAGCTGCTACTCTAAGGCGCCACCATCACACATTAAATCGGACAGTGTTGCAAACAATTAAGCAACACTGTCTTGATATGATATGAATGCTAATGTCTGGGGACATTGGTGAGGAGTGCAAGGGCTTATAAGGAAAAGCTTTTCCGCGAAAAACTCTCTCGCCTTTTCTAAGATCCTCCTCGTGTTGTAGAAAATTCGCCCACCGCTGATCGGGTGGAAAATATCTGGAAGGAAGTCTACGAAGAGGTGCATCCAGTCAATTTAAATACTCCAGCCCTGACGCAATTTGAGCCCTTTTGTCAAGGGTTTCAAGAGCTTCATGAGCTCATGAAGCGCAACAACCGCTAACTACGGAAGAGGTTTGGACTTTTCGAAGAGCACTTAACGGCTTAAAGAACTGTCCGTCTTATTTTTAACCAAAAAAATATTGCCCTTGGATTTATTTACCATGACTATGCATAGGAGATAAACTAATAGTGATTGATTTATCTCAAAAGATATAAAATATACTAAAATAATTGCTATAGACACGATATGAATATATTAAAATTAAAATTATTAAATACCAATTAGTTTGAATCAAATAAATTTAAAGATATAAAATTAACCTGATCTATAAAGATACCTGTTTTACCAATTCGAGTACACCAACATGGCAATTAAACTTTCACTTAACTTTAGAGTATTTTTATACTATTCACAGCGCATAAGCGCTAGAATAGTGTAGTACGGTAGTTTCGAATTTCCCAAAATTGCTAAAAAAGTCCTAGACAAAAGATTCTTTGATACAAATGTGGTTCATGAAAAAATAAGAAACTTTGAAAATGTCCCTACGTCCGTCTGTCTGTCTGATGTCACGATTTTCGAATTAATTGTGTCAGGGAAATGTCAGGAAATGAAATTGAAAAAAAAATTAAAAAAAATCAGGGAATTTTATTGAAAAACCTGGATTTTTTTTTGTTTTATCCCTTTTTTATATCTTTTTTAACTTAAAACCAAAAAAGGGAAATGTCAGGGAGAAATATGAAGTTTGTCAGGGAAAATTTTTCAAAATCAGTAAAAAGTCAGGGAAATGTCAGGGAATTTTCCAAATAAAATTCTGTGGCCACCCTGACAGCATCTTTCGAAGTAATATAATTATTTATTTTTTTTTTTTTTGAAAAAAAAATGTTAAAAATTGTTTTTAAAAAAATACTCTTTTTATACCTTTTATTTAACAACTCGTATTTCAAAAAAAAAAATTTAATTCTTTTCATTTTCTGTTAAAAAAATATTAGCTAAATTTTTTTCTCTTTTGAAAAAGAAAACTTTTTTAAAACTTGATTTTTTGTTTTAATTAAACTAGGCCTATAATACAATAATTGTAGGGCGCCTACAGGGGAGTATTTTGCTGGCAGCAATATTTTATTTCTCGTTTTAAATAGTTTTAACATGCGTTATTTGGAAAAATACAATATAGCAGCTCTGTATATAATACAATGCGTAGGATTACATATCGTTATGGCTTGTTTATATTTATATTTATGCAGTTGTCTGTCTGTAAAAACTCAAAAATGGACAATTAAAAGCAAAGTGTGATGTTCTTTTATTTTAAGATTGTACAACTTAACTTAAGACAAATCACTCGATTTGTAGCGTTATTCTTCAGTTGAAGAATTATTAGCTTTTGTTTTTGAGATGTTTTTATTCATAGTTTTATCTGGAAATGCAAAATTTTATTACATTAATTTTTTAAACCAACTTTTTTATTTTCGCTACTTAAATCTATATTTAGAATAAGACATTTAATATTTTTAACAACCTTCGTATATTAGTGAAAAAGCATGCGGTTAAGTGCCTATTCACAAGCTCGCATAAAAACATAAAATATAACAATGCGATGCCGTGATTGGCTTGATGGGCCGCCATGTATCTAGTAAGCCAATCACGGCATCGCATTCTTATGTTTTATGTTCTTATGCAAGCTTCTGGACATGCCTTAAGTGACATCAAGTAAATGCTCCTAGATTAAAATGCTGTATTTATTTATGATTTAATCTGAATTAAGTTAAATTTTGTCTTTTTGGCCCTCCTTAAGGTCTTTTAATGTTAGCCACATGTTAAAAATGTCTCCTTTTTTAAATTTTAAGGCTTTTTTTATCCAAGTTAAAGAATATTTAAGTTTGATAATTCAGAAAAATATGACATTTAATGTTATCATCTTAAAAATGTAAGTGGAGAAAAAAATACATGAAATTCAGGCTTGTTAAATAATTCTTAAAAAATGTGTAAATGTTATTAATAAAATTAAATTTTTTAAGATTTAGCGCTCAGTGTTTTTTGATTGTAGAAAAAAAATAAGGTCTAATCGTTTCTAGCCTATGGGAATGTTCAAGTATTACGTAACGCTCCCAGGGGGTGGGGGTCATTTTGGAGTGTTACGCCCATGTTAATGGTATAGTAAAATAGCGTTACAGGGGGGGTGGGGGTCCAAAATGATCAAAATTTGCGTTACGTAATACTTGAACGTTCCCTATGTCACTCGCGTGATCAGGACGAATCTTTTTACGCCTCGATCGTTAAAATCGATCTGGTGATTTACGCTTTAGAAGGGAAAAACACACATACAAACATACAAACTAAAAAGTCCCAACCTAACACGTTAAAAACATCATTCACTATTTGTGTTGCTGTAGTCTGGTAAAAATTACGGAACTAAGAAGCTTCTGTTCAATGTTATCTTCACGGTGCTTATGCCATAGACCACACCATGGCGTGCACACTTATTAGAGTCTAAGAGCCGGTGACCATTTTCATTAAGTTATTTTCTCCCGGCTGTATTTCATATACAGAGCGGTCCAAAAGGTACCCCTTTTAACTTTTGAACGAGTTGAGATATCGAAATTTTAAAATACATAGGACAATTCAAACTATCTTTTTGGATATATTTGATATTTTTAGCTTTTAAAATGTGGACAGAGGGCATGGTGGGCTAATCCTTTTAAATAGAAAAAACAATTTATTATTTTAAAGCTTATAAATTTCTCTATTTAATCGCATATATAGATAATTTTTGGGGCTTTAAAGTAGGACTGAAAATGAAAATTTTCTATATTTCTTTAAAAAAATCAAATATTTTTTGATGCAAATACGTTAATTATATTTTTAAGCTAATTTTAAATGATATAAATAAAATTGTAGAAAAAAATCTTAAAAATTCTTATTTCTTAGGGAACGTTCAAGTATTACGTAACGCAAAATGTACCAAAATTCATACACTTCATACCTCGGTTCTCGCGGTATTTAAGGCTGTAGAGATTTTATATTTTGGCTACCCCCCCTAACACACCCCCTATTAGGGGGGGATATCCAAAATATGAAATCTCTATAATCTATAATAACGCGAGAACCGGGGTATGAAGTGTATGAATTTTGGTACAATTTGCGTTACGTAATACTTGAACGTTTTCTTAGCAAAAAAACTTGAAAAATTAAAACTTTAAAAATAAGCTATTTTTCCAAATTGTCAGATCCCGTGGTTGCTAAAAGCCCCAAAAAGATGGTGAATGAGGTACCCTAAAAACCTATTTTTAAGTTACTGAGTCACACATCACACTAATTACATTTAGATTGGGCTATTTTCAGATATTCACAATTATTTTGCGGATCAAGGGGTCAAAACAGTATTTAAACAGTTCGTTTGACATATGTCAATAATTAGAATTATTCTAAAAAAGTAAAAAATAAATGACATATTGTCGGGTTAGAGTTACAAAGTTAAAACTGTCAAAATAGCTCAATCTGAATGTAATAAATTTAATGTATATGAGTCGGAAAGTTAAAAATGCTTAATTTTAGTGTACTTTAAGACATTATTATTATTATTAAATTCAACAGTAAGCGGCATAGCCGATGATACTGTGTTCTACAATAAACTAATAACATAAAACAATTCTTTTCTTCGGGCAACATAAAAAATAATTTAACTTCGACTTTCCTCCAATTTCACGAATTCCTTGTACTTTAGAAACCATGCTAAAAATTCTTCTTCCATGTATAAAAAATCTGGGAAAAAATAACCCAATGAAAATGATCACCAGCTCTTCGACTATTATCTACAACCATGTCCATTAATTATGTTAAAGAGGGTGATTTGTATAAGTATATATGACAATTTGTGAGATTGTGATCGAGGAGCCGCTAAAATCCCACTCTCGGTGGTCTTTAAAAGTCAAAAAACACATTTAGGGTTCATTTATGAAGTCATCAAGGAGCTATTTATGATAAGTTTACCAGAACGTTTCATATTTTTATCATACATCATTTTTAGGAAAGGAATCAGATTCATAATAAGTATTGTACTTTTTTATTTTCCTGTATATTTCAACATTTTAAATACCTTTTTTTCTAATTGAATGAAATTAATTAGAATCGAAAGATTTATCTATATTTTGAAAAAAAAACTTTGAAATCGGACTATAGAACAAAAAGTTATCATACATTTAATTTGATCAAATTTATTGTTGCCCCGAATTTTAAGTCGGTGAGTTTTTTTTCTTCAAAATTTATGAAATTTTTTTATTATTTTAAAAAAATTAAATTTGGAAATTTTGCACAAAAAGGTCCAAATAATGAATACAAGATGTATTATCAGGTGTAATATCATAGGTGATACTATGTTAGGTATCGGTGTTTTTTTACATATATTTTACGAATATTAATCCCAATGACGAAAATGCAACGACTTCTTTAGCAGAAGTTGCATTTTCCAAAAATTGGGATTAATATGAGTAAAATTTGAAAAAAAAAAGCATCGGTATCTAACCTAGTATCACGAATTGATATTTAGGGAGAGCATATAATTTATATTTAATACACATACCTCTTAATTATAACATATTAATCCACAAATAAATTATATTTTATAAATTAAAAGGCAAACAATAAGAACGATTTTAGATTAGATTTTAATTAGAGCTCATATAATAAATTCCAAAAAGAAAAAAAATTGGAAGTTGTCATGTCATTTAAAAGTTCTTCTAGAACAGCGTGAGTGGTTATGTATTCTCAGGGCCGGTGGAAGACAAAAAGTAAATCCTGATTTGGCGCCCACTGCAGTTAGGCAACCAAAAAAAAAAGTTCATCACCAATAAAAATCAAGTTAGCACATAGGCCCCCTGTTAATATCTGAAAACTAAATAAAAGTCCCTCAGCTCAGCTTAGCTAATATGTAAGAGGCTGAGTAGTATCACTATTTGTTTGAATGTTCAAACACGATTAGCGCCGCAGGCAAACTTTTTTAGAAATCTTAAGATATCGTATTTTGCAAAATTTCATATGCAATTATTTAATAAAATCTCACAAATAATGTGATATTAGAGTGTTGGAATTCAAGTTAAGCGCCGCAGGATTTTTTTTTATTTTTAAGTTCACGTATTTTCCGTACAATAACAATATAAAAAGAAAATTATTTTTTAATAGTATTAGGAATATTTAGGTTTTGCATTTCTCAGATACAGGTATACTCTCTCTGTCTCTCTCTCTGTTTATTTGGTCTTTTTCTTCCGAATAATTAACCAGGCCCTTGCGACCTTCAACTTACTCTGGAAACACTCTGGAAACAGAGTCAGAGTGAAAACATTCTGCTGCCAACGTGTTTCCAGAGTGGTTTTGTGCCATTTTGTCAGAGTTGAATCAGAGTGGTTCCAGGCTTGATTCACAGTAGATCCAAAGTGGGTTTGGACTTTTTTTTTTTTTTAAATCAGAGCGTTTTCAGAGTGTTTTCGTTTGGACTTTTTTTTTTTTTTTCAAAAAAAAAAAAAAAAGTCCAAACGAAAACACTCTGAAAACGCTCTGATTTTACTCTGGGAACGTTATGGATAAAGGGCACAAATACACTCTGGAAATACTCTGGTAACAGCATGATTACAAAATGTTATTAGAATGTTTCCAGAGTTTTTTCAGCGTGATTGTAAAGTCGCAAGGGGGGTTTCTCTATATAATCATGAGGTTTCCAGTACTAATCGGATATGTATCCTGACTTGCGCACTATCACTGATAAATTACTACTGTAGTAATTTCCACGCTAATATAAAAAGTTATCATTAAAAACACAAAAAAAATTATCTTCAAACATCCATTATTATTAACTTAAAATTCAACAGTTCACACGATTAATAACCACAAATATATGGTTCACTTTAACTTGTACATAATGCATTAATATAAAAATACTCTAGGCACATCATAGAAGATGGTAAAACAAAAACACACAAGGCAAAGATGGCAAATTCGCTGCACTGGAATGTGCCAAGAAAGATACACCCGTCCCATTCAAAGGCCACGCGGTAACTCAGATACAGGTATACGAATTATTGAATGGAATATATTAATTAAAATTGTTATCGTCAAACAGTTTATCGCCACAGGCAATTTTTTTATGATTTTTAATGACACGGATTTTTTAAACAACTAGGACTTGAAAAAACAAATTACACAACCCCACAAAAAAAAAAGGTCAAGACCTTTGAGACAGACCATGATATTCCTATGTATTTTTCGACGCTGAATCTGAATCCGGGGTCACAAAAGACCCTAGACGTCTGGAATTCACCCCCGGACCCAAAAACTACCCCTAAAAGGGGTGAAAAATTGAGTTCGAATTGATGCCGAATTGGAGGTCAATAAAATTTCGACACCCCTAGAGTTCACCCCCGGGCCCAAAAACTACCCCTGAGAAGGGTTGGAAAATTGAGTTTCAGATGCCAGATACTCGACCATGGTATACCTATGTATTTTTCGACGCTGAATTCGAATTTGAGGTCAAAAAAAATTCTACACCCCTGGAATCCACCGCCGGGCGCAAAAACTACTCCCAAGAAAGGGTGGAAAATTGAGTTTCGCATGCCAGATGCTCGACCATGGTATAACTATGTATTTTTCCACGCTGAATCCGAATTCGAGGTAAAAAAAAATCTACATCCCTGGAATTCACACCCGGGCCCAAAAACTACCCCTAAGAAAGGGTGGAAATTGAGTTTTTGATGTCAGATGCTCAACCATGGTATTCCTATGTATTTTTCGATGCTGAATCCAAATTTGTGGTCGAAAAAATTGTACACCCCTGGAGTTCACCCCTGTGCTGGCAAAAAATATTAAAAATACAAGATCTCTAAATGGGGATTCTCGCGGAAAAAGTAAAACCACGTCTGAACTGGCGGAGGCTGGCGCTTTGCGACTTCAATCGTTTTCCGTCCCAAGTTCAATTTTCACCCGTTATTGGGGGTAGCTTTGAGCCCGGGGGTGAATCCCAGGGAGGTAGATTTTTTTGACCTCGGATTGGATTCTCCGCCGAAAAATACGTAGGAATTCCATGGTTGAGCATCTGGCACCTAAAACTCAATTCCCCACTCCTTCTTAGGGGTGGTTTTTGGGCCCGGATGTGAATTCTAGGAGTGTATATTTTTTTTTAACCTCAAATTCGGATTTAGTCGAAAAATAAATAGGTATACCATGGTCGAGCATCTGGCATCCGAAACTCAATTTTACACCCCTTCTTGGGGGTATTTTTTGGGCCCGGGAGCGAATTCCGGGGTGTAGAAATTTCTTTGACCTCAAATTCCGATTCAGCGTCAAAAAATACATAGGAATACCATGGTTGACATCTGGCATCCGAAACTCAATTTTCCGATCTTTTTTGGGGGTAGTTTTTGGACACCGGAATGAATTCCGGAAGTGGATTTCAGGGGTGTAGAAGTTTTGTTGAACTCAAATTCGGATTCAGCGTCGAAAAATACATAGGTATACCATGGTTGAGCATCTGGCATGCGAAACTCAATCTTCCACCCTTTCTTGGGAATAGTTTTTGCGCCGAGGGTGGATTCCAGGGGTGTAGAAATTTGTTTGACCTCAAATTCGAATTCAGCGTCGAAAAATACATAGGTATACCATGGTCGAGTATCTGGCATCTGAAACTCAATTTTCCAACCCTTCTCAGGGGTAGTTTTTGGGCCCGGGGGTGAACTCTAGGGGTGTCGAAATTTTTTTGACCTCCAATTCGGTTTCAATTCGAACTCAATTTTTCACCCCTTTTAAGGGTAGTTTTTGGGTCCGGGGGTGAATTCCAGACGTCTAGGGTCTTTTCTGACCCCGGATTCAGATTCAGCGTCGAAAAATACATAGGAATATCATCAAACTCAATTTTTCATCCCTTTTAAGGGTAGTTTTTGGGTCCGGGGGTGAATTCCGGACGTCTAGGGTCTTTTGTGACCCCGGATTTAGATTCAGCGTCGAAAAATACATAGGAATATTATGGTCTGTCTCAAGGGTCTTGACCTGTTTTTTTGTGTGGTTGTGTTATTCTATAAATTTTATGACCGGCACTCGAACACGGCTTATTTTTCACTTAACAATTTTCAAAGCAAATTTTAACTATTTGTGTGTGGTCTAGCTCAAACGGTACCAGAGTTATTAATTAAAAACTTAACATTTACTACACTGCCTTGCTAAGCTGAAAGGTCCTATCTGTTTATGTGAAACCTATGTAGATAGGACCTTTCAGCTTAGAACGGCAGTACAATTTTAAAGGGTCGTAACTCTCTTAGGGTTTGTTTCCGGACTATGTTCATGTGCTGGTTTTTCATGTTTTGTGATGTAGAACCTTCTCCTTTATTTAATGCCAAAAGACTACAAACACCGTGTATAGGGTGTATTCTGTAACGAGTGTAGAATGATGCATATTCCGAACGAGTGGATGTTTGTCACCCGAGCCGCGACAGCAGCAAGGGGGACGGTCCACGCGTGAGGAATAGCCATTCTACACGTGTGGAAGACTATACTTTTTCTACAAATGAAGTTTTATATATTCATATTATATTTATATAAATTATATAATAACCAAAAAACAATAATTTACTTCCAATAATTTAATTTTCATCTAATAATTTAATATTTTATAGTAAATAGTGTATTATTTCGTTGATTTAGCTAAAAATAAAACCTTCATGGTATGTTTCATATACACGGTTAATAAATTACATTAAATTACATAGTCCGTAAATGGTAATATGTTGCCATAGACCGGAATGGTAAAAATGACATAATCCGTAATAGTAATATTTTGCATAGACCGGAACGCTAAAAATTACATAGTCGAGAATGGTAATATTTTGCATAGACTTGAAATTTGGAAAAAAATATTTACTACTTAGAAAATGTTTGTTCCAAATCACAAGTCTCTGTGTTAAAGCTTTTTTGAAATATCGTAGCGTAAAGTTCATTTGGTTTAATAAACCAAACGAGTTGCACCCTTAATACGAGTATAAACTGCTTACATCTTTCTTTAAAGATATATTGGCTGATAAAGATCGTAATTTATAATGAATGTAAATTTTAGGTCACAAATAAAGCATTTAAATATCGTACATAAATAATATTTACCTTTTTTACACTTTTAACACTTTAACCTAGCAGCATGCGTCGCTATCTCTCTAACAATAACAATATTAAACAGTCCCTCTCATGATCCGACGCGTTCTTGGTTATTGTCTAAAGCCCACGCGCGGCTTAAAATAACATAGCCCGACATTGTAAAATCATGTAAAAATATGTAAATATATTTTTTTACATTATTTTACATTCTTTTACAATCTTTTACATTATTTTACATTATTTCACATTATTTTACATTATTGCACATTATTTTACATTATTTTACATTATTTTACATTCTTTTACATAAATTCATGAATTATGCATAGTCCAGAATAGTAATTTTGCTATTCCGTACTATGTAAATTCATGTATTTTTACATTATTTTAAATGCAGTTTTTACAGTGTATGTCGTAAAAGTTTTCATATACCGTCATCCGCTTACCGAATAAATGTGCTATACCGTAAGAGCTTTTTGTGCGATCTGACTACATTCTAAGACAGTCGTAGAAAAAAAAGTATTTTTTTTTTCGTCATAAAGCATGAATCCAATACTTCGGTACCATTTGTGCCGAAGTAGCTAATTAATTTTCCACGACTCTTCAGTCATGAAGTGTACATAATGAATACACATGTTGGAACAATGTTAGTTTGTAATACAAACTTGGCACAAAGGCCACCCTTTACGTGTGAGATGCGTTTAAAGTAATTGGCTAAGAAAAGATGTACATAATGAAAAATGATAGATGGATATGCTTTCCCCTACATGGGAGAGTATCGCTTGTGAGTAATACACTGTTAAAAAAGGTTAAATTAAAAATCAAGCAATCCTTTTTTTTATTGATGGGTAGACCTTAAGTACTGAGTATAAATTACTCAGGATCTTTACTTTTTTTAGTTACAGATTTAAAGCAAAAATTAAAATAATTAAAACAAGCCGTGAAGATATGTAATGCTACGCATCCCATTATATATTATTCACAGTAAATGGTATATTGCGTTTCCCAAATACATTGCGAAAAAAAAATATTTTTTCAAAAAAAAAAAAAAAAATTAACATTTTTTTTTAAATAAGATCTTTTTTTTGAAAAACAAAAAAAAAACTAAAGAAAAATTAATTTAAAAAAAAAAAAATGAAAAAAAAAATTTTTTTGTTAAAAATATCTTGTTTTGAAAAACGAAAAAATTTTTTTATTTTTTTTTAGGCAATTTTCTTTTTTCAAAATTGTTAGAATTGGCCCTTATAATAAAAATATTTTTTTCTGAAAAATTTACATTAATCGGAATTTTCTTTTAGCTTTTTTCGATTTTTCTAAAAATTTAACCCCCCAATAACTTTTTTGTTTTTGGGGGGAATAATTTCAAAATTGGTAGAATTGATCCTTAGAGAACGTTCAAGTATTACGTAACACAAAATTTGGCCATCTAGACTGACAGCTATGTCAAAATAATTTGTAAACTCTATTTTTAACTGATATTTGGAGTTTAGTTTGTAGAAAAAATATTATATGCACAACGTATGCAAACTGTCTTATATGTTCTCGACTAATTTTTTGCCTCGACTTCGTCCCAGCAAAAAAAAATCGGTACTGAACCCTAAAGACTTAGTTCGCACTAGGTGCATAATATCTGTGGCTTGGTTCTAAAAGGGCCAATGTCACTTTTTCCGTATTTTGAGTTATAACGCCGAACTAATTTTTTTCAGATCTATATAACCTAAAAAAGCCAATGTGAGATAAATGTAGACTTTAATCGACAAGGCCGACCTGTGTTTTCAATAAACATTTCTGTTAAACTGCTAAAACGGCCAAAGTTTGACTTAGTGTATCCGCTCAACATTTTTGACATTGGCCCTTTTAGAACCAAGCCACAGATATACTGTTAATTTAACTTAAAGCACTTTTTGAGATTTTAATTTTTTATTGCATATTATTTTTTCAGTGTATGGCTATTTTTTGTTTTTTTTTTTTATAGTTATGTATCATAAGAGTTTAGTTTTTATTTTCATTTATTTTTAAAATATTTCCCACTAGGAACATCCCCACTTTGGGTTTCCTCACTACCGGTGTCCTCAAGTTGTTGAAAATGGATTTAATCTTTGACATTCATCCATAATCATTGATTCTCAATCCTTTTACACATTTTTTCAATAAATAATCCCCTCTCAAGACCCTTATAAAGTTTACAGAATTTCTCATAGTAACAAAAAGTATCACTTACGGTATTTCTACGTGTAGAGAAATTATATTGTACACATAGGTAGGACGAATGCGGTATTCAATTACATCCTAATATGTAAATTTTAATACGCCTATTCGGTCTCCTGGCGCCGTGCTATCGTAAGTTCCCGTCGAGCAATGCACATCTTTGGGATTCTTCTGAACCTAATCTACTTATGGTTAATTTTTGTGAACTATTGCGACATATAACACTTTTCGGTCTTTGTTTTCCTATTAGTGTCAATCAAAGTAAAATATTATTTTATACGTTTTTTGTTTATTTAAATAATTTGAACAGCGGTAAAAAACTACAATTTTTCGGTACCAATGTCGAATATTTGCAGAAGAATGACTTTTTATAAGATGACTTCTACATGGTAAGATATGAAATGCAAAATTTACACGCTTTTATTTAGTTCACTATCCTGTTAAATTAATCACAAATGTTATTGAAAACAATTTTTTTATAGCAAAATATTTGTTCGTTATTAAATTTTCTACAATTTATGTCAATAACTTTTGTTGTTTAATCAATCAGGAAAAAAGTTACAGATCGTTAAAAATTTGCAAAAGTTGAAAATGTACATTTTTCGGTTTTTCCAAAACAACTGCAAATTAAACCATTTTTTGAATATGATGCATATTTCATCAACTTTAACGCTCTGTAACTTTTTTTCTGATTGTTTAAACAAAAAAAGTTATTGACATAAATTATAGAAAATTTAATAACGAACAAATATTTTGCTCATTTTTTGTTGGTCGACGAGTCTAAGCCGAGTTACAGACCAAAAACAAAAAAAAATGCGTTTTTGCAAACAGCCAACCAGTGGTCGCGCACAAGTTGCTTGCGGTGGTTTCCTAAATCTTTATGACCATACCTAAGACTATACCAAATTTCAAAGACTTGTCAAAAAGTGCACGATTCTTATGAAGTTTCAATAATTCCTGCTCCGCTATTAAGTGTCCTTTCGAATATTATTCGACGAATAAAAAAACTCTATACAATTTTTTTTGTCCATGATAAAAACAAAATGAAATATGTATGTGTAAGTGAGTTAGACTCGGTTCCGATTGGTTAAAATGCAATTTTTCGCATTTGTAAGGCTTTTTTTATCCGAAAATTCTCGGTTAAGATATCGATATAAGTTTTTACCATTGTTTAGTTAAAGAGTTGCTTGAGTGCCTAACGTCGCCCTATTATCGATTTTTTTTAATATAATATATTTGACTTTGCAAATTAGGAAATTTTACGTAATTTTAATCTTGAAAACTAAGTTAAAGCAAAAAATAAAAAAAAGAATGACGTTAGCCACTCAAGCAACCCTTAAACTGTACAATAAAAAAAAAACCTTAAACTATGTTTTTTAAGGTTTTAGTTGTATGAGGTCTCGATTCTTAATCTCGATAACGTGTCTCTTGTCTTGCATTGATTTTTAAAATTACACCAGTTATTATCTTGGGGTTTTCTATAAAACGAGACAAAAGACAAAAAGAAAAGTCTCGATATCTCGATAATTGTGAAACCCTATAATATAGGCAAGAGACGATATATTATATCGTCTCTTTATGAGAGGGGCGATTTTGAAAATTTACAAGAATTATTTTTTTTATATATACAAAAAATTATTCTATATATAGACTGCAGAGCTTATAATTTTATTTAGATAAACCCCGAAATATTGTAAAAATTGTAAAATATTTTACACTAATGCATTTTTTTATTTTCTTTCTATATATTTAATATTTTTTCTTCTTATGTTTTTCTTTTTTTTTTTTTGGATAAACTGATTTTATTGCGTTTATTGTTTTTACCTCGCAGTAGGTATAATAGTTTGACCTAAAACGGTCCATTCATGAAAATTAAAGAAAGTGGACCAAATTTTTATGAATGAACTATTGCAACATCTAACATGCTTTGAGTTCTTTGATTTATTAGCTTAACTTAAGAATAATAGTTATATTGTTAGGTTTTTAATATATTTTTATGAATGCATGAATGAATGCAATTTTAAATAATTTTTAACTGCTTTTTTGTTTTAAAAAGTAATGTATAGTCATTTTACTATTTTCTTAAAATGAAACGAGTCTTTTGCTGTTATTTTTTTTATGTTGTACAACTACATAGTTTATTGTAAAGTTAATTTAAAAATATTAATGTATAAAGTTTATTTTTGATGAAAAAAGTTTTAGGGGACCCAGCACAAGATACGTTAGTTGTTTGAAATATTTTTGACCAACGTAAGATTTCGTATAATTTTTACATACATCGTAAGATTTTCGGTAACCCCCTTCCCTTCTAAGAATAAAATCTAATCTAATTTGTACACGTGCTAGTTTTCAAAAAAATCAAATTGAAGAAAAAAATATTGAGCAAGAACTAAAACACCTAAATATTTAAAAATAAAAAATTGTACGGTTCCACAGCGCATACTTTCTACGGATATATCCGCACATGTGTTTATGGGTTTTGATTATTATTATTATATTTTTGTGGGTTTTGATTATTTTATTATTATAATCAGTTTCGGTCATTATGAAAAAGTAACCTGCAAATGAAATATTTAAATCGTCTTCGCAAAAATTGCAAAAAATGTTTCTGCCTTATGGAATTATTCCGGGGAAAACTAGTAACGGAATGTTGTTATGTTGGTAATTTACTATTACCGTACAAATTTTAAGTAAAATCATTTAAGCCATGTTTGAGAAAATCGTAATTTTCGATTTTTGTTTATTAGTAAACTTACACTTTAAAAAATAAATGGACACATAGGTAATGCGTTGCCATGTAACATGTAATTTTACTTTATTCTTTCCGAGGTCGCCTAAAGGTAAAAATTAATATAAATAACATTTTTCTGAAGCGATTTTTGAATAAAAAAAATTTTGAATATTCTGAATGAAAAGAAATATGTAAAGGTATTTTAATAAAATAAAAAACAAAAAAAATACACTCTGGAGTGTGAAGCATATCTTCACGGCTTGTTTAAATTTAAAGTATGATTGTATATCTATTAAAAGCGTAAAGATTTTATAGAA
This sequence comes from Brachypterus glaber, assembly GCA_958510825.1. Lineage (NCBI taxonomy): Eukaryota > Metazoa > Arthropoda > Insecta > Coleoptera > Kateretidae > Brachypterus > Brachypterus glaber. Next base: position 56,700,031 of record OY294045.1, on the reverse strand, counting down.
TACCTATAGAATGTTAACATATGATGCCGATCTAATATAAATCTATCCTCCATATATAGAAATGGATTTTAATATTATTTATCGTATCTCTATCAAAGTGTTGGGTAATAGAAAAAGATTTAATATGCGAGATCGCCCACCTACTATAAATACCGATATGTTATATAAATTAAAGAATCGTAGTCACTAGCGATTAGATCTGGGAATTTTGTTAATTTTGGTCATTATATATTCATTAATAAACATTTGATTCTTAAAATATATCGCCTTCTAAATTCTGAAATATCATATCTGAAAAATGCCTCCCATTAAAAAAAAACACCAAACCAGCAAACTACTAAACCAAACCATTATTAACGTAAACCAACGCCTCCCATTAAAAAAAAAACACCAAACCAGCAAACTACCAAACCAAACCATTGTTAACGTAAACCAACGCCTCCCATTAAAAACACCAAACCAGCAAACTACCAAACCAAACCATTGTTAACGTAAACCAACGCCCCCATTAAAAAAAATCAAACAGAAATTCGTGAGTATTTTAACAATCTTTTGCTATATGTTCTAACAAAATACTGGATTTTCCGTACCTAATTATATTCAAGACAGTAAGTTTTTGTAATAAAACCAGAAATCAGTGCAAAAATATAGTTCATTTTTGTGGACCTGATGCGCACCGTAACCCCACTCAAATTAAACTATTTCATAAAACTACAACTGCCTAAACGGAAGCCACTTTTGACATCCGTCAAAACAAAAATAAGCAAACCAGTGCGCATGTGCTAGATTCTTTTCATTACTGCGGTGAGCGAATCGTAAAAGTTATGAGAAAACGTTTTTTTTAATACAAGCCTAATTTCTCTTTGACCCAATTATTTCCATGTTAAGACTTTTTATTTTTTACTGCATTCAATTTTATTTTTAATCACTTGAAACTTTACTACATTAAACATAAAATAGTTATTTATAATACAAGGGCAAAAAGTTAAGTTTTTAGATTGAGTAGGTATTTAGAAGCCGAGGGTAATAAACCTACGAAATCGAAATTTAACTTTTTGCCCGTGTATTATACAATATTTTTTATTCGATTGTTACTAATTATAATAAATTATTAAAATATACTTAATTTTAAATTGCAAATAGTATTTCTTTTTAGTGTCTTATTACTTAACTAGTTGTCCATGGCAAATTACTATCCAATCAAATCGCAAAAAAAAAACAATTGAATCGTTTCTTTTGCGTGCGGTTTCATTCTCAAATTAAAGAAGGTATAGCTTGGTGATTAATTTCTGTTAAAATGTGTCTGTTATGAAAATAGTAATACTTCTGAACCGTTCTATGAATATTATAAATATTGAAATTGATTTTACAATTAAAATTTTGTGTTTTTAATTTATTTTAGTGGATGAATACAGATTAATCAGTTAACATATATTTTAAGTTTATGTTAGATTTTTTTTTATTTTGTATGAAATGATTATAATAACTGTATCTGGTCAAAAAGAACAGTTAGTTTAAGACCAAAAGTGACCTAAAGGTCATATTTCTTTATAAATATTACAGTAAAGGTAAAGCATTTTCTTTTAAAAAGCTTAAAAATAACAAGTTTTAGTAAGCAGGTGAAAAAAACTTATTGGCCCTAGGGCCACAAAGTTCAACTTTTCGCCCGTAAAACATGAACAAAAAGTGTCTCTTTTAGAATCAATCGAATAAAAATATATTTATTCCAATGGTTAAAAAATTAAAAAACTGCAGGAGCTTCAAAAAAGTATTATTGCTTTTTAAAAAAAATACTGACAATATTAGGAACCCATTTTCCAAATATTGCCGGAGTACTGGCAATAATAGCAAAGAACAAACTTACAAAAAATTAACAATCTATAATAAGAAAATAATGTGTCAGCAAAAGTATTACGAAACACTTTAAAAATTATAAACTTATAAAATGTTTATTGGATCACGTTTTAAACAATGATCTAGGCCTAAGATACGGATAGCCAAATTTTGCGTTATGTAATACTTGAACGTTCCCTATCTAATATTGCCGATAAGTATTTAAACAGCTGACCATGTCTGGCACTTTGAAAACTAGCTAGTATTTTTTAGTTTTGGATTCGTTTATGTTCATATTGTGCAGATGACAATGGATTTGAATAATGTAGAAAATTTTTGAAATAAAAAAAAACATTATTTTTATGAATTATGCAAGTCAAAAGACGTATCATAAACTTTTTTCGTTGCAAAATAAAATTATGTGCAATATAGGGTTAAGTGAAAGATAATTAACCTGCAATATGCAAATATTTTAGACCACGCATCTATGTATATTGGCAATGGAATTCATTTGCAAAAATGGCGAAGGCGCCACTACAGATATGTTCATACCCTAACAAAAACAATTGTGTGGAACCAGTAGAGTCCCTATGAGTACCGGGGATCCTCCAGTTGTTTATAGTAGAAAATTTCTACTTCGCCCAATTTTCCATGAAATCCACTGTAGAGTTTTTTTTTATTTCCTAAAAAATTCACATTCGCGAATTTCCACAAAAAAAACATAGGGAAATTTCCTGTATTTTCCAGAGAGAAATTTCCCCCGACTTCCCATGAAAACCACTGAAGTTTTTTATGGAAAACTATGATATTCACATTCGAAAATTTCCACATAAAAGAGCAATTTTTTTACATTTCCATATTATAATTTGCCGCGTGTTTCCAATTTGGAACCACGCTGAAATAAAAGAAAATTTCGTGAACATTATACAGTTTTCAATGGATATGAGGCAAAACTTTGCCCGGCTAATTCGGACTACGGGATTGGCAACTATTTAGGCTCCCTAACAAAAATAATTGTTAACTAGGTTAAAATTTATTTTATTTTAGTCAAACTTCACGTGTGATCAAATTGTTTATTACTTTTAAGTAATAATATTAAAATATTATAATATTAGGCGGAATAAGAAGTTATGAAAAAAGATTTCATTAAAAAACTTACCTAATATTATTTGTTATTTTAATAGTATCTGATGATGTTAACGTAAATAGTTAACGATACTGCAGTAATAAACAATTTTATCACACGTGAAGTTTGACTAAAATAAAATAAATTTTAACCTAGTTAATATTTAACTTCACTATAAAGAGTCACACATTATTTTTAACAAAACATGGATGAATTTCCAGATTATGTAAAAATAATTGCGTGGGAACCGTACACTGATAGAACAACAGCGTAATTAATAACGTAATTAGGTTATAGTATACAACAATAAATAGTTGTATATGCGCCAACCACTATATATTGCATAGAATATAACAACAAAAAATTAAACGTGTTCGGTATTTACAAACGAGTGCAGTTTTTTGATTTACAACAACAAACTGTTAACCGATCAGGTTTTTCTTTGTCGCACAGAGAGGCTAGCAGAGCCTGGTATGAAGAGACATGGAAATGTGACGGACTGCGTACAAGAAAGAAAGAAAAAGTATTCGGAGGAAGAAAGATAGGCGGTAGGCGTACCTCTGACCAAATTTAAAAACTCACGTCTCTTCCTACGTTTAACGAGCTGTGATGTAGGTGTTCTGTGATGTATTTTAAGTTCATTTATGTGTATCCAAGTAATCAACAATTGTTGATTACTTAGATGTGCACATAGAAACTACATATCACATATAATTACATCTACATGTACATGCTTATGCACATAAAAATTTTAGCTGAAAATGCTTACTTTCAGTATTTTGGTAAAACATTTATTAGAATCAACTGATTGTTGCCATCTTTATTAATCATCCTTCCTCAAAAAACTATTATAGTGACAACAACGTTGTTGTATTATTAAATAATATGAATCTATAATTTTAATAGTGTACTTAATATAACGTTATGACGTTTAAGAATAATCGTAAAAATTGTATTATATACCTCAGTCACAACAACGTTTGGTTGTACTATTTTTAGATTTTTCTATCAGTGTGCGGGAAAAATTTCGGGGATTTTTGGCAAAATTTGGTACGGTTGATCTTTTTAATAAAAGTATTTTTTTTTATTAAGCTGATCGAATATTTTCTTTCACTAGTTTTGATTGTTTAAAATATTTAGTCCCCCATGACGCTCTTATTTTTTCAGGAATTCTTTTCAATTTCGAGAGTTCGATCGGAGTATTCTTGCCTTATCGTGCAGAAAGAAAACGTGACATACTGAAAGACAGACAGAACATTTTTAAAAGTTATTTAAAATTGGATATAAAGCACTTGGTACAAACATTTTTGATTTTGAACAAAAATTTTCTTTTTTCGGGGGGTAAACGAATAATACTTCTCTGCTGTGAAGCTGCGAGGAGTATAATATTAATATTAATATTATTATTATTATTATTATATTTATTATGAAATATGCTAAAATATGATACTGACAGGACAGTTCATCGCCTTATATTTAGCTAAAACGGTCCAAATGTAAAATTGATTTAGTTTTTACACTCAGAGAAAAATCGTTGTAAAATCAAACAAAAGTAATATGATTTAAAAGAAAACAATATGTTTTTGCACCGACAGTGTTTTTTGTTAACTCAAAAAGATATTTTTTAATTTTATAAGCCATTGTAAATATAAAAATATTCATTGTAATTTGAAAAATGATTCCTTTTAAATCATTTGTAAACTAGAAATGATTTGAATACAAAAACTGGTTATTTTAAAAAGAATTCTTTTAATTTATTGATAATTTTTAACAATATAGAGGGAAATATTATAATTTTATTAAAAAAACATTAAAATAAGAAAGTAAGGGACAATACTTTTACTTTAAAGTGAAGAACGTTTTGGTGTAAAAATTAATTTTTTAAATTAATATTTTTCATAACTAAAACTTAAAGTTTTTACTTTTAATATTTTAAAAGGCAATTTTTTTAGATTAAAATAATTTCTTATTGATTTTACAAGATGAGATTTTTCTGAGTGTACTATTAACTTAAATTATTATTTGAATCGGTCAGTTGAAGAACAGTACTAGTCCAAAAATAGCCATTTTGAGATAAGCTAATTTTCGCAAAATGTGTAACTTTATTCATTCTGCTTAAGAACATTATCATTTACGCGACGCTACGGCTGCGCGATCCATATATTTACAGCAGTCACTTGAAAAACCGTACTTGTTCTTAAATTAAATTAAAACCTTAAAAAAAAATTTAAAAAATATAGTTAAATAGACAATTTTATAAGCTTTAAAACGATGTAGCACACGACCCCCTTTCCTTTTAAAAAATGTCCCCCCCATGCCCCCTGCCCATATTTTAAAAATGAAAATAATAAATGTATGCGAAAAGATAGATTAAGTTGTCTTATTAAAGTGTTCCAAATTTGAAGCTGATATCTCAACTTGTTTAAAAGTTAAGAAGGGGGGTGACTTTTGGACCGCACCGTATGTACGAATATGTAATAAAACGTGTTATTTGCAATGCTTGTTATTATTTACTATCGTATAAATTAAACTAGAATAAATTTATAAAAAAAAACGAAAAAAAAAATCATTTAAAGAACAGTACTTGTCCACGGTTTTATTTTTTCTGTAATTCATTAATGACTTTTTTTCAACAAATTGCGCTTCTTATGTATCGATATAGTTAAACACTACAACTTATTAATGCTTGCAAACACTGTATAATCAATATTTAAGGAAATACAAGGTTTTTTGTGTTTTTCTCAAAACAGCAATTTTGGACTAGTACTATTTTTCAACTGACCAATTCATTTTATTAACCCCTTAACGCACTCACCCGAGTTAAAAGTTCAAACGAGTTAACTTGTTTACAGTAGGTTAGCTCTCTTCCGCTTACCCGAGTTAACTCGGGCGACTTATATTTTGCCGAACTGGTGAAAAATTGACCACTTTTCCGAAAAAGTGGTGCGTCAAGGGATTAATAACATTGTCAAGTTTTTATGAGGCGACTTGTTCATTTAATTATTTTAATTAAAAAAAAATAAAGCTATAAAATTTTTAAATTAAGAACCATATAAAACATTAAACGTCGAATTTTATGGTGGCTATAATTTTCAAGTTTGCATAAAATAACATTTACGGTCATTATCCTAATTAGCAATATTAGTTTTCACACTATGCCAAAAATATTTAATAATTAACGGGTTATTATTATTTTTATTTTTGGTTTCTATTTAAACTTGTCATTCCGAAAGGGCACATAAAACCAAAATATTTTTTTACAGGAAAGGCGAAAAAATTTTAATTTCTTTAATTGAGCCAAACTGCTAGTTTTTTTATTTTACTGTTTTCTTTTACATACAACCTTACTATGTTTTGAGTTTTGTAAATTTTGGTTCGCTGTTTAATAATTTATTTAACAAAATGTAATGGTCTTGTATGCCCTTTTCAAAATGAACGCATTTATTTCTTTTTTAATTCAAATTTAGTCGGTCTAAAGCCAAAGTGAACTAAGCGCCACTTTTTCAAAAGCTTTGGTTTTTATTGCAGACCGTAGGATATCAAAATCTGCACCATGGACTACCATGGACAAATTGGCGCTTAGTTCACTTTGGCTTTAGACCGACCATTTTATCAAAAAAAAAAAGATTAAAAGTTTAAATTTCAAAAACAGAAAAAATCATTAAAAAGACATTATTTTTTGAACTGAATGAAAGAATTTATGCGAGCGTATTAGAATTCTACGAGCAAAATTCTTTTAGATTCAACCATTATCTTATCAGATTGAGCTAAAATAAAAAAAAAACTATGGCCATCGGCAAAGAATTTTACCAACAACTTTTGAAGTACATATTTTTTTATTTTAGCATTGATTCTTAATGATGATGTCTAGAATAGTCTAATGATTTCTGGTGATACTGAGCGTTGCCAATCTCACTTAAGGAGTCTTTCTACCTTCAAATGTTATATTTTGTTTTTAAACATTTTTTTTATATAGAAAGAAAAAAGATATAATTGTAAAATTTTGTAGGCATGTTTATTTATATTTAAAGAATACACAAATTTTTTATGTCATCGTAGTTCATTATTGTGTTTTTATTGCTTAATTACCAACTACATAATAGTGTACTTTATGCCCGTGCGGGAATTTAAATATAAATAAACATACCTACAAAATTTCAAAATTATAACTTTTTCTTTCTATATAAAAAAAATTTAAAAACAAAATATTTTTAAAATATGAAGGTAGAAAGACCCCTTAAATTAAAATATATTTATGCCTAGTGTGGCCTCTTATGAAACTTGTTCTCTTTAACTATTGTTAATATTAACAGACAATTTCAAAACTAATTGTATTTTCTTTTGTTGCAGGTGAGTTTGTCTGAAGGATGCAGATTAATCATGAAAACCTGAAGAGTAATTATTCAAAAGTAATTTGTTCTTGAAAGTTAAACTGCAAAAAAAGTCATAAACAAAATACTCTTAAATTAAGATGTTAACTCTAACCGTATATATTTATTTTGCAATTTCATTTTGTGGTAAGTGTATTTTTAAGTGCATATTTTTTAAGAAGTAGGTGGTTAAATTTACGAGGATTGCTTAAAAACTCAAAAATTGTTTTGTATTTAAATCTTTTAAAAAGTTCTTTTTATTACTATTTTGTGATGTACAGCTAAACTTAAAATAAACTCCATTGTAAGATAAGTCCAAACCAAATGTCAGTTTTTCAATGAGTTCAGTATCTTTATAAGAAAGTAATAGGCTGCAATCAAATTTGTCATAATTTACACCAAATCTTTAGATGACGTGGTATGTTTTGTCAAAAAAGGAAAGTTTAAACAGTATTTTTAAATTGTGTTTATTTTAGATCCAACAGTACACAAATCACCCAAATTTTATTTTAATATTGAATTCTTGTTACTTGCTGTAAACCAGGCGGTATCTGTTTCAAAACACCCATGTTTGGGTAAATCGGATAGTATCCTACATTTTTGGATCAATGGGTCCAGAATATCACTGATATGATAATTTCACTATGCGCATAAAATAAACCGTGAGCTTCACTTTTTATTTAACAAAATGTTGCAAAATCGAAAATAAATTAATTTTTTTTTCTCCTTTTCGTTCACATATCTCTGGAACTATTCATTTCAGACAAATATTGAAGAGGAAAAAAAATTGTAATTGAATTTTATACATGATAAAATTTGTTGCAAATCGAAAAAATAATAATTATTATTATTATTGCAAAAATAGATACTTTAAGTGTACGTAGTACGTTCAAAATTGGCTCAAGAAAACTTTATGGCGTGCTAAATCATCACACCAAATTTCATCAAAATCGGTCTGATAGTTTTGCACAATAATTTTGCAATCCAGATTTTGGAAAAAAATGAAATTTTCAAAATTAGGTTTAAAAAAAAAATCCGTTAGAAACTTAAAAATTTAAATAAAATAAAATAAATTTTTGAAAAAATAAAATTCGTTAATTAGAAGAGTCTAGGCAGTTGTTTCGACATTTTTCGAATTTTTGCGCTTATAAACAATTAGAATAACTTTATAAATTTGTTTTATTTTTAAATATATATTGAAAGTACTCAAAAAGGTGCTTTCTTTAAAAAAAATTACGATGACTCGTTCATTTGTTTCGAAGTTGTGATCGTTCATATTGACCGCCATTTAGTTTCAGTGTAAATGGCGGTCAAATTTGAAAACTAATGAACGAATCATCATATATATATTTTTTTTTCGAAAGAAGCGTCTATTCGAGTACATTCTATACTTTCAAAAAAGTATACTCTATAGTTCTAGTCAAGTTATGTTTTAACTCACCCTCGTATAAACAGTTAAAAAAAGACGAAATGTCCAGCCTTCTGAAAGATACTGCTATCATGTCGTTACTACAACCTACTAGTAGACACTGACACCTAAAAATTCCTGGAATTTCTTTATTAAAGCATTGTGTCACAGTATAAACAAATGCTGTTTGACAAATCGGATTATATACTGACTGCTGGCCCGTTAGTATGTGTACTTATCAATCAAATAAAGGTACATCGAATATATAACATACTTTTTCTATTTTACAACTATTATAAGCTAATAATCACACGTATTTTACGTGTTCTTATAGGCCCATATGAGGTCAGTACTTTTTGTTTTGGGTTGGCAACAGAACAAATAAATATCGCTTGAATTTTTTCGTGCAAATGTTAACATCGCTTTGAAGTTTAATGTTTTACAAATATTTGTTTTTAGGTTAATTTTACCGTGTTAAAATTGGGGATTGATTACTTACAGCGAAAAAGAGAAGAACTGTCTATAAAAGATTAGATTAGAGCAAAATATAAAAAATAGTATAAAGCACTCGTTTCATATAACATGTTTATAGCGCACTAGTACTTAAGGAAGCTCACCGCAACGGCTTGTTTTATGAACTTGTACTCGTGCGCTAAAATCGTGTGTTATGAAACTAGTACTTTAATATAATATTACTTATATCGATGGCCAAGTACGGTGTTACATAAAGATTACCTTTTTTGACTATGGGATCATATTTCATTTAGAGAAAAAAAAACTACAAACAAGAAAGTGGTTTAAATTTCGAAATAAAAATTATCGGATGATTGCCTTTATCATATTAAACAAAAACTCTTTTTTAGACGTACCCTTATGAGGGCCGTATATTCCTTAGGGACCAACCTTTATAGGAACTATGGTCTGTTTCATCAAGCAAGATAGTAAATTAAAAATCGCACAGTGAATATTTTCAAAACAGATTCGAATATAGGTTGTGCGAATATACTGCTTAGTTTATTTTATAAAACATAACTATATTCTATACACAAACATATACTATTCAAACCTGTTGTAAATATATATATTTACTGTGCGATTTTTAATTTACTATTATGCTGGATGAAACAGACCATAGTTTTCATATTTTTTGATTTCGAATCAACGCTTAAAATTTTGTAACTTATTTGTGAATTACCCTGTAGTCTGCATTAAAATCTTGAATCATGTTTAATTGAAATATGCATCAAGAATTTATAAGTCATCATTGACCACACTGAAATTTTACGATGCTATTCCAGACACAAGGTGTATAGAAATTCCTTCGAATACCTTGATGATTCATCCACGATGACTCATAATTAACAATAATGCGTAAACTAGACCAGTTAAATCTTAATTATAATTAATAATTATTAATTTAAATACTATAATTAATGATAAAATTACACTATATTACAAGGTTTTTACCCCCGTAAATTCTCCTAAAGAGAAAGTATACACCTTAGAGCACTGGTGCCTATCTAGGACCGTAGCTATGGGGGGAAGGGTGGTAGCTTCCCCCCACCCATCTTGAAAAGTTGTATATTTCACTGATCCAAAATAAAGTTATATATATTTTATCATCTTGAAAAGTTTTATATTTTATTTATTGATCCAAAACACAAAAGTTGTATATTTCTCAGACAATTGCTTACATTGCGAGGTTTCAAAACAAAAGTTGTATATTTCACGAAAAGTGAGCACCTTTTTTTTAGTTATTAACTTTCTCGAGAAAAAAAGTTGTATTTTTAGGCAAAAAAAAGTTGTAAGATCCTTTGTTAGGGTATGTACGTGCTACCCTAACAAACCTGCCTGCCTAAGTCTAATCAGGGCCGGCCTTTGCATTTCGGCGGCCTGAAGCAAGCGTTGGACTTGGCGCCCTTACCAAAAATAAACAAAAAAAAATTGAGCACTAAAAAAAATTGAATTTACCCCCCTGATAATTTTGATGACTAAAAAAAAAAGGTCGTCACCTTTGAAAAACAAATTTACCTTCCCTAATAATTTTTAACACAAAAAAAAACGATCCTAACCTCTGAAAAAACAAATTTACCCTCACTGATAATTTTGACGACTAAAAAAAAGGTCCTCACTTCTGAAAAAACTTTAGCTGATAATTTTTTTCGCGACGCGGGTCTAATCTACCTTTGGCTTAAATTGTCCATAAACCGTTGAGAAATATCAAAATAGATTAAATTTTCTACCTCTATCGGTGTTTCGGTCTGCAGATACGATAATTTTCGACCCTTTAAGCCTAAAATGATAATTTTTTATGACTATTTCGGAAGGGATTGTATAAGAATACCTACATTATCCTTTTTTGCAGTTAATGCGTTTAAACAGTATAAATATAAATTTGTTTCTTGAATTTTTCTGAAAAATTACATCTGGGCCAATAGGGGCTTACATGTTGCTGAAAAAAAAAATTATTTATTTCATTTTTTTTCTTTTTGTTTAGGACAAAGTTTTCTTGCTCATCCTTGACAGATATTTAACCCTTTAACTGCTGTATTTTTCCGCGTGGAACGTACATATATGTAAAAGAACGTATGCAGCAGTTTCAGGCTGTAAATAATTTATTTGGACGCAATATATAAATGCGCCCGTAAATACGTATATAATAAATGGGTACATAAACGTATAAGAAGGTTTGTAGCAGTTTCAGGCTGTTAATATTTAATTATGAGAAACGTATAAACACGGCCGCAGCAGCTAAAGGGTTAAAAGATGAATTAAAATATAAATAACATGTTATCACTTTAGAACGTTTTTTCCTCATAAGTACTATCAAGCAAGATAGTAAATTAAAAATCGCACAGTGAATATTTTCAAAACAGATTCGAATATTGGATGTACGAATACCTGCGTAGTTTATTTTATAAAACACAAACATATAATATTCGAACCTGTTGTAAAAATATTTACTGTGCGATTTTTAATTTACTATCTTGCTTGAAAACACAGACCATAGACATTTTTCAAGTGATGATTTCGAATTTGACAAACCCATTTTAGGTCTGTCTGATCACCAACAAGTCAGATTAGGTTATTTTTTAAGAAAAAAGCACCTTAAACTTAATATTAAAACTTTATTTTGATATGAATTTTCGTTTTCCACAAAATATTAACTAACACTCTTATATGTAATTCTGTAATTGGCAGATATAATAATGCAAACTCTTTACGGTAAACTGCCCAATTAAAAAAGTTTTGTCCGCTTTGGATACAGCACGTTAAATTACCCTTAAAATATATATAATTTAAAAAGAAAAGAATAATTAATTTTGTTATTTAGTGTTATTTAACTGTAATAAATGTGTATATATTTTTAGATTGAGGAAGCATTAAGAAAATGTGCATTTCCTGATAGTTTACACGAAACCTATTCGAAAAATAATAAACTTATATAATTAATTTGTTAATTATTAAACGTAGAAAGCAATAAATTTTACATTTTGCTTGTAAAGCTACAACGAGTAAAACGAACCAAGTCCATTAATAATAAATATCTAAAAATGGACCTTTATGTTTACAAACTGTTACAAATTGTAGTAGTAGATTAATTTGAATATTTGAGAAGCATTATTACTAAGGCCCGTAAGTGAACGAGTAGTTGGGAAAGAGCAGAGTGGATTAAAAAAAAGTATCAGATAAGAATAGTAAACATGCGAAAACATAGTTCGCCAATTGTATAATAAAAAGAGTTTATTATGCTATTTTTTCAATCTGAGGTGGTTTTTACAAAGGACAAAAAAATATATTTGGAAAAGTTTTGATTTTTTGTGAAAAAAATTTGGCAAAACTGTAATAAACGTGTTTTTTTTATAGTTCTTGTTGGAATACGTGTATTAGTTCCTAAAACAATAAGCGATGTTCGTTCGTCCTGTTCCAGTCCAAAACAAATTAGTGTGTGCTTATGGGCCTATAAGCATATGCAAAATGTACGCGATTACACAACCAAACAAAAAAGTACTTAATTTTTATGACCATTGTATTTCTATGTATTTTGAGGCGCTGAATCCGAATTTGAGGTCAAAACAGCAGCTTATCCAATTAGTTTTGGAGATAACCTGGAGAAACGTTCCTTTTATAATCAGAGGTAATGTGTTGCCAAGCAGGTGCACCTAAAATTTACGAGATTTGACTTGTAATTTTACAACTTTTTAGGAATATTACATGTACATGTACGTAATATTCCTAAAAAATTGTAAAATTACAAGTTAAATCTTGTAAATTTTACGTGCACCTGCTTGGCAACACATTACCTCTGATTTAGCCTGTAAATTTACAATTTTTTTACAGTGTACTCGAAGATAACGTTTTTTGAGGTTATTTTCAAAACTAATCAGATAAGGTGTTATTTTGACCTCAAATTCGGATTAAGCGCCTCAAAATACACAGGAATACAATGGTCTCCAAAAGTTTTCTTGATTTTTTTTTGTGTGGCTACATGTGTGGCCAAAAAAAAGTCCAGAACTTTTTCGGAGGCCATTGTATTCCTATGAATTTTGAGGCGCTGAATCCGAATTCGAGATCAAAATAGCACCTTATCCTCAAAAAACGTTATTTTCAAAAATATGGTTATACTCAAAAAAAAGTTTTTTTGAGGTTATCTCGAAATGGATACAATGGCCTCCGAAAAAATTCCGGACCTTTTTTCTTTTTGTGTGGCTGTGTTTTAAGCTTATAATGCAACTCAAATAGAAAAATGTGTTTTTCTATTTTGCGACTCTTATAAGCTCATAATCACACGCATTTTGCGTGTTCTTATAGGCCCATAAGAGTCTACTTTTTTTTCTGTTGGGTTGGCAACATACAAAAGCCTATCTCTTGACGTTTTGCGTGCAAATGTCAATGTCGATTTAAAGTTTAATTTTTTACAAAATTTTGTGTTTGGGTTATTTTTTACCGTGTTAAAATTGTGGACTGGTTAATTGCAGTGAAAAAAGAAGAGATGACTGTAAAATATATCAAAATATCATTTGTTCTTAGAATTTTAAACATAGTGTAAACTGTAATGCCAATCAATTTAAATGTAAGTTTTTTAAATTTTAGAGCAAAATAGAAAAAATTGTATAAAGCACTCGTTTCATAACACTAGTACTTCAGTACTTCTAAACTTGTACTTGTGCGCTAAAAACGTATGTTATGAAACTAGTACTTTAATATAATATATTGAGAGCGAGCTGGGAATTAGAAGAAAGGTAGACAGGCATAGAATACTGCTCATAATAACAAAGGATGTAGAAATTTTAGAGAAATTGGCTACGAACTGTTAACTTTATGATGAATGTTTAGTCTGTTGGAAATGGACTTGGCTCATTTTCCTTGTTAGTTTCATGTATAAATCAAGTTGCGTCGTTTTTTGCGGATATATTAATATCTTCATTTGTCACCAAGATTTATGGAGGGAGTTTGTTCAACTTTTTCACTAGAAAAATTAAAACCACATAGAAAACTATGTTGAAGCCTTTTCGCTTTACTTACCAAAATTTTGGTCATACGTTTGGTATTTATCTTTTGATTTCGGAATTGGTATGTAAATCTGTAACCATGCTTTTAGAGCGGTTATAGCGTTTGGTTATCATCACATCTTTTTTTAATATTGTCTTTCTTTCTTATATTAGTCCAGAAAAAGAAGGAGAACTTCCTATTTTAAATTGCAGTAAATCTACATGGGCTGATATTTTAAAGGGTAGTAGTGAATAGTAACAGAACACTCCTGTTAGTTTTTCACCGGGTGATTTGCCTAAGGGGTGTCCGCTATCTTGAATTGTAGCAATCATAACCATAATCATAACCATAACCGCAACAATGGTGAGCAATCCGAGGTCAGATTTGTTTTCAGCGATCCAAAATTGTATAGAAATGACTATTCCAGTCTATCGCACAGAAAAACATAATTTTCTGGGACTGTGTTATTTGAGGTAATTAAGTTTCAGTTATTTACCAAAATAAAAAAATCATAAAGAATATAACCTAAATGTTTGGATTTCAATACTAATTTTTACTAAAAAATTTTTTCCGTGTAATTAAAGTTGTCTTTGCCCATGATATAGTTACACTTTTAATATCTATTAATAATAAGTTGTTAATCCGGTACCTATAAATATACTTAGATATTAAGTATTACACATAAACACCACATTAAAGAGCTCTCTAGGAGTCCAATCGATGACCACTTATAATTCTCCCTGGGAGCAAAGTCTTCTAAACTAACTAACACAGGGTAGGTCCATAATTAAGGCCCCTAACTATGAATCTATATCTGTTCTATTTCTATTCTAAATTTATTGGCTTTGATATCTCAGATCATATTAGCCAGTGTACCTAATAGTTTCTTCTAAATAAACATTTCTCCTATAACAGTAACATCAAAACATGTGGTTAGCCCTAATCGGGATTCATCCACTAAAGTACATCAACGGTTTCAAATGCATTAATATTTTTATAACAAACGCAATTACACATAAATTAGTCGTTGCTAAAGTTAAATTCGCCAAGAGTGATGTTCCCTTTTTCACGAATGAAAGTTAACTAATGGGATACTTTCCCGGGCGAGTCCATTATTGAAAACTTCCCCAAACTGTTCTAGGTAAAAATCAATTCTAAAAGTTTACCTTCTAGCAAACAGATGTCACTACTATTAAAAACGAATACAAAACAAAAGTTCTAGTCTTTGTGAACAGATGGCTTTTTTAATAAACAGTTTGCCTGTAATCTGAGTGCAACATTTTAGAACTGAATACATATTATTACCTAATATGTTTAACTGCATAATATAAAATTAAATTAGGGTTAAAATAAAAATAGTTTTTATTGCTTATATTGGCTATTCTGTCTTTCTTACGTTGGCTAAACTGTTAAAAACTGTTAGAAAGAGATAGCACTGTAGAACTAATTTTGACGGTCTTTTTCGTCAAGAAACTATCATATTGACACAGGATGTTCCCACGTCGGACGTCTACATAGCCACTGCTGTGGAGAAATATAGTGCTGTTTTTTGGCGTGCGTAGAAATAAAAGACTGCTAAATCTGGTAACACTGCAGTGGAAGTACCCTAAACTAACTGATACATGTACTCGAAGCCCAGTAATTTTATCCAATAAAAGTTTATTGGAATCCATTAATATCCTCGAGCAGTTCCTTTATTTTGTTATATCTATTTACAATGCAAATTTTGCATATTATAATATAATTAGATATCATTCTCTATCTGTTTTCTGTTACCTATAAGCCTTTGGGTTTTCAAAGAAAACCGAGCACGACATCCTAAGCAGAAACTTCGTGACAGAATACACTGACAGTCAAAGTTAAAAATATTTGAATTCTTCATCATTAGGTTCAACTTTTAAGATTGTAAACAAAAACGGGTCGGTCAAGTTAGCCCCCCCCAGTTAAAACTTAGGGTCAAAAAATACATAGGTAGTTTGCACAGAACTTGCACAACCTTGCACAACCAGAAAAAAAGCTTGCGCACTAACCATTGGTTAATTATATGAAAAAAACCGTGGGGGGGGCTAACTTGACCTTAGCCCCCCCCCAGTAAAAAAGTTAAAATTTTTCACTACAATCTAATAGTAAATAGCTTGCACAAGCTTGCACAACCAAAATAAAAGCTTGCGCACCCTTAACAAGAGCGGTGAGGGGTAAATAATGTTTACCGTCAGCCCCCCCCCAGAACTAAAATTGAACGAAAAATGTTGTAGTATGTTAAAAAAAGCTTGCACAACCTTGCACAACCAAAATAAAAGCTTGCGCACCCTTAACAAGAGCGGTGAGGGGTAAATAATGTTTACCGTCAGCCCCCCCCAGAACTAAAATTGAACGAAAAATGTTGTAGTATGTTAAAAAAAAGCTTGCACAACCTTGCACAACCAAAATAAAAGCTTGCGCACCCTTAACAAGAGCGGTGAGGGGTAAATAATGTTTACCGTCAGCCCCCCCCCAGAACTAAAATTGAAAGAAAAATGTTGTAGTATGTTAAAAAAAGCTTGCACAACCTTGCACAACCAAAATAAAAGCTTGCGCACCCTTAACAAGAGCGGTGAGGGGTAAATAATGTTTACCGTCAGCCCCCCCCAGAACTAAAATTTACCGAAAAATGTTGTAGTATGTTAAAAAAAAGCTTGCACAACCTTGCACAACCAAAATAAAAGCTTGCGCACCCTTAACAAGAGCGGTAACGGGTAAATAATGTTTACCATCAGCCCCCCCCCAGAACTAAAATTGAACGAAAAATGTTGTAGTATGTTAAAAAAAGCTTGCACAACCTTGCACAACCAAAATAAAAGCTTGCGCACCCTTAACAAGAGCGGTGAGGGGTAAATAATGTTTACCGTCAGCCCCCCCCCCAGAACTAAAATTGAACGAAAAATGTTGTAGTATGTTAAAAAAAAGCTTGCACAACCTTGCACAACCAAAATAAAAGCTTGCGCACCCTTAACAAGAGCGGTGAGGGGTAAATAATGTTTACCGTCAGCCCCCCCAGAACTAAAATTGAACGAAAAATGTTGTAGTATGTTAAAAAAAGCTTGCACAACCTTGCACAACCAAAATAAAAGCTTGCGCACCCTTAACAAGAGCGGTGAGGGGTAAATAATGTTTACCGTCAGCCCCCCCCAGAACTAAAATTTACCGAAAAATGTTGTAGTATGTTAAAAAAAGCTTGCACAACCTTGCACAACCAAAATAAAAGCTTGCTCACCCTTAACAAGAGCGGTGAGGGGTAAATAATGTTTACCGTCAGCCCCCCCCAGAACTAAAATTGAAAGAAAAATGTTGTAGTATGTTAAAAAAAGCTTGCACAACCTTGCACAACCAAAATAAAAGCTTGCGCACCCTTAACAAGAGCGGTGAGGGGTAAATAATGTTTACCGTCAGCCCCCCCCCCAGAACTAAAATTTACCGAAAAATGTTGTAGTATATTAAAAAAAAGCTTGCACAACCTTGCACAACCAAAATAAAAGCTTGCGCACCCTTAACAAGAGCGGTGAGGGGTAAATAATGTTTACCGTCAGCCCCCCCAGAACTAAAATTGAACGAAAAATGTTGTAGTATGTTAAAAAAAAGCTTGCACAACCTTGCACAACCAAAATAAAAGCTTGCGCACCCTTAACAAGAGCGGTGAGGGGTAAATAATGTTTACCGTCAGCCCCCCCAGAACTAAAATTGAACGAAAAATGTTGTAGTATGTTAAAAAAAGCTTGCACAACCTTGCACAACCAAAATAAAAGCTTGCGCACCCTTAACAAGAGCGGTGAGGGGTAAATAATGTTTACCGTCAGCCCCCCCCAGAACTAAAATTTACCGAAAAATGTTGTAGTATGTTAAAAAAAAGCTTGCACAACCTTGCACAACCAAAATAAAAGCTTGCGCACCTTTAACAAGAGCGGTAACGAGTAAATAATGTTTACCATCAGCCCCCCCCAGAACGAAAATTGACAGAAAACTGTTGTAGTATATTAAAAAAAAGCTTGCACAACCTTGCACAACCAAAATAAAAGCTTGCTCACCCTTAACAAGAGCGGTGAGGGGTAAATAATGTTTACCGTCAGCCCCCCCCCCAGAACTAAAATTGAACGAAAAATGTTGTAGTATGTTAAAAAAAAGCTTGCAGAACCTTGCACAACCAAAATAAAAGCTTGCGCACCCTTAACAAGAGCGGTGAGGGGTAAATAATGTTTACCGTCAGCCCCCCCAGAACTAAAATTGAACGAAAAATGTTGTAGTATGTTAAAAAAAGCTTGCACAACCTTGCACAACCAAAATAAAAGCTTGCGCACCCTTAACAAGAGCGGTGTGGGGTAAATAATGTTTACCGTCAGCCCCCCCCCCCAGAACTAAAATTTACCGAAAAATGTTGTAGTATATTAAAAAAAAGCTTGCACAACCTTGCACAACCAAAATAAAAGCTTGCGCACCCTTAACAAGAGCGGTGAGGGGTAAATAATGTTTACCGTCAGCCCCCCCAGAACTAAAATTGAACGAAAAATGTTGTAGTATGTTAAAAAAAAGCTTGCACAACCTTGCACAACCAAAATAAAAGCTTGCGCACCCTTAACAAGAGCGGTGAGGGGTAAATAATGTTTACCGTCAGCCCCTCCAGAACTAAAATTGAACGAAAAATGTTGTAGTATGTTAAAAAAAGCTTGCACAACCTTGCACAACCAAAATAAAAGCTTGCGCACCCTTAACAAGAGCGGTGAGGGGTAAATAATGTTTACCGTCAGCCCCCCCCCAGAACTAAAATTTACCGAAAAAATGTTGTAGTATGTTAAAAAAAAGCTTGCACAACCTTGCACAACCAAAATAAAAGCTTGCGCACCTTTAACAAGAGCGGTAACGAGTAAATAATGTTTTACCATCAGCCCCCCCCCCCCAGAACGAAAATTGACCGAAAACTGTTGTAGTATATTAAAAAAAAGCTTGCACAACCTTGCACAACCAAAATAAAAGCTTGCGCACCCTTAACAAGAGCGGTGAGGGGTAAATAATGTTTACCGTCAGCCCCCCCCCCAGAACTAAAATTGAACGAAAAATGTTGTAGTATGTTAAAAAAAGCTTGCACAACCTTGCACAACCAAAATAAAAGCTTGCGCACCCTTAACAAGAGCGGTGAGGGGTAAATAATGTTTACCGTCAGCCCCCCCCAGAACTAAAATTGAACGAAAAATGTTGTAGTATGTTAAAAAAAGCTTGCACAACCTTGCACAACCAAAATAAAAGCTTGCGCACCCTTAACAAGAGCGGTAACGGGTAAATAATGTTTACCATCAGCCCCCCCCAGAACGAAAATTGACCGAAAACTGTTGTAGTATATTAAAAAAAAAAGCTTGCACAACCTTTCACAACCAAAATAAAAGCTTGCGCACCCTTAACAAGAGCAGTGAGGGGTAAATAATGTTTACCATATCCCCCCCCCCCCAGAACTAAATTTGTCTAAAAACTATTGCAGTATATTAAAAAAAGCTTGCACAACCAAAATAAAAGCTTGAGCACCCTTAACAAGAGCGGTGGGGAGTAAATAATGTTTACCGTCAGCCCCCCAGAACCTAAATTGACCAAACAATGTTATAGTATATTAAAAAAAAGCTTGCACATCTTTGAACAACCAAAATAAAAGCTTGCGCACCCTGAACAAGAGCAGTGGGGAGTAAATAATGTTTACGGTCAGCCCCCCCAGAACTAAAATTGACAAAAAAATGTTGTAGTATATTAAAAAAAAAGCTTGCACAACTTTGCACAACCAAAATAAAACCTTGCGCACCCTTAACAAGAGGGGTGGTAAATAATGTTTACCGTCAGCCCCCTCAGAACTAAAATTGACCAAAAAATGTTGTAGTATAAAATAAAAGCAAATGCACTTTTTAAGTAGCCTACAATACTTTTTTTACGTAAATCAATAATTTGTTGGCGGCAGTGGGTAGGTACTTAATTTATTTTTTTTAGTGACTTAAAATTTTTTTATTAAAAAGTTCTTTCTAATAAAATTTTCATTTTATTGATTTTGTTGTTGAAGATAAAAAATATACTGCCAGTAAAAGAGCTTTCCCATTTTTCACCTCCGCGCGTAAAATGGGATTTTTTATTATCAGATTCAATTTTAGCAACCTTGAAAACCCCAATATACCAATTTTACGATAACTACCCCCCGCCGCTCAGGGGGTGTATTTAGAAAAAAAATATTTTAAGATTCTGCTTTAGCCACCTCAAAAACCCGAATATGTCAATTTTCAAGAAAACTACCCCCGCCCCTCAGGGGGTGCAGTTAGAATTTTTTCATTATCAGATTCACTTTCAGAAACCTCAAAAACCCCATTATAACATTTTTTACAAAAACTACCCTCCCACTCAGGGGGTGAAATTTGAAAAAAATATTAGATTCATATTCGTCGACCCCAAAAACCCCTATATACTAATTTTGACGAAAATATTGAAAATATTTAAAAATATTTATCCGCTCACCCCCGCGGGGGTGAAGTTAAAAAAATTATCATCAGATTCAATTTCAGCAGCCTTAATAAGCCATATAGGGGAGACCGGGG
>OY294045.1:56520772-56679008 GCA_958510825.1 Brachypterus glaber | reverse complement strand
ATTTTGGTTGTGCAAGAGACTTACTATTAGATAGTAATAATTTTTTTTAACTTTTTTATTAAATAATAGTTCTGCGCGGGGCTGAAGGTAAACATTATTTACACCTTATTGCTCTTGTTAAGGGTGCCTAACCTTTTATTTTGATTGTGCAAGGTTGTGCAAGTTTTTTTTTAATATATTACATTTTTTGGTCAAATTTAGTTCTGGGGGGGGGGCTGACGGTAAACATTATTTACCACTCACCGCTCTTGTTAAGGGTGCGCAAGCTTTTAATTTGGTTGTGCAAGGTTGTGCAAGCTTTTTTTTAATATACCACAAAATTTTTCGGTCAATTTTAGTTCTGGGGGGGGCTGACGGTAAACATTATTTACCCGTTACCGCTCATGTTAAGGGTGCGCAAGCTTTTATTTTGGTTGTGCAAGGTTGTGCAAGCTTTTTTTAACATACTACAACATTTTTCGTTCAATTTTAGTTCTGGGGGGGGCTGACGGTAAACATTATTTACCCCTCACCGCTCTTGTTAAGGGTGCGCAAGCTTTTATTTTGGTTGTGCAAGGTTGTGCAAGCTTTTTTTTAACATACTACAACATTTTTCGTTCAATTTTAGTTCTGGGGGGGGCTGACGGTAAACATTATTTACCCCTCACCGCTCTTGTTAAGGGTGCGCAAGCTTTTATTTTGGTTGTGCAAGGTTGTGCAAGCTTTTTTTTAACATACTACAACATTTTTCGTTCAATTTTAGTTCTGGGGGGGGCTGACGGTAAACATTATTTACCCCTCACCGCTCTTGTTAAGGGTGCGCAAGCTTTTATTTTGGTTGTGCAAGCTATTTACTATTAGATTGTAGTGAAAAATTTTAACTTTTTTACTGGGGGGGGCTAAGGTCAAGTTAGCCCCCCCCCACGGTTTTTTTCATATAATTAACCAATGGTTAGTGCGCAAGCTTTTTTTTTGGTTGTGCAAGGTTGTGCAAGTTGTGTGCAAACTACCTATGTATTTTTCGACCCTAAGTTTTAACTGGGGGGGGCTAACTTGACCGACCCAACAAAAACTGCACAGTAAAATAAATTCATAATATAAAAAGTGAATCAGTGATATATTTTTGGTTTTTATTCTTTCATATTCAGTGCCTAAGCAAATTCACACAAAGTAGTGACACTGCCTATGCTCTACGTACATACTTCAAAAAAGTCTAATGCCAGAAGAAAGGCGCTTCGTTGAATGTCTTCCTCTTTTCCTATCCAGCTGTTGGTGTGCTATTACTTTGTCAACCAGTGTAGGTTTCAGTGGAATGCACATTAAACGCGTTGGTCCTATCTATGAGAGTCAGTAGCATAATAATGAGTTTTGTTTGCGAGTTATGCCTCCACCTTCAAGGCTATTGTTAACCAAATCCTACTCAAAATGTTAAACCAAATTATTATAATTGTATTTTATATCTTCAAAGGTATTCAAAATACAAATTATACAATCGAAGACCCTGTCAAAGACAATTTAAAGGGGTAGTGAAAATTTAAACTAAGTTTTAATGTAAACAATGTTTAAACTCAAATATACATCAATTAATTTATTGTTCAGTTATAACAAACCGTACAAGTTTCTCTTAATATAAACCAAATTTCTAAACCAAGTACTGGTACAGACAAATTTAAGTACCTAATTTTTTCGCCTTACCATTGCCATTGCCAATTGCACCTGAGCAGCGTTGCTAGTAACCATTAAAATTCCCTAAAATGTAAAAATTAAATATTTCAGGCGGGTTATTCGCAAAAAGGTTAATTGTCAAATTATTTGACAGTAGAATAAATGTACTACATTTTATTGCATCAGATTCTAATTGGTTTTATCTTTTACAAAATGATTTTATTCACGAGGTCGATAAAATATTAATATTAAAGTTTCGTAACATACGTTTTAAGTACTTTTAAGTCCATACGTTTTAAGTACATACGTTTTAAGTACATACGTTTTAAGTACTCGCCGCAAGCGGCTCGTTTTCTAAACTTGTACTCGTGCGCTAAAAACGTGTTATGAAACGAGTGCTTTATACAATTTTTTCTATTTTGCTCTAAAATTTTAAAAAACTTACATTTAAATTGATGACTGATTTAGGGATTTTTGTTTTGGATTGGCAAAGGGGCGGGGGTAGTTTTCGTGAAAATTGGTATATTGGGGTTTTTTAGGATGCTGTAAATCTGATAATAAAAAAATTCTTAATCCACCCGCTAAAACTGAATCTTAAATTATTTTTTTTTTAATTTTACCCCCTAAGGGCCCCAATCCCTTACTGAAAGAGAATCTGTAAATAATGGGAAAGCTCTTTTACTGGGCAGTGTATTTTAAAGTATGTATAGCATCAACTCTGTCACTACTTGTTGTAAATAAGCTTGGGTATAAACTGAGAACTGAACATTTCTAATGGTAAAATTTTATTTAAGAAAATCTAACGTGAACGATATAACATGAATGTAGGAATCTCAATTATCGCGAGTTTTTTTCAGTTTTTTTTCTCCTAACTTTTACTTTTTTACGCATATATGACAATACAATTTCAATTAAAAGTTATTTTTTATCCTTTGCATTGTTTTTCATCTTTTTGTCCTGCTAAAACAAATCGCACATTTATGTTAATTAAATGAGAATGTGTAACACATGTTATCATTATAATTTATCACAGAATTAACAGACAATATATTAACAATTCTTATGTGTAAGACAATAAAATTAATTTGTTCATTACCTCCACAACTAATGCTCCTACGTAAGCAAATGCCGATCTTCCTGCCGCCATCATTAGCAATTGTGTCTGGTTTAGTACAAGAAAAAATATAGGAGACTATGCATTATACAATAGCCAACATAAAAACTATACGCCAGTTCAAATTATAAAGATTAACTAGATTTTTTCCCTTGTCGTTTTTATCTTAAGACATCTCTTTACACCACCCCTACCCAATTCTTCCATTTTTCTAAAATTTATACGCCCTGTAGTGCTTTCATTTGTAACTGTATTTGACCATTTTATCTTTAACCAGTTTTCCCGCTGATATAAAAAATTTGGAAAACCTGGAATTTCCCTGCGATAAAAAAATACCTACAAATACCCTTATAATTCGAAAAAAAACTGGAATTCAAGGCAATTAGACAAAATAGCTGGAAAATGGAATTTCTGTCCAGACTTGTGTGCTAATGATAGAGGGAACCATACTATAAGTTTAAGTTTCAAAAAATGGCCAAAGCAAACTTACAGTGGATATTGGTAGAAGGTGGTCTAAGATATTCATAACCGTTAACAGCAAAATCGCAGCAGATGATGGTCTTCGAAAGATACTGTTAAAATTTCTTGGTTATAGCCATGTTTAACGAACACATGTTTGGCATATCGTAACGGAACTAAAATACTGCTCGACTTTTTTTTCCAGAAACATTCTTACTTAAAATTAAACAGGAATAAATTTAAAGAATTATTCTTAATATAAAATTTTACTATTCTTGTTCTATTAAATTAAATTGGAATAAAAGTATTTTTTATTACGTGTTCTAAAAAGCAAGAAAATATACCTACATATTATTCTTAATTATTCTGAAATACTAGACCTCGTTTCGTGGTTTGGTTACCTATGTTTGAAAGGTAATGCCCCGTTTTGTTTATTAGATACAAAAACTTGAGTTCAAGCAAAATTTGAAAAATTATTTATATAAATACAGCCTGTTCCAGAACTCGCGTACCGAAATTTAAGAGGTAATTCTACATCCAAAAATATGAAAAAAAGTTTCTATAAAGGTTGGTCCGGAAATGAGCCCTAAGGGAGCTACGGCCTTTCGAAGATGACGTATTGAATGGGGAACAAAAAAAAGCACCAATAAAATTTTAATGCTGCAGGGTGATTATTCATTTAAAACTGAGCAAAAAAGTATTATACACCAAAATACCTAAATTTAATATTAAAGGAGTAATAGCCTTTTAAAAAGTAACGTTTTTGGTGGCACAAAATGTTACTTCCTCTTAATTGCATTTTTTTTTGATAACGGTTGCTCCTACAGTGTTACACTATATGATATTTTATATGTATTTTTACTCTAGAAATCTATATTTTTTACAAAAAATCCAAAAAACATACACATAGAAAAGTTTGGGGCAAAAATGTTTTAAGCCTCATATATTTTGTCCGTCTGGGCACGAATAAATTAAAAAAATAAATTAACATAAACTTATTGCCCTTATTAATACTAGTATACATGCAAAAGCTCGCCGCTCTAGCTTAAACGGTACCCGAGTTATTAATTAAAAACCTTATTTTTATTACAATTTTAAAGGGCCCTAGATCCCTTAGGGCTCATTTCCGGACCAACCTTTATAGGAACTTTTTTTATATTTTTGAATCTAGAATCACCTCTTAAATTTTGGCATGCCAGTTATGGATCACCCTGTATATGTAATATACATCTTGTTCTTCTATTCTCTTTTTCGCGCGGCAAACCGTATTCGTTAAAATATCCAATTCATTAGCTATCGGTCTTATACTAAAACCATAATTTAATCCTGCTGTTAGAATTGCTTCTTTTTTTTAAAATCGCATTTAAAAAGGCATCAATTTTAATTAATTTAATGTCAATTTAATTATTTGACACCACTTTGATATTGTCAAAATTTAACATTTAAGTCAAGTATTACCGAGTATTACAGATTAATATGAATCATTTTTGGGTATAGCTGGATTTATTGGCTGCATTAGAATAACCTTACATGTGATAAAGCATTTCAATAAAATGAAGAATTGAACCCACATATTTTTTAGAATAATTTTTGTTTATGTTTCAAATTAATTGGAGGGGGGGCAAGAATTTAGGCGATGTGTATATTTCAAAATTTTAATAAAGTTATGACATACAGGAACTCTACGATAATGAGTAATAAGTTGACGTTTTAGAATGACATTTATACCGCATTCTTTTAATAATGTATGTCTTATCTAAGTTTTATCATAAATAGTTAAAAATGTCCACCAGAGTCTTAATAAAGATCGCAAAACAAATGTTTTTGGGTACTAGACTATACAGCAGTGGAGTAAAAAAATGTACGCTTATGCCTGGCCATGGTATTGGTCCAGAAATATCTGTCGCAGTTCAGAATATATTTATGGCAGCTGGGGTACCTATAGAATGGGAGTCTGTAGATGTAGGTCCCGAAAAAGGACCTGATGGTAGTTTTGGTATTTCTAAACAAGCTATAGAATCTGTAAACAAAAATAAAATTGGTTTAAAAGGACCGTTAATGACACCAGTTGGTAAAGGATATCGTTCACTGAATCTCGGTTTAAGAAAAGAATTTGACTTGTACGCAAACGTAAGACCTTGCAGAAGTATACAAGGATACAAAACACTTTATGATAACGTAGACGTAGTTACGATTCGAGAAAATACAGAAGGAGAATACTCCGGAATTGAACACGAAATAATCGATGGAGTCGTACAGAGTATAAAGCTAATCACCGAGGAAGCTTCAAACAGAGTAGCTGATTTCGCGTTCCAGTACGCAAAAGCAAACAAACGAAAAAAAGTAACTGCTGTCCATAAAGCTAACATTATGCGCATGTCAGATGGTCTCTTCCTAGATTGCTGTAAAACAACTGCGAAGAAATATTCAGATGTCCATTTTGAAGAAAAATATTTAGACACCGTTTGTCTTGGGATGGTACAAGATCCCAGCCAATTTGATGTGCTGGTGATGCCTAATCTATATGGTGATATTCTTTCTGATATGTGCGCTGGACTTGTTGGGGGTCTGGGTCTAACTCCATCTGGAAATATTGGACTTAACGGAGCTCTGTTTGAGTCGGTTCATGGAACAGCGCCAGATATCGCTGGGCAAGACAAGGCCAATCCTACTGCTTTGTTATTATCTGCCGTTATGATGCTGAGGCACATGGGACTGATCGACCATGCAAATAAAATCGAGAAGGCTTGTTTGGATACTATCAAAGAAGGCAAAACCCTTACAAAGGATTTAGGAGGAAAAGCAAAATGCTCAGAATTTACGAAAGAAATTTGTAATAAATTAACAAAATCGTAGGAACCATATGTAAAAGAATAGATAGAATAATGTAATACAATTTAGTTTCTTGTTTGTTTAGCGAAAAATATAAGCATTGATAATATGGGAACGTTTAAGTATTACGTAACGCAAATTGTACAAAAATTCATACACTTCACACCCCGGTTCCCGCGTTATTTAAGGCTGTAGTGATTTAATATTTTGGCTACCTCCTATTTAGGGGGGTAGCCAAAACATGAAATCTCCACAGCCTTTAATAACGCGAGAAACAGGGTATGAAGTATATGATTTTTGGTACAATTTGCGTTACGTAATACTTGAACGTTCCCATATTATCAATTCTTATATTTTTCGCTAAACAAACAAGAAACTAACTGTAATTAAATAGATTTTAAATTGTTTTCTTTTTGTTTCTCTGCAATATTTTTGTGCATATGGTGTAGAACAGTTCTATTAACTTTTAAAGAAAATATATATTTTACCTGCAAAATAAAAAATATGGACATCTAGCCCGAGGATTAAAAGTACATAAAACATTGACGATCTGCATTTTTCATTAAAGTTTTGATAATAAGCAAATAGAATTGTTGATTTGACGAAATATTTTCATTTTATTGACGACCCTTTTGACGATTTCCACATTTTTATGATAATTTTTTGGGTCGTCAGGACAAAATCTCGGCATTTTTCATGAGCTCATAGCAATACATGCATCTTTTTTTTGCCTTTGTAGATAAGTAGATAAATGGCCCACAAATGAGAAGCTCGCGTTCAAAACCAGATATATCCACAATACGTTAAGTGGATACAACTGGTTTTGAACCTAGCGAGCTCTTCAAATATACATCAACCTACACAGAAAAAAAGGATATCTTGAATTAAAGCAAAACAATCTTGAACCAAGGCCGCCATGGCTTTCGATATGTTCAACGCCATGACTGTCTTGGATCAAGTCCGCCGTGATCTTGGCATTTGAGGTCCTAGATTTAAGGACATTTCCTTAAATCAAAGCCACTTAAACCGTTGATTTAAGATCATATTATCTTAAACCAAGTATGTAATTATCTTGATTCAAGATCATATTAACTTTATCCAAGATCATATTATCGTATTCCCACCTCTTGGTTTAAGATAATATAATCTTGAATGAAGAGAATTATAATCTTGATTTAAGATTATAATTCTCTTGATTCAAGATCATATAATCTTAAACCAAAACTTGGTGTAAGATAAAGACCTCACAGTCAGGTTCCAGGGTTAATAGAATGGTAAATATTTTGAAAAAAAATCCCACACATGTATAATATTATTTCGCACGCCTATAAAATATGATACTTTCTTACTCTGTTAATCGTGTGAAATTTGGTTTCATAGGTGGTGGTAGGAAAAAGCACTTGTTTTTGAAGAAAAACTTGTTGCAACGCCATTGCAAAATGGCGCTTATAGGTATAAATTATTTAAAGCTACTTACCCGTGAATTTTTTTAAGTAAATTTAAAAATCCCCATCGTTTGAGGGTAACAAATACAAATTCGTCCATTTTAAAGCAGATAAAAACAATGATACGCCTTTAAAGACAACTGACGGCAAAACAAAACAAACCTAACTTCTCTCTCGCGCATATCTTGAACTACTGCGCAAATTGTCTACGTGGGGTGAGGCCGGCAAACTCTTTACCGTAAGACAACAGGGGCTTTGAGTTAAGATAATAACTCTTGATTCTCTGTTACTATTTTAAATGTCATGCATTTAAGGAAAAAAATCTTGACACAAGGATTTTTCTACCAAGAGAATAATTAAAGGAAACCAAAGTCACAGATAATCTTAAACCGAGGATACATGATCTTAAAAGAAGATTATTACCTCGATTTAAGATAATATAAATTCAAGATAATTTATTATCTTCTGCCAAGATAACTTTTTTTCTGTGTATTACTATAATACCATAAGTATAATACTTATGGTAGATACGATAGGTGGTCAAAATAGACAGATGGAATATTTATTATAATATTTTTCGCTCATTAAAACCCTGCTGGTCTATTATGCCAAGAATATCTTAAGATAAATTAAAACTCACCAACTCGTCAGTACCATCATATTTCTTGCACTCTCCATCAATATCAGTCAGAGCTGTATACAAAATGCATTTCAAAATATTTACAATTTGTAAATGCTTGCTTAAAATCAATATAAAAACCGATACATTGTATTATAAGTGAAAATCGAATCATTAAAAATAAAATAAATATATCGGTAATAAGTAATCATTCCATATTTAGAGGATGCCCAATCAAAAATGATGTTTGTATAGAACGCATTAAATTTCGTTCATTTTTAAATTGAATTCCTTAAAAGGCGTACGACCTTAATCAGTGATCACTGATCGTATCTCGTCAAAACCGAATTGATATTTGTGTAGGTGAACTTTGAATATTATCGAGAAATGTTGTGGAAAACAATTAAAAATTAAAAAAGTGAAAGCTGTTCTTTAAAAGACCTAATCCTACCTTTAACAAGTGACACTTAAAATAATTTAATATAAAAACATGACGTCATGTCATGACATTTTGTGGAAAACTGTAATTATGGTCTGTTTCATCAAGCAAGAGATTAAATTAAAAATCGCACAGTGAATATTTTCCAAACAGATTCGAATATTGGATGTGCGAATATACTGCGTAGTTCATTTTATAAAACATAACTATATTGTATACACAAACTTATACTATTCAAACCTGTTGTAAAAATATTTACTGTGCAATTTTTAATTTACTCTCTTGCTTGATTAAACGCACCATAGATCTATGGTCTGTTTTTTCAAGCAAGATAGTTAATTAAAAATCGCACAGTAAATATTTTTACAACAGGTTTCAATAGTGTATGTTTGAATATAGAATATAGTTATGTTTTATAAAATAAACTACGCAGTATATTCGCACATCCAATATTCGATATCTGTTTTGAAAATATTCACTGTGCGATTTTTAATTTACTATCTTGCTTGATGAAACAGACCATAGGGGTAAATAAATATAATCTAAATGATATGGAATGGCAATATCTCCTGATTTCACTCCTTATGACTTTTTCTAAAAATGAAGATCTTCGTTGCCATGACGAGACTTTTAATTACTTTAAATAATTTAAAGTACTAAAGTAATTAATTTAATAGGGGAAAGTGGGGTAACGGTGCGCAGTGGGTAACCATGCGCACCACCGCAAATTCATATTACGAGGTATTCTGAAATATATCTGGCATCCATGCTTGAGGAGCATGTCTAACAATTCGCTGGCACCAAAAACGCCGACTGACAAATGAAAGTTGTCCACAATATTTGAATATGTGTAAATTGATGTTTGTTGTTATTATTTTGCACGTGTAGTAAATAGGACGGTAAGTTCATAATTCTTGACCGATTATTCTAAATTAAATATATTCTTGACGGATATGATCTTTTGCATTTATCCATGCAATTTTGTTAAATTTAATTAAACATTTTTTGTTATGTAAAGTGGTTTATTTTTAAGTTCATGATGGGGTAATGATGTGCATTCCCCTCATTCATTTAATAATAATAATAATAATAATAATATTTATTGGAAATCCAACAGGCTAACGGCCGAGGTTTTTCATTTAAATAGTAATAAAATTAAATAAAAAACAATTTTTTAAAGTTAAAACCTTTCTAATAATTACATTTTACGTATAAAAAG
Source organism: Brachypterus glaber (assembly GCA_958510825.1). Classification (NCBI taxonomy): domain Eukaryota; kingdom Metazoa; phylum Arthropoda; class Insecta; order Coleoptera; family Kateretidae; genus Brachypterus; species Brachypterus glaber. Next base: position 56,669,237 of record OY294045.1, on the reverse strand, counting down.
TAGAAAACAAAATAATTATACCAATGTTCAAAAACTAGATTTTTATAAGGGTTTTGGAAACGTTCTTCAAACGATCAAAAATTCCAAAACCTTTCTTTTAAAAATTAAGCTATTGAAAACCTGTACACATCTTGGGTTTAGTAAATACTTTTGCAATATTTTCTGTTTTTATCTTTTGTGCATAATTGCCCCTTGGGGTGGGGAATTGTGCGCAAATGCACTTTAGTAGTTTTACATTTTTATTGTGATTATGGTAAAAGCTACCTAAGTTTTGATGATATGTAATGATAGTCTAATAATCTAGTAGGGGAATTATGCGCAAATGCACTTTTGTAGTTTTACATTTTTATTGTGATTATGGTAAAAGCTACCTAAGTTTCGATGATATGTAATGCTAGTCTAATAATCTAGTATAATTTTCGGCCTACGCAAAACCGTCTCACTCTGTAGTGATGTTTGCGCAGAAGCCAACTTAAAAAAAAAAACTTTTTGAAATTCATAAAAAAAAATCCACGTGTACAACGAAATACATTAAATTTAAATTTAACATCACATATTAATAATCACGACTCACTTAAAACTTTACAACTAAATGAACACTTTCACGACATTACATAAAATAAAAAATTAAATTAATCAAGTACTGTGCATATCAATGATTGCGATGCTGATGCTGGAGTATATCCGCCCAAGCGGTCACACCCGTCCCTTACCTTTTTTCTTTTTTCTTAGTTTTTAGTCTCTTATTTAGTTAATGTAATTCAAATTTTATTTTTTTGTATATTGTCCTGTAAATGGATGCTTCTGTTGGGCAATAAAAAATATTATTATTATTATTATTATTATTATTATTATTATTATTATTATTATTATTATTATTATTATTATTATTATTATTATTATTATTATTATTATTATTATTATTATTATTATTATTATTATTATTATTATTATTATTATTATTATTATTATTATTATTATTATTATTATTATTATTATTATTATTATTATTATTATTATTATTATTATTATTATTATTATTATTATTATTATTATTATTATTATTATTATTATTATTATTATTATTATTATTATTATTATTATTATTATTATTATTATTATTATTATTATTATTATTATTATTATTATTATTACAAAGATCACGCTGCGACTGTACAAAAATGTACATTATTTTATTTAATGGTACTATAGTACCTATTATAAAAATCTGTTATAATGATAATTTATTCAAATAATGGCTGGATTGATTGACAGCACGTGTAGGCGAAATGTGAGCAGACAAATAAAAAATAAAGTGACATCTGCAATTTAAATGCATCGAGATTGAATTGATTCGTGTTTTTTTATCCATGGCTACCTACCATTTTATGGTGGGTTCTTAGTATTAGGGTCAATGGTATGCTGTAATATAGTACTATCTAAAAAGTGTCGTTGTTAACATTTAAAACAAAATATAAGAACTTGCAATTAAATTCAGATGGTTAAAAATATATTGTTTCTATTTTATTATTAACTTATTATAACGATTATAATACTTAATTACATTAGCAATATAGGAAAGTTAATTCATTAAACTAAGAGAACGTTCAAGTATTACGTAACGCAAATTGTACCAAAATTCATACACTTCATACCCCGGTTCCCGCGTTGTTAAAGGTTGTAGAGATTTTATATTTTGGTTACCCCCACTAACACACCCCCTATTTGGGGGGGGGGTAGCCAAAACATGAAATCTCTACAGCCTTTAATAACGCGAGAAACAGGGTATGAAGTGTATGAATTTTGGTACAATTTGCGTTACGTAATACTTGAACGTTCCCTAATGTGTAATTAATTGAAATCTATTTTCTAGGTTAGAGTTAGGGTTTTCGTGTATTTGATATAAAAAAATAAAAACTGTAAGTAATTTACGCTTTAACGAGTGATAGCAAAGTTGGCCTGTTTTTCAAATACCTGTAACTTCTATTGGAATTGATAAAATGTAACGTATAAGTGATCAAAATTGTTGTCTAGCCATGAACTTGTGCAGAAAGCAAGTTTTATTGTTCTAGAAGCTAAACATCCCCTTAAACAAAGGCTTAACTACCCCCCTTATTTTTGCATAACGCACATGCGAGGAAAAGATTAATCCCTTTAAGTAGATTTTTCTTGAGATGCTTTATGATTTACTACTTTTTTTGCTTGGGGATAGTTTAACCCTCTTTATGGGGGTGAATTTTTATCAAATCCAAGGGTGATACCCCTTTACGTGATTTTTATGTTCCATATTACAGAAAAATGTGTTTTTTAAATTGATAGAAATATTTTTTGAATTTGTTATTTTTTTAACCCCTTTAGCCCTCTAAGACCCAGTGGGACATATATGTCCCACCCTCTTTTAAGTTACCTCTTATATGTCCCATTTTACATTGTTAAATTATTTAATGATTGTTTTTAGTTACTTGGAGCGTATTTCTACGAAATATTATTAACAGTGGCAATGTGTAAATACGGTACGTGCAACATTTGGTCAGTATTTTAAAGTGTTCAATTTATATGCAATAAAAAACAGCAAATTTCGAGTTATTGCTAAGGTAAGTTTATTATTTAGTCTTTTTAAATATACTATTTGTAAGTTTAAGCTCCGCGTACCTTTATTTTATCGAATAATCATACATCATAGAATAGATATAGGTATTTTTTTAGGCTACTTTTGTGTTTTTGTCCTAATAAAAATTTATTTTAAAATAATAATTATGTTATACTATACCCAGTGGGACATATTTAACCCGACTAACATGTCTCTTGGGTCATATATGTCCCACTTTTTTTTGTTTTCTAAGTAAAATATTTGTTACATATGACCAGTCTACAACTCAAAAAGGTTGATACAAAAAGAAATACAAATTGGGTCTTAAAGGGTTAAATGGGTTGATTACACCCCTTCCATAGGGGCAGTTTTGTCTACGACTTTACGATCACTTGAAAATAATCAATGAATGTTATTTACATAAGTAACAATATTAACTACTAAAATAATAAACAATTAATCTTTTCCTCGCATGTGCAAAAATAAGGAGATGTTTAGCTTCTAGGACAATAAATCTTGCTTTTTGCACAAGTTCATGACCAGACTAAAATTTTGAGCACTTATACGTTACATTTTATCAGTTCCAATCGAAGTTACAGGTGTTTGAAAAACAGGCTAAAAACCTCTCTTTTTGCGGTCACTCTTTAATTTAACCGAATCTTAATATATATTATTATTTGCTTTATCTTCCATAAGAATTATGTATAATATCACTAAAGAAATAAATACCTGTCTTAAATTAACTTTTTATGTACGTTTTGCTTGAAACGACACTGTGTGCTAAATACAAAATTAAAAAAGGGCCTATATCTACATGATATGTTATAGGCAGGTAAAACAGCAAGGTGCCCGCCTAGCACCATCAACATTTGCTATACGTTAATTTTTATGGCGTCTAATAAGTTTTACTGTCTTTCTTACATTTGATTTAAATATTTCTGTGAAATATGATAATATATCGGCCATTTCTTTTAAGGGAAATTTAGTAGGTAATTCGAAATTTTAATAATTAAGGATACTATTACAATAATTAAGAATTAGGGTGCTTCTTAAAATGCGCAAATTCGAAATTTCAACTACCTCCTCATATTATTTTTCCCTATAAAAAGTTATTCAGACCAAATTTTGCTAAAATCTAACACTTCCTAGAGGTCGCTACCAGAAAAAAAAACATTTTGTTGTAAAATGCATATATTTTTTTTAAAATTATTAAAAGTATCTATTGTATACAATAGATAATAAATACATATACATATACATTAGGGTGACCCACCAAAATTTCAAATTGAAAAATTTGTAGGTCTCACCCCTTAAATTTGTTCATTGGGATGAGAGTATCATCCCTGATTTTTTTCGGAATTTTTGAAAAATATCTAGAGGTCGCTCACAGCCATTTTTTAAAAAGATATGTTTCTTAAGATTTTTACGCGGTCAGTAATGTGTTTAACAGTATATGTATGTATGTATTATATATGTGTGTATGTATGTACCATTCTACTGCCTAAGGGAACGTTCAAGTATCAAATTGTACCAAAATTCATACACTTCATACCCCGGTTCTCGCGTTATTATAGATTATAGAGATTTCATATTTTGGCTACCCCCCTTAATAGGGGGTGTGTTAGGTCGGTAGCCAAAATATGAAATCTCTACAGCCTTGAATAGCGCGAGAACCTAAATATGAAGTGTATGAATTTTGGTACCTTTTGCGTTACGTAATACTTAAACGTTCCCTGGACCGAATTTGACAATTAAGGTCTTTCTTCTTGTTTGATATTTTTTAGTTTATCAGTCGGATGTTTTTTTTAATTAAATTATTTTTTTTTAAGGCCGAAGGATTTTTTGTTTAAATATTTTTAACAAAATAAAGGGATAGTAAATGGATAACCTCAAAAGAAAAAAATCAGAAAGTTTTCTTTTAAATTGGCGGAGCTGTGCCCTTTAAGTTCGAAAATGCACTACATTGCTTTATTTTAGGGATAATGACAGGCACAACAATTTTTTTTTAATTTTTTTTTTAAATATTGTGCGTGTAGCCCAATATGTCCCAATATAAAAACCACTATATATTTTTTAATTGGATATACGGGGTATCGAGAAAAAAATAATACATACATTTTTAACATTTTTGAGAGATAAATTCGGTTTTTAAGCAATTTAGTTTTAAATTTCAAGGTTTTTTTGTCTTTAGATAAATTCCAAAATATAAATACATAAAATGTGTAGTATTTTTTTATTGTATATACAAGATGTCCAGAAAAAAATAATTAAAATATATACATCCAATAAAAAAAATACTACAAATTTTATATTTGTATATATCATAATTTGTCTAGAGACAAAAAAAACTTAAAAAAATCAAATTAAACTGCTAAAAACCGAATTTATTTTTCAAAAAAGCTAAAAAAAAAGCTAAAAAAGAGCTACAAAAGCTAAAAATATATATATCGAATAAAAAAAATTATACTGGTTTTTATATGGGCTACACGCACAATATTTTAAGACAATGAAAAAAAAATTATGCCTGTCATTACGCCTAAAATGAAGCAATGTAGTGCATTTTCATATTATAAATAGGGGATTTCTATTCAAGATTTTGAAGTTGAGGTGGTTTGGGCCCCATGGGGTGAAGGGTAATATTTATAAACCTTGGATTATTGATATTTTGATATTTTTTACGAGATATTGGATCACCCCCACCCTCGTCCCCACCCATCTTGAAAAGTTGTTTATTTCATTGTTCCAAAACAAAAGTTTTATATTTTATCATCTTGAAAAGTTGATCATTGATCCAAAACAAAAGTTATTTTATGGATTTAAAATACAAAGTCGTATATTGCAGGGATTTAAAATACAAAAAATGAGGGTCTTTTTTTATTAAATTAAATTAAATTTTTTTCATCATTTCAACTCTAGCTTCTTGTTTTATTCATACTAATATTTGCAAGAGCACACTTGACAATAATTACAATAATCTATTTTTAAATCATTTAGCAAAAATATTAAATAATATATTCTGTAGGGGACATCTATAAATCAAAGTTTATAACATCTTACAATAATGTGCTTTTAAGATTCCAATATCGTATTTACAACTATTATTAAATAAGCCATAAATATTTATAATGCTTCAGATGCCAGAGTATACACTTCGTGTAGTGAGTAACACTACAAAAGTACACTAAGAATCTATTAAATACTAAACATTTTTATATATTTGGGTCCCAAATGTTGGGACCCCTCGCCATTGAATACAAGTTGTTACCTTAGGGCATATCCACAGACTCACATAACAACATAGTACATAAGTTATGTAACATAACGCGATTCCGTGATTAGCTAGATGTGCCGCCATGTATCTTGTAAGCCAATCATGGCATCGCATTCTTATGTTTTATGTTCTCATGCAAGCTTCTGGATAGGCATTTACTCGTAACAACAAGAGAACAGCGTTATGTTTTACTGTTACAGCGGACAATGAACAACCATAGCAGAACAAGATTATCCCCTCTTAGTAACTCCTGAATATCAAAAAAACCAAAATTCTACGGAATAGTTCTTTTTGGTTCATTAGGGTATATTTTGAGTACAAATTTTACCCATATACTTGCTTCAGAATAGAAGGTATAGTTGTTAAGGTTACTGGATGATCCAGTCTGGATCTAAATTTATAAATTTTTTAAAAAATTTGATATTGAGGTGCAATAACTCAAAAACTATTTAACCTAGAGAACTGCCGAAAGCCATTAAAAAAAATATTTTTTTCTATCAAATTGTATTAAATTAGTTTTGTCAGTTTTTTTGTTTTTTCAAGATGACGGAGAAAAGTTTCTCGAAAATGTGATATTGCGGTGCAATAACTCAAAAACTATTTAACCTAGAGAACTGCTGAAAGCCATTAAAAAAATCATATTTTTTTCTATCAAATTTTATTAAGTAGTTTTGACAATTTTTTTGTTTTTTCAAGATGACGGAGAAAAATTTTAATGCCATTTTTCTCAAAAACTCAATTTTTTATTTTTTTGAAAATTTCAGGATCAACTACTAATTATGTGTACATACTTTTTAAAAATTAAAAAAAAAATCAAAAAAATCGCACTTTTTTGTCATGTCTTTACTACAACTAATAATATGGCCAAAAAACGGAATTTTACCAACTTTTTCGAACTTTATTCGCAGTAGGCGTGGAAAAATTCTTATTTACCGGTTAAAACCACTGTCTGCATGTCCTATTTTATGCCCGTTTCATAATAATAGATTTGTAAGATATACAATAATATTGTATTTCAATATATTATATTGTATAAGAAAAACCTCCACGGGATTTTATTCAAAAACGTCCTGTTTCAAAAATATATTTTTTTTAATTTTTCTTAAAATTTTTTAAATTTGTCAGAAATTTGACATTGGCGTGCAATAACTCAAAAACTATTTAACCTAGAGAATTGCGGTTTTCACTAATAAAAAACTAATATTTTTTTCTATTAAATCGCATTAATTTTTTATCGATAGTTTTTTGTTTTTTTTAAGACGGCGACGAGAAAGTGGCCTTAATTTTTTTTGCCGTCATCTTGAAAAAACAAAAAACTATTGATAATAAATTAATGCGATTTAATAGAAAAAAATATTAGTTTTTTATTAGTGAAAACCGCAATTCTCTAGGTTAAATAGTTTTTGAGTTCTGGCACGTCAATAACACATTTTCGAGAAATTTAAAAACTTTGACAAAAATTTAAAAAATCATATTTTTGAAACGGGGCATTTCTGAAAAAACCCGTGGAAGTTTTTCTATAATATTGGTGGGCTACACATACATAAAAAAATAAACAGCCAAATCCGTGACCCAAGCCCTCAACCCTGCCTGAATCGGCGCGGACATCATCTACTATTGCCTAATGGGAAAACTGGCCCTGCACTGTAAATGCAAATATGGTAATTTTACAGCAAATAAAGATGGTCATATGTTGCCAGCAAAGAAAGTGGTAAATTTAAATCAGTACTTCACTAAATTCACAGTTATCTGTAAAAATGTGAATTTTAATTTTGGTAATTTTACTGCTATCTTTTGTAGAATGTAAGCTATTATTATGGTAATTTTTAACCAATATTGTAAAAGTGCCGGGTTTTTGGACCACATGCATGAATTTGAATGCAAAATTATTGTACCGATAGGAAAAGAGCTGAGATTTTACTAAACCCAATAATAATTTTAACAAATTTTTATTGACAATTGAAAAAGTTTTTAATTTTTGTAAAAATTATTCAAAAGTTACAGTATGTGGGGACTTTAATATATGTTTTAATACTAACGATACCTGCTTCAAAGATTTTCAAGATTTATATAACTCCTTTAAATTTCTAGCAACAATTAAGGAACCAACAAGGTATAAAAATTGCCTGGACAATTTTCTTATTAATTTTTCTGATAATGTTAAGTATATTACTAGTGTTTCTGAACTGGGACTCTCAGATCATAAAGCTATCCATCTTGAATTTGAAAAAATTAATAACAAAACAGTAAGTAACTCAACTTTTAGACCATTTACTCATTCAGGCAAATTAATTTTTTTTTGACCATATTGAACAAATTAATTGGGATTTTCTTGAAAATGATGATCTAGATATAAACTCAAAATTTTCAACTTTCAATAATAATATACGAAAAGCAATTACAGACTCTTTTCCCTTAAAAAAAATATTAGATCGTAAAAATCCCACGTGGTTTACAACAGAATTAAAACAAATGAGATCTGATCTAAGCAAAATTACTAACCTTCACAAAAGATTTCCTCACTTAAACTTAAATAATGAAATAAGGCAACAAAAAAAAGGTTATAAAAAAAACCTTAAACAAGCTAAACTGAATTTATAGAGAAATATTTAAAAGATAACAGTTACAGTCCTAAATCATACTGGAATTTTATTAACCAAAATAGAAAACAAAAAAAGATTAATGTTCAAACCAATATCAAACCTCAAGAATTTAACGATTTTTTTATTAATGTTGCGAATGACCTTACTAAAAATTTAACTAACGTTGACATTTCTTATGACCAATATCTTCCAAATAACACCACTTTGCCAAATTTTAAATTTAAAGAAATTTCATTTGTAAATATGCTAGAAATTATAAATTCAATTAAAATAAAAAACCAGAGACCCTTATGAAATTAGCACTGAACTCATAAAAGAGATTAAATATTTAATCTATATACCACTTACAAAAATATTTAATGAATGCATAAATACTGGTATTTTTCCAGAAGATCTTAAATTGGCTAAGGTATGTCCTGTTCACAAAAAAGGTCCCACTAATGAAGCTAATAATTTTAGGCCAATAGCAATACTTCCAGTTTTTTCGAAAATTTTTGAAGTAGCACTTAAAAATCAAATAGTTGATCATTTTGAAACAATTAAAGCTCTTTACAAACATCAATATGGATTTAGGAAAAAAAGATCTACAATCTTTGCGATTGAATATCTTATATCTCTTATAACGAAGGGTATGGAAGATACTGATATTGTTTGTGCAAAATTATACGATCTTCAAAAAGCATTTGATTGTGTTCCTCATGAAGTTCTTTTGAACAAAATGAAAAAATATTATAATTTTGATGATCTTAGTATAGAATTAATGAGATCTTATTTAATGAATAGGCGCCAATATACTATAATAAATGGTCAAATATCTAAAGAAGGCAATGTTGTTTCTGGGGTACCACAGGGAAGCGTCCTTGGGCCAGTACTATTTTTATTATTTATCAATGACATTAAGCAAGCTGTACCTGATGATGAACTTATTATGTTCGCAGATGACACAACATTAGTAGCTTCTGGCCAAAAAATAGAAAAAATTAAATTAAATGTTAACAAAAGTGAGGATAATCTGTGTAAATGGTTTAGTGCAAATTCTCTAAGTTTAAACAAAAATAAAACATCTTCTATTTACTTTACTCACAGAAATATTTTAACTCAAACTAAAGATAATCCAAAATTTTTGGGTTTATATCTGGATCAGAAGTTAACCTGGATGCCGCATGTTGATGCTTTAGCAAAAAAATTAAATTCAATATTTTTAATAAGAAACCTATTAGACATCATACCATTTAATATATTAATCAACGCTTACCATTCATTATTTCTCTCTCATATTCGGTATGGTTTAACAATATGGAGTTTTAGCTCTCATGCTTCGCGTGTTTTTGGTCTTCAAAGAAGAGTGGTAAGAATAATGTCTGGAAGTAAATATAGAGATGATGTAAGAGATAAATTTAAATCTTTAGAACTTCTAACTTTTCCGAGTTTACTTATATATGAATCTATATGTATGACTAGATGTAGACTTGCCACTTATTCAACATATGAGGATAACAATACACGGAACATGCAGAAACTAAGATTACCATTTCTCCGACTTGAGTCTAGCAGAAACTGCAATAATTATTATGGTCCCCTTTTATATAACAAATTACCGCCATATATTAAAGCCTTAAATAAATCAAAATTAAAAAAAAAGTTAAAAACATTTTTCACTGTCAATCCATTTTATTCAATTGAGGAATTTTTAGAGAAAAAACTAGAAATTAGCGATTTCTCCTTTTAATCTTTTATATTAAATATTATATTTATTATATTATTGTTATTATTTACTATATTGTTAATTTTATATTTAATTTTTATGTATTTATGTTTTATTGTTCTATATATATTGCAAACAATTGTTTTATTGTAAAGCATATGAATAAATTACACATTATAATATTGAGGTTAATTTAATAAATATTGTAAATTCACATTCTGAAATGGTAAATTTGCTTTAATTATTACAGTTAAAACTACTGTAAGATTTACGGACAAAGTTAGAGTGTGTGGTATCCTCTTCCGGAACTGTGAAGAGTATTATGAGAATTGGACATTAACATTGGAATGATATTTAAAATATATAATTATTTACTTACATGTATGTACATACACAGCTAAGCCACTAGTTAGGCCATAAAAGGCTTATCATGAAATTCAAAAATCATGACCCTTAACTGTTTAAGTGTATTATAGAATGCTTATTTCTCTGGGCTAACACATTTTAGAATTCGAAGAATCTCAAGGGATAGTATAAGAAATTTTTAAAATTTGCTATGTTTTTTTTATATACAGAGCGGTCCAAAAGTCACCTTTTAAATAAGACAACTTAAACTATCTTTTAGCATATATTTGATATTTTCAGCTCTTAAAATGTGGGCCGGGGGGGGGGGGGACTTTTTTTTAAATGGAAAGGGGGTCGTGTGATAGATCATTTTAAAGCTTATAAAAATCTCCATTTAACTCCATATTTTTAAATTAAAAAAAAATATTTTTATGTTTGAAAATCCAAAAGTTTGAATATTAATTTTGAACGCCCTGTATAAAACATTTTATTTTTTCTACATAAAGTAATTAGATACACCCTTTTAAGATAAGCCTGCAAAATTTTAATAATTTTTGACAAAAAGTAAGGAAATTGAAGCAGGTTTTATCTTATCACTAAAAATGCATTTTTTTTCTCAAAAAAAAAAAATATATCTCAAAAATTATAAACAAGAGACCCATATAATATGACATTAAAATAAAGGTATTTTTATGACAAGTAAGATGACATAATAAAAAATATACCATTCCATTAAAAAAAATTAAGTCAGATGTTACCCACCCTAGGAGGACCATCCTGTATATTTCAAAATATTGAAAGAATGTGCCTTTTTTAAAACAACTTTTCCCTTTAAAAGTTTTTTTCTAAAGTAAATTATTTACTATATATCGACCGACTCAGCTTCGTTAAGACACCCTGTATTTAAGTTGTAGCCTAAACATGCATTAACAATTTATAATTAGAATTAATACTTGTCTGTTATATGATTCAAACAATTCAACCAGATGCAAGAGGAATCACGAGATGCTCCGTTCTTAAATTATAAGTACTAATCTTCTCTTCTTCTAAGTTCTATACTGCCGTTTTAAACTAGAAAGCCGTAACTCCATTTGTCGCATAGCAGCGTTTTCAAAATACATATTGCATCAGAGTTGACGTGAAAACGTTGCTATGCGGCAAATGCATAACAATTAATTATCATAACACTTTTTTAAATTTATATTATTTCTCTTCTTTTGTATTGCTTATTTTATAAACTTTGTAATTGGGCTTTGCCTGTTAAGTTTAATAAATAAATAAATAAATAAATAAATAAATGCAGTATAGTCCTTTTATCCAATACATACAGATAATGAGACAATTACCAGCTTTATTTTAAATAGATAAACTCAATAATAACCCCCGCGTGGCTTTTACTTTATTGAATGGATAATTATTTATTTTACCCACTCAACTGTCACTTGTCAAATTATTTTCTTGTAAATTTCATTAAAATTTTTAATAAAAATATGAATTCCTAAGCTATTTATTGGATAAAACCTTGTATGGCACTCATCAGTAAACCTATATTGCCCTCTTGAAAATTAACCTGCTTGGCTGATGCCTCGCAGGTTAATTTTCTCATGGGCAATATCTTACTTTACTCACTAGTACCATAAATAACTATTATCTATTTAAAGTTTTGGCACACACAGGCTAAATTTCATGTGCTTTATGATTTGGGATTTGAAATACTTTAAAAGAGTCCACGTGCTCTATTTTTGACCGTTCTCAAAAATATTTCATATACGCAGTCGCTATCATACACTTGAATAAAAAAAATGCAAGATAAAAAATTTATTGTATAAATTGAATAACTGCCATGTGCAACAATATGGTCATATCTTTACGATATTTGCCATATAATACCCGAATCGGTCTTTCTGGCAACGGTGTATTTTTTTGTTAAATCGTTATATTTGATTATTATTATGCTTTTTTAGCAATACATATCAAATATGATGTGTGACCCAATGTGATATGTTTTTTTTATAATCAATAAAATCCGTAAAAAAAAATAATAGGCTCTATTTAAAATATTGGTCCAAGAGGCCCAATGAGTAAGTTTCCCATATAAAAACTTTAAAGCGTGCACCTGTAGGGCACATAGTATGATTTATTTCAACGCGTGCTGTGCGTCAAATAGGTGCACAATTGGCCAATGGCAAGTACCTACTGCTATGCACCTATATGGTTCACAAAACACACAATGGCAAGGACCTAGCGAAAATCAGCTTGGCAGTCAACCTGTTAAACTATAATATAATTAATAAAACTGACATTTTGGTATATTTAAAACTTGCATTTTTTGTGGATTTAACTGTACAACCAATCACATATCATAGTATCAGCGTATGCGAATTATTTTTGCCAATGGTCAAGAACAGAGCTGCAAGCTGGATTGTCCTAGAGTCCTTTAATGTGACGTTTTCTGTCAAGAATGAGAGTATGACTTTCGAACCAGTTTCTAGGGAATGTCCGTTTCACTTAGCGCCTTCGCCAAATTTCAATTATTAATTAACTGAAAAAGGCAAATCGGCGCCAGTGAGAATCGAACTCACGATAGTAGACTTGCTATACATACGCGTTAGCCACTACGCTATGCCTCCCATATAAGGTGTTTTTGGCCTTTTCCGGATTTGCGAAGTTTCTCTTCTAGTTATAAATTTGTCAAAATATATTTTTAAGGTTATTAATCATGACATATTTTTACAGTGCCGTATGACTTGTTTGTCATACCTCGCATATTTTTGAACCTTTTTTGTTCTCCAGTTGGATTAATCATATTCTTTCTTTATTCTGTTATTACCGACTTAGAGTAACATTTAATAAACTTTTTCTTTGAAAATGTGCTCACATGTAATTTGTGACATCTAATGCCAAAACATAGTTAGGGGAGACTGGGGTCAATTGAAACATTTTTGAGAAAATTGCTTAAAAACTCGATTTTAACTCCGATCCATTTGGAAATTCGCTTTAATTACAACCTAATTATCTGGGTATGAAAGTGCAATATTGTTTTAGTCCCATATATACCATTAAAATAAATGAAAGCATTTTTATAACAATATATGTCAACTATCCCCAAACCTGGGTCAGTTGAAACAGTACCTGGGGTTAGTTGAAAAATATGTTAAATAAAGACAAATATTTTTTTACAACTAGTTTTTATTCTTTTTTATCGCAAACAGGGCCCCACTTACCTTAAGATTCGAAAAAATTGTAAATCTCATGGGTTGAAAATATAAAAATTGTAATTTTAACAATAGTTGAAACGTTTTTTTTAGTCATTAACTTTTTCTAAGTAGGGATTAAAGTTGTAATTTTACCAGTAGTGGATTCAAAAAAGTTGTATTTTTAAGATAAAATAAGATAACTTTATTTCCATTTGAATTTTTACAAATTTTTGAATAATGTCAAAAAATAATGGGTTAACGCGTCTCAAACGACCCCACAGAAATTGTTTCAATAGTCCCTAGCACATATTTCGATACATTTAAGTAAGCAGCAAAAAAAATATATCTCAATAATAACCAGATGCCTTCAAGCTTGAACATTAGAAGTCACTATATTCTAAAGGACACTTAAAAAAACACAATAGTTTTGGATTAATAAGCAAACGAACAAAAACTAAAATACTTACATTTGGTTGCGAAAAAGAAGTTCACTCACATAAAAATATGTGGTCTTCTCTTAGAGGCTCTGAGTACTGATTGACCCGTCCCAACACGAAAGCCGCTTCCTTTGGCCTTGGGCCCCCACCGCTTTTACAACTCGTTTCGGATATATTCGACTTGTTTTAAACGACCCCCGTTTCAATTGACCCCATTCTCCCCTACCAACAAACAAATAACAATTTTTACCAGATTTTATTGTCTCCGCTCTCTTCCTTGACAGCAAAAGTCACATTAAGGCTCTCTAGATTGTCCTTGCCCCTTTCCTTTTATTAAATTTACAAAAGTAAGTAGGTAATTCTAGAATACGTTTACAGTCCGTAAGATTTAAAATTAACTTTAAACATAATGAATATTTAATGAAATTTTTCACCTAGAACTAATTGTTATAATTTTTAACCGATATCTAATATAAACAAAGAGTTTACTATTATTTTACATGCTGGAAAATATAATTTAATAACAATAGGTATGTTAATTTAAATTTCAAGTTCAATTATAATTACGGAAATAACCTTTGGAAAAAAATCGCTAATTGAATTAGCTGTTACAAATGATTTAAATAAAAAAAATCACATTAAATGTACTCTGTGTGCGGGAGACTTTATAAAAAAAAACTGAATAAATATAGAAATTAAACATTTATAATACACGCTCCGCCGTTATTCCCTTTAGTTGGAAAATAATTAGTTTTCTTCATCAATAGTTTGTTTGGGTCTTTAAGAGACAGGCGCAGCCTATGGCTCATTTATCTAAAAAAATATTTAATCTAGATTGAAAGTTGGGGCAGTGAGTCTATGCTCACTGATGCGAGTTGCATCTGTCATAATTTGGGGGGAGTGAGTCTCTGCTCACTGATGCGAGTTGCATCTGTCATAATTTGGCGCTGTGGAGTGGGTGGGAGGGGGATGGGGAGGGATGTGATAGGGAGAGGAGGGATGTGTTTAGTTTTCTTGTACAATTTGTTTACTTATAATGTAAATCAACTTAAAACTAAAAATCAAATATAGGGCGTAACGTTTCTTAATTGCAAAAAGGGTCACGTAACCTTCGTAACGTTTTAATAAATAGGTTAATTTGAACAAAAATTATATTTTCTTGTTCAATAATTAATAATAATAATAAAAGACAATTTAGTCAAAAAATACAAAAGTATAAAAAAAAATAAAAACATATTTTTTAATTAATTAACTTTTAAAAAATTTCAAAATTTGTTTTTGTTTTTTAATTTTTATTTTATTTATAATTTTATATTAAACCGTATTTTGTTTTTAAAAAATAAGTAAGATAATGGAACTTTTGTTCAAATAGACCAATTTATTCAAAAGTTTTGGAGGTACGTGACCCTTTTCTGCAATTAAAAAATATTTCGCCTGATAATTTTATTTTTAGTTTAAATTGATTTACATTATAAGTAAACAAATTATACAAGAAAACTGAGGCCCTCAGTCTGAGGGTTTTCCAAAGTCGAACTAAAAGTGAATAAAGGCTAACCGTGAATAGGATATTCTCAAGCATGCAAGTTGAGTAAAAAATACCGTTTCTTGCAAAACCGTGAAAAGAAAATCTAGGCACTAGAGAAATCCTCCAGAAGGGTGAAAAGGCAAAAAAATATCAGAAAGACACCACTTATTTGTTTTATCCACCGATGCATCGCGATGTACATATGTATGTATGTACATACTATCTCCCTCCAATGGAGGACCTCTATGCAATCTCCCTCCATACGAAAGTGGCGTCTAAACTATTTTTGCTTACACAAACACGTAAAATTAAGTTTCTCCAAAATATAAGAATGGGACAGGGTCGCCCTAGGGAGTCGGCATGTTGTTTATTGTCAATTTAGACCTGGAGGGGAGGTTTGAAAATGAATGTCTGTTTTGGTTAATAATATTAACTTAATAATCCCAGTTCACTTAGTTAGTGCCGAAAATGAACCACCCTGTTTCTACTATCCCTTTCAACTAAATTTTGCTGCAACTTCATGATGTAGACAAAAATACACTGCCCAGTAAAAGAGCGTCAAATGGAGTTTTTATTATTAGACTCACTTTCAGCAACATCCAAACCCCAATATACCAATTTTCACGAGAACTACTCCCCGCCCTTTAGGGTGTGTATTTACAAAAAATTTAATTTAAAATTTAGTTTAAGCGACCTCAAAAACCCCAATATGTCAATTTTCAAGAAAACTACCCCCGACCTTCAGGAGGTTGAGTTAGAATGTTTTTATTATATCTAATTCACTTTCAGCAACCTCAAAAACCCCAATATACAAATTTTCACCAAAACTACGCCCCGCCCCCCAGTGGCTGTAGTTAGATTTTTTTTATTAGATTCACTTTCAGCTACTTTAACCCCTTCCGCTCCAGCCGGTTTTTCAAGGTATAGGTCCATATAGCAGATTAAAATTTATATGGAAATCCCGTATACTAATATCCAATTGTGGTAAATTTTTCTATACCTAAATATACGTGGATACTATGGACCGGATACCAATTTTCACGAAAACTACCCCCGCCCCTCAGGGGGGTGGAGTTAAAAAAAATTATTATCAGATTCACTTTCAGCAACCTCAAAAGTCTAAATATACCAATTTTCACGAAAACGATCCCCCCACCCCTCAGGGGGTGAAAAATTTTATTGTCAGATTCAGATTCGTAGACCCCCAAAAACCCCTATATACTATTTTTTACGAAAATAATAAAATTATTTAAAAATATTTACTCCCTCACCCCCTCGCTGGTGGAGTTTAATGTTATTATCAGATTCAATCTCATCAACCTTAAAAAACCCTATATGACAATTTTCAATTTTTTGTAAAAAAAAAGTATTTTACCCCATTTGCCCCCTTGCCGCACCCCAGTGTTCACCAAAAAGAATCCCGAGCGAGAACTTTTGGTAAGACACCTGTATGCCAAATTTCAAGTTTCTAGCTTAAAGCGTTCTTAAGTTATCGTGTTAAGATTTCCCGGACAGACCGATCGAAATTGATTTATATCGACATAAAACGTCATAAAACGTAAAAATAAGCAAAAAAAAATGATAATTTTTGCATGAATACAAGGCTTTCCCGAAATTTTGAAAATTTTCAAAATGGAAAAGCAAAACTGAAATATAAGTAAATTATTCAATGTTACAGTAGTATTTCTTAGATTATGTTATTAGATATCACATGACATGTCATATTACTTTGTATCGTCTAGCCCCATTATTGTAATTAATACGATAACGGTCTCAGAGTGTAAAAAACGTAGGCATACGGTGGATTAATATAATGTAGCCCAATGTCAAACGCACCTCAAAATACACCAGCACAATAAACTCATGAGTACTCTGTATCTTTTATGCTTATGTCATAATAATTCTACATGTGTAAATCATACGAAGATGATACACGAATATGATCCAAGTATTTTTTTTGTAATTAAACTCGAAAAAAAATTTATATTGTACAGAACTAAAACTTTATTTTACACGTAGGTACAAAATTATTGATGAACTTAATATAACTTATATAGTCTAAACTAAAATAAATAATAAATTACAATATATATATATATATATATATATATATATATATATATATATATATATATATATTTAAATATATACAGTAGTCTCGCGATAATCCGAATTTTCTGTACTTTGTAGTCCGAATTTTATCGTTCGGGTATTGTACTAATACCACGCAATAGCCAAGATTTTATCTCGAGGTCTTATATAATTTTTATTCTTTAAATAATCCAATGAGTTATTGGACTACTCCTGTTTAAGTGAACTGCAATAACACATTGAAAAAAAAAATGTTCGTTAAATTTGGCGCCCAACGTTTTTATAATAAGTATGTTATGAATAAATATTTTAAGATCACCACATCTGGTTATAAATATACTCCTAAAAAAATCAAATTAAGACGTTTCTTTGGCAGATTAGTCCTGATTTTAAGTAAAACTGATATTTAGAATAGCAATAAGTAATTAACCTTTCTCATTTATTGACTTGGATTGTTCTTCCCGTGTAGTCTTCATGTGTAAATCATTTCGATTCGGCCGCCCCGGGCGCCAGACTTCGTGTCTGTTGACTTTCACGATCGGCCAAAGATTCCATGCTCGCGCACTTTTTGTTTCTTTTCGTGTAAAAAATCGCCGCAAAATTAGCAACCGCGATGTGCATCGTGCATATAGTGTATACACTGAAAAAAAAATGTTTGAACTTTAAACTGCCGTGCTAAGCTGAAAGGTCCTATCTGTATAGGTTTAACATACACAGATAGGACCTTTCAGCTTAGAGGCAGTAAAGCTCTGTACTTTTAAATTTACTTAAGTTAAATTTTGTCGAAGCTTACAACTTTAGATTAGTGTGTTTATCTTTGTCTAACCTTCTGGTTAGAGAGGCATAAAAATAGTTAATACAAGTTGTAGTAAGCTGTGACAACCTTCGACAAAATTCGACGAAAGCAAAAATCGTATAATATCAGACCTCTGTCTGATGTCGTATTCTCTAAAGGAACCCAGTTCTCAATTTTACGTAATGTGTCTTAAAATATGAAGAGACCATACAAATTAAAATTGAGGTGCAGGTCAACTAAGAAGTGATTAACGAGCTGAAAATTTTTGTTTTGATGTCAAAATATGAAACTAGGTTCGGAATTTTAGTTTTTCAGCAATTATTCGCTTTCAGCCAAAAACTAGAATCTACTACGAATCTTGAAAATTTGCTCCGTAAATGTACTTTGCAAACCTTTTTTTCAGTGTAAAATGCATTTGCAATGTAAATTCGAAACTAATCTGATTAGAATATTAAATTACGTAATTTTATGGATGGTCATTAGATGGTTACACGTCTAAATCGGTAATGAATATCGATCATTAAAGAGAAGATACGAAAAGTTTGCCTGAGGATGTTTTCTGTGAATGTTCCTACACTAGATTAGATTACAACGTATAAGACGCTTTCCTTTTAGATGAGTTTTTTTCTGGTTTGGTCTGGTATTATACCAGACTAAACCAGACCCAGTTGCCATACAGAGCGGTCACCCCCCCCCTTCTTATCTTTTGAACGAGTTGAGATATCGACTTCAAATTTAAAACTCTTAAATAGGACAACTTAAACTATCTTTTAGCATATATTTAATACTTTCAGCTCTTAAAATGTGAGCAGGGCGGCTTGGGGGACATTTTTTTAAATGGAGGGGGGTCATGTGATACATCATTTTAAAGAAAATTTTCTATTGGACTGTATATTTTTTTATTTTTTAAACAATTTTTTAAGGTTTTAATTTTTCAATTTCTTTTGATAAAAAATGTGATTTTTTAATTTTTTTTTGTAAGTTTTATTTATGTCAATTAAAATTAGTTTAAAAGTATAATTTACGTTTTTTCATCATGAAATTCATCATTTTAAAAATAAATTTAATTTTTTTGGAGAAATTTTGAAAAAAATACCCATTTTCAGGCCTATTTTAACCCACCTTTCCATTTAAAAAATGTCTCCCTATGCCCCCTGCCCACATTTTAAGAGCTAAAAGTATCAAATATATGCTAAAAGATAGTTTATTTTGTCTTATTTAAGATTTTTAAATTTGAAGTCGATATCTCAATTTGTTCAAAAGTTAAGAGGGGGGTCACTTTTGGACCGCTCTGTATAAGGTTACTCAGATTTACCTCTTAAAGATCAAAGGATCCTCCTTAGCTGTTCTGTCTGCGTAGTGCTGAACTGTTCATCCCGGTCTGGAAACGATTTTTAGTTCAACTTTCATATAACCCAATTTGTTTTTTTTCCATATTTTAATTATTTAGAGCTTTGGCATCTTTTTAAGACCAAATTAAAAAAAAAATCTATCGATGCGTTTTTAAGAAAAACGCTTTTCATTTGTTTTAACAAAAAAATATGACATATTTAATTTTTTTTTGGATATATAACAAAAAGTTTCTATGAACGTTTGTGTTAAATGGCTTCTTAGGGGAGCTAGACGACGTTTAAGTGACATTTATAGAATATTATTCACTTCATAACTCAGGAACGGTTTAACTTATTGACTTGAAATTTTTACTGTAGAATGCAACCAATAAACATTATAATTTTATGACATAAAATTATTAAATATTTAACCAGGGCCGGACTTACAGTTTTACATATAATTTATAAGGCACCCATTATCTACGCCCCTGGTCAAAAACTTAATTTTAATAAAACGTTAAATGCTTACATTTATTGGTTCTATAGTTCAGTAAAAATTTCATGTTAATAAGTTAAACCGTTACTGAGATATTAAGTAATAAATATTCTAAAAATTCCCTTTAAAAGTACGCTAGCTCCCTTAAAAATCAATTTAGCTCAAACGTGTATAGAAACTTTTTTCTCACTTTTTGACGTAAAATCTGAATATCTAAAATAATTTTTAAATATATATATTTTTTTTTTGTTAAAACGAATCGTTTTTCTCAAAAACGCATCGATAGATTTTTTTAAATTTGGTCTTAAAAATATGCCAAAGCTCTAAATAATTAAATTATGAAAAAAACTTGGGTTATATGAGAGTTGAGCTAAAAATCGTTTTCAGACCGGGATGTGTTGCAAAGGTATTTATACGAATATTATAGGTACTACTCACCTACTAAAAATATTTCATAAATCATAAAATGAACCCTGTATGATACAAGTTGTATGTGATTGTTTGGACTGAGATATTAAGTAATAAATATTCTAAAAATGCCCTTTAAAGGTACGCTAGCTCCCTTAAAAATCATTTTAGCTCAAACGTGTATAGAAACTTATTTCTCACTTTTTGACGTAAAATCTGAATATCTAAAATAATTTTTAAATATATAATTTTTTTTTGTTAAAACAAATGAAAATCATTTTTCTCAAAAACGCATCGATAGGTTTTTTTAAATTTGGTCTTAAAAAGATGCCAAAGCTCTAAATAATTAAATTATGAAAAAAACTTGGGTTATATGAAAGTTGAGCTAAAAATCGTTTCCAAAGGTATTTATACGAATACTATAGGTACTACTCACCTACTAAAAATATTTCATAAATCATAAAATGAATCCTGTATGATACAAGTTGTATGTGATTGTTAATAAATTTATATGGAATTAATGGTTCTAAAAAAACATTTAAGTCACTTTTGATGTAACATAAATAATATTAAATTTACGACTATTGAACGGAAAATATATAATTACCAATTACTATATCTACTATATCTAAACAGATTGATTAATTCTAATTATAAGTACATATATGTATAATTAGAATAAATACAGGGTGTTCAAGAAGGCAACTGCTCGGGCGCTTGTCGGAAGGGGCATATCTTTGAATAAAATTTATTAAAACAAGGAAAAAGGGAAGTTGTCGCAAAAAAAGTAGGTTATCTATAAAATTAGTCACAATTTTTTGAAGTTAAATTATTTTAATAAAATTAAAATCACCAAGAAAACTATTGTTAACGGCATCACTGATCAGAATTTTCGAGAATTTTTTTTGGGCGGGCCGAACTTAAAACTGGACATGAATGATTTTTTTTTACTTTTTTCCAGTTAAGTAGTTAGTGGACTGCCGCCTATTTAGATTAGATAAAGAGAGAAGTTCTACAGAAAGAGCTAAAAGTATAATTATTATTGTTTTGAAATTAAATTTTTAGGTAAAAATAACATTTAAGATTATATTTTAAATTACATGAAAGATATTTGTTTTTTTTTAAGTAAAAAAACATTTTTTTTTTAATTTTTATAACACAGCTATGTGTACAGTAGGTCTAAAGTTTCCAGGAAACTTATGACCTACTCCTTAAGTTGACAGACATTGATAATACTCCCTTGTTTGTGAAGATTATGTACTTGTTTTTGTGTTTAATAAGCTGTTTTATGTATCCTCTAATAATTTTGAATATAATGCCCATTTTTTGTTGCACTGTGATAAAATCCAAATATAATATTTTTAGGGAATTTTATTTTTGGGTTGGTATTAAAGACCTAAATTTATGTTGCGCCTAAAGTATTGGACTGCTGTCCATTTATAAAAAAAAGATCCAGAATATTTTATGGCGGCAAAAAAAAAGGCATCAATTCCATAATTAATGCAACTCATCAGTGTATTTTCTCAACTCAAGATTCATGTTTGGGATTTGACACGTCATTATATTCAGAGAACTATTAAAGATAAAACTTTTTTATAACTTCTTCCTGTATCACCGGCATTTTATGAACTCGTGATATAAATTTGGGACACAATTTCTGCACACCCTGTACACTAATATTAACTAAGCATTGATGTAGCGTAAAATTTAATTAAACTTCAGCCCATATACGAGCGAATTAGGACGACTTAAGATATTAAAATGCTAGTTAACCTATGGCCTAGAAACATTATCGTTACATTCATCATATGCAGCTATTTTTCGGTCTCGGCTCTTGTAATCCCATCGAATAATTAATTCAGTAAAATATGCTGTAATAAGAAAGGAGCCCGTATGTGGAAAAACAATTGCTGTGATTTCAGACCTGAGAAATCCCCAAATTACATTTCTACTAAAATATGAAAATTTTAAACAGCCCAAAAAAACCCTTAGTGTCCCCCTATATTATCCAAAGTTTTTTTACCCGACTACAGCAACGCGAAACGTTTTTGTAAGGATGGGTGTATGTATGTATGTATGTATGTATGTATGTATGCATGACTACGTTTACACGATAAACAACTACTATAGTTACGGTATTTCTTAATATCCATTAAATCCAGAGCGTTTACACCTAATAACCAAAATAAGAGTTTTCATTCGGTAAACATTTATTTAGTATTCAAAGGTCTCTTAGGGCCACTTGCATAAACAATGGTTTAACTTTAAACTTGGATTAAATTGAAGGCCAAATCAATCAGATCGCAGCATTTTTAACTTAAACTCGGTTTAGTTGAGATAATCCCAGACCAAAAGTTGGTGCAAGTGGCCCCTAGTAAACTATCTATAATTTTATTACATAGGGCGCGCCACCTTACGGGGAACATAAAGGCCGTACATTTAAACTAAGAGGAAAATTTAAATTTTCTTATTACAACAAATATTGCCAAAATTCAGAAAAAAAACACACCTTTATTTTTTTTTCTCCTAAGGTTGGCAAAATCGGCATTTATAAATACCGCAGAAAAAAACGTTTACACGTGAGTGTACCGTATTAATAAATACGTCGGTAATACCTACAGTAGTTAGGTCTCGTTTTTGTTTTTTAATATTAATTTGGTATCATGCAGACCATAATACCATTTGATCCGCCCACGTTTCGGATTTTTTTATTTTCTTCATCAGTCATTTTTTCGTGGACGGCTTTTTTGGCACATCTCTTAAACCTTTCAGCTTTTAGGTTTAAAACGTTGTCATGTCTACAGGCTGACCGACAGACAGGACCCTTTTTATATATTTTTTATATTTCTTCAAAAATCATAAAAAATAAGACTAAACAAAAGAAAGAAAACATTGGAAATTTAAGGTAGATCCCAATAATTCCCGTAATTGCACACAATAATAATCCAGCCACACAACTATAGTCCATGAGCAGCGTATTAAAAAAAATATATGTAAAACGTTTGGGTGACATCAAGTATACCTAAGTATACCTACTTAGCTACTGCAAAAATATTCACTACGTGCTTTATACTGGCCTACTACGATAAAAAGCAGTAACATTTGTCGCATAGCAGCGTTTTCTAAATAAATAACATCAGAGTTGACGTGAAAACGTCGCTATGCGACAAATGGACTCACTGATTTTTAGCGTAGTGGGGCAGTATACGACACCGAATCTCAATACATATTTCTTCTTCTTCTTTACATAAATGGCCTTTTCATAGAATTTGGCCAGCTCAATATAAATTTGTATTTATATTATTTTAGAAGAATGGGTCACTTGGTGAAGTGGTCTGGATAATTTCATACCCAGTCTTCTTTTTCTTAATGTATCCACAGATACGTTCTGTTAACAACGCTGTTTTTTCTAATTTATAATTATATTTGCGCATGCGCTAGTATGTAAAAAATTCTATACGTATAAAGACTTCACGTGTTTGTTGCTTCCAAATCAAAATTTATCAGCATTATAAATTATTAAAAAACATACAATTCACTTCTTACTTCAATATAATCTTTACATGTTCGTCATACTGCACACCATCCATACAATCACTATAAAATATATAAAATCGAATCCAGGGCATATCTATGATAGCAAATAAATAAATAACTATACTAAAACACTTGATGCTAAAAATTAAACGCGATAAACGGATTACCAATTCTTGCCAAAAGTACATGATGCTCGTTTCACGGGTGAAAAGCAACTGCAATACATATTTTTATTTTTAAATACGCTGCTTATGGACTATAGTTGTGTGGCTGGATTATTGTTGTGTGAAATAAAGGTAATTACTTTCTTTTCAGGATAAAGTAAAAATAAAATTAACGTGTCAGAATGCGAGATCCGAAATTTCTATCGCTGCAAAATAATGAATATTTGGTAAAAAATACATATTAGAATGTAGTAATGAATCCGGTATATCAAAGGCAGATAATTATTATTGGAAGGTTTCTCATCATCCTTGGAAATGTTTATTAAACATTGTTTAACTGTATTTTTAATTTCTATCTAGGGAAAAACAAGTTAAATAAATCACTATGTAACTGGCAGATTAGCTCAGCGGTCTAAGGCATCGATATAGCATTGACACTGAGCTAATAATGGGTTCAAACCTCACTGGCGCCGATTGCCTTTTTCAGTTAATTAATAATTGAAATTTGGCGAAGGCGTACTCCCTAGATATATTGGTTCGAAAGTCAATTAAAGACGGTGGGTCCCTCTACTACTAGCCCACACAAGTCCTGGACTTAGGGGATGCTTAATTAAGTAGAATAGTACGAGGTTAAAAATAAACATAAATAAACAAAATATGTACATTAGTGTGTCCAAAAAAAAATTATTTACCCAATATTTTCTATTTGTCGTGGTTAGAACGCCTTTAGAGTAAAAATTTATATAGACAACCCTAAGTGGGCCCTAAAAACCCTAGAATCATGCAAATCAATAAAATTCGTATAAAACCAGCCCTAGTATTTGTAATTTTATAAAATTTAAAAACCTTGATATCTATAATTTTTCTTTTTGAGAACAGCGCTTAACATATAACCTCAAAATTTTAATGTAACGTTTGTTTTCCCGTATTGTGATATTTTTATTTAAATTAATGGTTATTATTAATAAGATGATTAAATTTAAATCATCTTTTTGTACTGGTGTTTATTTGTTTTTGGGTTTAAACCCTTTTAATTAGGTAAGCTCAATTTTCACAAATTTTCCACATTTTATATTTTTTGTAGCTTTTTCTTATTATTTAAGCTTCTTTTATACTTTTTATAAATGTTATATGCCCGAAGATGGTTTTTTAAAAACCGAAATGCATCGCATTTATTTTAATAAATGATCAGAAAGGCACCTCTTATTTATTTAGTTTTTAACAATTTTTATCATCATATTCTTAATCGTGAGTCCTGGATTCCAATATGATATTCCTATGTATTTTTTCCCGCTGAAACTGAATCCGCAACCCGTTTAACCCATACACGTCAGGATTTTGACATAACCTCAAAAAACACCCGAAAAACTACTGAAACCGCTAAAATCATCTATGCCATACCACTGTCCTCAAATTGCTAATTCTATAACCCTAGAACCCCATATTCCCCTAACCTCATTATACCATAGCCGCATAACCTCAAAACCCCCTAACCTGATTAAGTAGAAAAATATAGTTTGGGAAAACAGAACAAATTCTTCAGTTTTTTTTTTTGTGGAACATAGTCATAGGTAAGTAACTCTATAACCCCAAAATCCCCTATCACCATAACCTCAAAAAAGAAATATTATAAATAACCTCAAAATAACTTTACTTCGTAACCCCATATACTATATCCCCTTAATCCCGTTATCCTATTCTGTGGAGAAGTCCGGTTACTGAAATTATAACCCCAAACCTCAGAAATGTGGAGTAAGTTTTTTATTGTTGATTTTTTCATATTAGTCTCCAATATTCTCGGAGGTAGCAGGATTTCAGTTTTGAAAAGTAGTAGTAGTGGTAGTAATGGTCTTTCGTTAAACAATTGCGTAAATACCACGAAAAAGTTCAATTTCATAAATATTGCAAAAAAGATATTGGATAACAAGCTTACTGAGGGATCAGGCGTCTGAGAGGTTTTAAAAAAATAATGAAGTAGACCTTGATTCATGACTTCACTCACAAAACTCTTATGATTTCGAGCGAAGGGGTTAGGAGGTTATGGTGTGATAGGATTTTAGGGTTATACAGTTACTATGTTCTATGTTCTACGTTCTATGTTCTAAGTTCTACAGTTACTATGTTCTACAAGAAAATTTCACGTAATTGTTCTGTTTTCCCGAACCAGATTTTTCTACTTAATGAGGTTACGAGGTTTTGAGGTTATGGAGTAATGGTATTCCGAGGTTAGAGGATTATGGGGTTACGAAATCACGAATTTGGAGGAAGAGGGTGAAAGTGGTATGGAGTAGATGATTCTAGCGGTTTCAGTAGTTTTTCGAGTGTTTTTTGAGGTTATGTCAAAATCCTGACGTGTAGGGGTTAAACGGGTTGCGCATTCGGTTTCAGCGGGAAAAAATACATAGGAATATCATATTGGAATCCAAGACTCACGAAAAAAAATTTTTTTGTGGGCCTGTGTAATCGTATGCAAAAATTCACATTTTTGACAGACTTTTGGACTTTTACTTCTGTCTTCCATAGGTGGGAAAAAAAAATTCAACCTATGCCCCTGACCACATTTTAAAAGCTAAAAATATCAAATATGTATATGCAAAACAATAGTTTAAGTTGTCTTATTTAAGGCATATCCACAAGCTCGCATAACAACATAGTACATAAGAATGCGGTACCGTGATTGGCTTACAAGATACATGGCGGCACTTCAAGCCAATCACGGCATCGCATTGTTATGTACTATATTGTTATGCGAGCCTGTGTATATGCCCTTACGTATGTCAAGTTTAAAGTGCATATCTCAACTCGTTCAAAAGTTAAGAGGGGGATAAGCTTTGGACCGCACTGTATACAAAATCGTTCAGTATTTAATACGGTAACAAATTCGGAGTGTATAATGCAGATTTTTGCGTAAATACCAACTTCCTAAAAGTGTTTAAATATGTGGAAAATGTAATTTTCTAATACCTAATTATTAATAAGATATGTCTTACAGCTAATATAATTAAATAATTTAAAAAATATCGCGACCAAGCGACAATCAATCAACGGCGCCTATGATTATGCAATAAACTACTTCTTGCGCAAGGCTTGTCTTGAGCTTTTTCTACTATTTTTTAATTAACTTTAAGTGAATAAGTAAATAACATATGCGACAATTAAAAACGTTTAAAATTATTGAATATCCGTTCTTCTAAGAACACGAATAAAACATGCATCCGTCTTCAAGCATTAGAGGCGTTCTCTATTTTTAGGCCGTATTACTAAAGCATCAGGTTGTCCATGATATGGTTCACTAGGGTCTGCAAGAATAGTGTGTGAACACGAGGAAAGTATTACTAAGAGTTATTTTTAGTAAGGGGCCAAACTTTAAATACAAGCAAAATTTTAGAATTATTGTCCCCCTCTTCCGTCGTAACGCTAAGTACTGCTATCAAAACATTATTATTAGATTTAATTTTAGCAACCTTAAAAATATACCAATTTTCACGAAACCTACCCCGCCTCTTTGGGGGTGTAGTTAGAACTTTTTTATTATCAGATTCTCTTTCAGCAACCTTAAAAATCTCAAAACACAAATTTTAACAAAAACTACCCCCCATCCATCAGGGGTGAAATTAAAAAAATTTTAATAAAAGATTCAGTTTTAGCGACCTCGAAAACCCCAATATACCAATTTTAACGAAAACTACCCCCCACCCCTCAGAGGGTGGATTTAGAATTTTTTATTATCAGATTCACTTTCAGCAACCTCGAAAACCCCAATATACCAGTTTTCACGAAAACTACACCCCACCCCTCAGGGGGTATAATTTGAAAAAAAATATCAGATTCATATTCGCCAACCCCAAAAACCCCTATATAGCAATTTCCAAATTTTTCTAAAAATAAAATGTATTTTCCCCATTTTTTCCCCTTGCCGCAACCCCAATGTTCACCAAAAACAATCCCGAGCTAGAACTTTTGGTAACATACCCGTATGTCAAATTTCAAGTCTCTAGCTTAAAACTTTCTTAAGTTATCGTGCCCACAAGATTTCCCGGACAGACCGATCGATCGACCATAATGGACATAAAACGTTATAAAACTCAAAAATACGCAAAAAAATTGAAATTTTTTTGCATAAATACAAGGCTTTCCGAAATTTTGAAAATTTTGAAAATGGGAAAGCAATAATCTAACCACCATATTAGTTTCATTATATTCGTCCTTTTGTAAAATATACCAAAGTATTTTTTTTAACTTGACTTGTTTTTGATAAATATTTTGCATTTTTCTACTTAGTTGGGCAGGGAATGGCCCACTAGGAAATGTGGCATCAAGGTCAGTGGTATGGCCTGAAAATAGAGCATGCCTTGATTAAATGCAATTTTATTGCATGTAATTGTTCACGTAACGTCACAATAGACATTGGATGAGCAAAATGTGACAAATTAGCTTCAATAAAGAGGTGCAATAAAACTGTATTTAAATACAATGAACTGTACAATAGAGTGGTCCTTTTCTGAACGAAATACTTTTTTAAGAACCTAATTTTTTTAACAAATTGTTTTTAAACCCTCAGTTTTTTCTTCCCCGTATACGCATGACCGGAGCTCGGTTCAATTTACTACTTTTTACTATATTTTACTAACTGGACTTTTATGTAGGCGCTTTTATTGGACAGTGAACAAGAATTAAAAAAAAATAATAAACAGGGAAATAAAAAAAAAATTTTTTAAAGTAATTTTTTTTTGTGAAAGCAACCATTATTAAAAAAAACTAAAAATAAACTTTTATTTTCAAAATTTGTTTTTTTTTTCATGTTCCAAGTGTCTCATGACAAACCTATTAGTGAAATATGATTTAAAATGTTTATTTACTTAAAAAAATAGTTTTTTTAAAAAACTAATTTTTGCGTGCCCCAGGCAAATGAATACTTTGCGCATGACAGACTTTTGCGTAATTAAATCAAATTTTTATTATATACATTCCTGAAAGAGTAGGGGTGACGCAAGAGATGTTTTTGGGGTGGGGGTAGAACAAAAAATTCCCAACATTACCCCAGAGCGATTTTGATAACTAAAAAAAGGCCCTCGCGGAAATATCCCACGTGGGATACCCTAAAATGTGAGATCATGAACTTCATAATTTTCTTAACTTAAAAGTGAATTTTCCCAACTCGAGCGTGGTAAGGGGGGAGGCTTTGGGAAATCCGGATTATATTTTAAAAACTGGCAAATTTGCCACTAATTAGTCATTAAAATTTATGGGGTAAAGCTTTTTTTCAAAGGTAAGGACCTTTTTTTACTCATCAAATTTTCTGCCAGGGGCCCCTAAAGGTAAAGCTTTCTTTTAAAGGTAAGGACCTTTTTTTACTCATAAAATTTTCTGCCAGGGGCTCCTAAGGGTAAAGCTTTCTTTCAGAGGTAAGGACCTTTTTTTACTCATCAAATTTTCTGCCACGGGCCCCTAAGAGTAAAGCTTTCTTCAAATTTCCTGCCAGGGGTACAGCTTTCTTATAGAGGTAAGGACTTGTTTTATTAGTTGAATAATTTAGTTTTATTAGCTGGAAAATTTCGGTCTCCCCCAGGGCCGTAGCTATGGGGGGTGGGGGGGAGCCTCCTCCCCCACCTATCTTGAAATCAAAAAAGTTGTATATTTCATGGATTAAAAACATAAAAGTTGCATATTTTATGGATTAAAAACACAAAAGTTGCATATTTCATGGGCTAAAAATAAATAAAATAATAAATTTTTAATTTTGGGAAAAAAAAAGTTTTAAATTTTATGGCTTAAAAATATAAAAGTTGGGATTTTTAAACCTTAGAATAATTTTTTTTGAATATTTCATGGATTTTTTAAAAATATAAAAGTTGCATATTTTTTCATGGAATAAACATAATAAAATAATACATTTTTAATTTTGGAAAAAAAGTGGTAAATGTCATGTATTAAAAATATAAAAGTTGGGATTTTCAAAAAACTTGCATATTTCGTGGATTCAAACTATAAAACTTGCATATTTCATGGGTTAAAAATAATAAAATTATAAATTTTTAATCTTGTGAAAGAAGTTGTAAACTTCATAGATTAAGAAATATAAAAGTAAGGATTCTCAAACCTTGAAAAAATATAAATAACTTAACCAGAAGGTGTAATTTGATAACTTTTTAACGCATTTTTAATTTAGGAAAAAAGTTGTAAATTTCATTGACCTTTTTTTTTTTTAGTCATGAACTTTTTTGTCGAGGAAAAAGTTGTGTTTTTAGGGGCCTAAAAAAGTTGTAATTTTTGACCTCCTCCCCCCCCCCACCAAATCTCCTTCGCCACAGCCCTGGTCTCCCCCAAACCATCTTCCTTTGGATCGCCCTTACTTTTCGTTAGACGCTATCCAAATATCCTTACAGCTTCTGTTGCAAAGGATTCCAGACAAAACCTGCTAAATGTCATGGAAAAAGATATTCTTAGCTTCCTTGTAGGCATATTGAATAATTTCCTATACCTGTTGCATTTCGATTTATTAATTGAACAGCTATTTTTTTCCTAGTTACGAAAGTGTACTTTTTCTTGTTTGCAGTAGGTATACGAATGTGAATAGCAATAGTATTAAATTTATAACAACATTCCTATTTCTGACTTTTCCTATTGATACATTAAAATGCAGAACCGATGGCGCCTAGGCAGAGAAATCTCGGCGACTTGAAGAGAATAAAATAATAAACATGGACTTTTTTTCCTATTTTTGAACGTGATATGTTTTAATTTTAGTCTGTTAGAGCTATTAGAAAGCTTTTCACTGTCGTATAAAAATCAAGTTCCATTTTCTTGCGGTATACTAACAATTAATTAGTTTGATATCATATAAAGTGTGCTATGGGGGAAATGGGGACCTATTCTTGACTTTCGGGGAGTAGAACGACTGATAGAACGAGCCTGAGGCTGTGATCATACTCTGTTGGTTTCAACACTATGCGTCATATTCTAAGCGTTGTTTTATCAGTCGTTCTGCTCCCCGGTTTTGAAGAATACGTCTCCTGGAAGCGTACTATATACGCTTTTATAGAAGTCTATTAATTGTTGTAAATGCTAATGAAAATTGCAATTGCTTTCAACTGATTTATTACTTAACACGTTGGCTGCGGACCTTATTTTGGTAACATTACTAAAACTGTAAGATGGCAGCCGACGGAGATAACCGCTTGAGCTTAAGGCCAATCCATAAGAAAATAAAACATAAGAATGCGATGCCGTGATTGGCTTACAAGATATGTGGCGGCACATCAAGCCAATCATGGCATCGTATTGTTATGTACTATGTTGTTATGCGAGCCTGTGGATATGCCCTTACATGCCGCGTGGCCGCCTGCGGTCATTTAACTTAACTGGACAAAGTCCCTTCATAAATTTATTTATATAGTTTTCTAAAAAAGTCGCCTGGCAGCAAGCGACTTATGTTGAATTAAATTCCCCATAGGGATCTCTGCTTCGGCGTGTAAGCAAATGTCAATATGACAGCCGGGGGAGCATGCGGCAGCCAACGTGTTAAAGTAAAAGAAAAAATAAACATTTAAAAAAATCTGCTGTCCTACTTTTTGGCGAGCATAGTACACCAGTAAAATAATTTTTAGGTCAATCATAAAGAAATTTATAGTAAATTAGGCAAGATTGTGAGATTGCATCGAAATTTGTAAATCAATTAATAAAACTAAAATAAATCAGAGTGGTTTGCCTTAACAAAAAAATGTATGTACTTATATGGACAAGTTAAACTTTCCATGTAGCCAAAAATAAATGCGCAAAAATTGTACGTGCGCCTAATTACGATGAACTTTCGCTGATTTTATAAAAAATCTGCTACCAGTATATTTATTATTCAATTTTTGTTACATAAAGTAGTTTATATTATCAAATAAATTAGAAACCCACCTGTAGGATAACACTTGTAGACTGTTTAAAACAGGTATAAAATTTATGAAATACTTTATTTTGTTAATGCTCATAAACACTAAACTAATTTAAGATTTTAAATCATTCTGACATTTCATTGGTCAAATTCTTAGTGACCATCCATAACTTGCTTGAAATTAGAGCCCGTAATGATCCAAATGACTTAGAATTTTGATATTTTTCTTCGTTCGGAAGGGCATTCACATTGTATTGCTGATATTTAAAATCTAGATGTAAGAATTAAATTTAACATGAAACCAAAAAATAAATAGACCGTTAAATAGACAATTTAAATACCTTTTTCATTAAAAATGTTGCCCCTTTTCCCCCTAATTTTATTTTAAGTCCTAGCAATAAAATATTCTCTAAAATTTGTGAACTATTTTAAGTTTATCATGATGTTTGAAGTAAACATTCTATACAATTAAAAAAAATCCTGTAGATAAAAAGATTAATTTAAACAAGTAAAGTGATCTCTTAATACGAGATCACTGTACTTGTTTAAATTTATCTATATATCTACAGGATTTTTTTTAAGAGACTCTTATCTTTAAAATTAGCAATTTATGTAGTTCTAAACAATACAAAGATTTAAAATAATCATTATAGAAGATGATATTAAAATCTGTCTTCTTTAAATTCTTAATTTATATTACGCCCTGTCATTTATAAAGCTCAGATGAAAGAGATAAGTTAATAAATACTTGGAAAAAAACATCATTATTAAACCAAATTTGGTTTTTAAAGTGTGTCATTAAAAAATATGTATTTATCAGACCCCGGATATTTGGTGTTGATTACGAGGGGCGCGCGAATTTAACTATTAAAAAAAAAAGTTTTTAAAGATTAATGGCACACTTTCTTAACCATCCCATGAGAGTTATTATTCATGGTGGCGTAACTTGACAATTACGTTATAGTGGTGTATCCCAATATTATGACACAGGCGAATAACTATACTTTTAGGATATAATGGCTTATTACAAAAGAGTTATAACTATACAAATATCAAAGGTAAAACAACAATAAACTATATTATGTATATTTTACAAAATATTTACATGTTCTAAAACTAAATTTACCCATATTTTTAAACATAATTAATATTATTGTTGAAAATAAAAATATATGAAGATTCTCTCCATATTTTCGGCTATTAAGCTTCGTCTTATCTTACCAAAAGTATATTTATAATCTGAAAAGAAATGTTCTATATCTACCGAAGTTAGTAGAGCATATTTAAAGAATGTATATTTAGTTTAAAAAAGTCAACTTCTTTGCCATTAAAAAGGTCTACTATTGAAAATATTGTGGAAAATCTTTAAACCAGAAGCATTTGTGGTTTCATCTATGCTAAAAATATGTTTGTCCTGTACTAAAGTTTTGGATTTTATATTTTCGAACGCCTTTGGTAAATACTTTTTTCTCTTTGTGGGCTCGCTTGGTACTTTTGCATCTTCCAGTTTTCTATAAACTCTTAGGATTTTCAATTTTCATCCACGGAATATTACAACTGGACTCACTAAATCAAAATAAAACTTTTTTGTATGTCATTTATGAGATTTTGATGATATGCTTTAAAACATTGCATTTCTGAAACCAACCTATATCTTTTTCGCACGTTGAACGAAAAAGTACCTCACGATTAAATTGCAGCTCGGGAATATTTTGAATCCAAGTTTCTAGGGTAGTGCGTTAAGGACGCGTACAAGTCATTTTAAAGGCTTTAAAACTTATTTATATTAAATTAAAAATTTGTGTCATTATACTCAGTAAGTGTCGCCCATGTCAGAATGTTCATATAAAATTAAACTTTCGCGCGCCCCTCGTAATCAATACCAAATATCCGGGTCCTAGTATTTATAGATTTACTCAAGGATTTACTAGGCAAGAACCCATTTTTTTTATAGGTTATTTTACTAAGAGAGTCATGTCGTCTTGAGTCGAGACTCTTGATCAAGAATCCAGACTTCTGGACTCATGATTACTTTTTTTTTAGAAGTTTTAATTTATCTAAAAAAGATGGACGAAAATCTAAATTTTTGCATACGAGTATTCTTGATACCGCTGATTTCTAATATAATAGAGAAAAAGCTGAAAAAAATTTTTCCGCTCCACTAGGGTGGTTCATTTTTTTATATTTTTTTCAATATTGTTCATATTTGGTATACAGGTTCTTTTTAGGGATATTAACGTAGACCAATGGTTAAAACACCAAAAATCAAAATGGCGGAGCCAATATGGCTTATCGGTTTTTAGAAGGCTGTCATAATTAGGCGAATTAAGGCTAGAAAGTAGTCCAAGGTCATCGATTTTAAGTAAAGGACTAAACTTAAAACACTTAATATAAAAAAGCTTATAAGAAAGTTAAAAATACAGTCCTATATCCATTCTAGTTAAAATATTCATTTGAAGGTCGTCAGAATTCCGTGAATTGAATTTTATTGTCCAGGTATAGGAAATATCTTATATTAGCCCTAGTGATTTCTTAAATTAAAATAAATTAAAGATAAGTTGGTTTTAAGTATGAAAAAATGTAATTGAAACCTAAAAATTTAAATAAAATGGTAAAAACTTAAATTTCAAAAATTGCCCTTATTTGCCAGACTCTATCTTATGCATTTTTGAAAATGAACCACCCTAGTGGCGCGGAAAATTTTTTTTTCAGCTTTTTAACGAATATTCGAAATCAGCGGTATCAAAAATACTCGTATGCAAAAATTTAGATTTTCGTCCATCTTTTTTTTCTCATCGCACAATGCATAGTGAACCTTTTTTGCATATCTTAAACCCCTCGAATGTTTAGTAAACATTCACTGGTTGTTACAGTACACGGTAAAAATAATTTACATTAAATTACATAGTCCGTAAATGGTAATATGTTGCCATAGACCGGAATGGTAAAAATTACATAGTCCTTAATGGTAATGTTTTGCATAGACCGGAACAGTAAA
Organism: Brachypterus glaber; assembly: GCA_958510825.1. NCBI lineage: Eukaryota > Metazoa > Arthropoda > Insecta > Coleoptera > Kateretidae > Brachypterus > Brachypterus glaber. The sequence continues at coordinate 56,633,861 of OY294045.1, read as the reverse complement.
AATTACATAGTGCATAATGGTAATATTTTACATAGACCGGAACGGTAAAAACTACATAGTTCAGAATGGTAATATTTTGCATAGACCGGAATGCTAAAAATTACATAGTCCAGAATGGTAAAATTTTGCATAGACTTTTTATTATGAAAAGAAACGTAAAAAAACGATCAGCTTGAACGATTTTTTTTATATTTGTCTACAATACTAATGCTATTTTTTAAAAAATTAACATACAGTCATATTAAAAGTGCTTTTAAAACAACTTAATCACTACGATATTTCAAGAACGCTTTGACATAGAGACTTGAAAAAAAATATTTACTACTTAGAAAATGTTTGTTCCAAATTACAAGTGTCTGTGTCAAAGCTTTTTTGAAATATCGTAGCGTAAAGTTCATTTGGTTTAATAAACCAAACGATTTTCACCCTTAATACGAGTATAAACTTCTTACATCTTTCTTTAAGGATCTATTTGTTGATAAAGATCGTAATTTATAATGAATGTAAATTTTAGGCCACAAATAAAGCATTTAAATATCGTACATAAATAATATTTACCTTTTTTTACACTATTAACACTTTAACCTAGCAGCATGCGTCGCAATAACAATATTAAACGGTCCGTCTCATGATTCTTGGTTATTGTCCAAAGCGCACGCGCGTCTTAAAAAAACATAGCCCGACATTGTAAAATCATGTAAAAATATGTAAATCAATGTAAATATATTTTTTTACATTATTTTACATTCTTTTATATTATTTTGCATTATTTTACATTCTTTTACATTATTTTACATTATTTTACATTATTTTACATTCTTTTACATTCTTTTACATTCTTTTACATTATTTTACATTATTTTACATTATTTTACATAAATTTATGAATTATGCATAGTCCAGAATAGTAAATTTACTATTCCGTACTATGTAAATTCAGGTATTTTTACATTATTTTACATGCAGTTTTTACAGTGTAGTACTTAACGGTGTTGTCAGTTCTGGTAACTGTAAGAACCAATGAATATTAACTAAACTTTCGTGGGGTTCCACATATGCAAAAACGTTCAGCATTTTCTACGGTAACGAATTATCAGTGCACACAAGTTATGAAAATATTATATGAAGAATCATTATCAATAATACAAATTTATCTGGTTAACTTTGCAAATCTGGGAATTTTTTGACGCGCAAAACCAAATTCAACTAACCCTGCAGAACGTCAAGAGTCTTGAAAATCAATCATAATTATCTATAATTATCTCGCGAGACGAGCCAAAAAGTTAATCGTCTAGACTCTCGCTAGGCGATCGGGCGAGACAAGAAGTTTATCGTCGAGAAATAGTGGAGACAAGATCATTTTATTTCTTGTCTCGAAAATCGATACTCTTGATAATCGAGACTCTTTATAATCGAGACTCTCGATAATCGACTCTCGTTCAACCCTACACAGAGAAAACGGATTCTTTAAACCAAGGACACGTATCTTACGATATGTTCAAACCATAATCTCTTGTTTCAAGGCCAGCATTTCTTTGGACCAAAGTCAATGTTCTTAATCTTCATTCAAAAAATCGTCCTCTTCATTCAAGGACATTGCCTTTGGTTCAAAGAAAATCTAGCCTTGAAACAAGAGAATGTGGCTTTGATTATATCGAAACACACGTGTCCTTGGTTCAACTTCTTTTCTATGTACCACTTAATACCATGACAATCCAATAGCAGATTACGAATTTACTGCTATTGATTCATATTAAGATGTTACAATATCAATAAAGATAGTTTTAATTGGACAATTTAAAAAGTAATAAACATTAATCTGCCAAGTAATACATCCCCGTTAGTGTGAGTTTCACAAAACTTTACCGACTTAGTTACAATCTAATGTCTAATTAGAAATAAATCCGTTTAAGGAGAGACATACCAACCCAAATACGTTTATACGATTGAATAACTGACGTCTTTGCAATCTCTAGTATGGGCATATCCACAGGCTCGCATAACAACATAGTACATAACAATGCGATGCCGTGATTGGCTTGATGTGCGGCCATGTATCTTGTAAGCCAATCACGGCATCGCATTCTTATGTTTTATGTTCTTACGCAAGCTTCTGGATAGGCATTAAGGTATTATCCTTAAATTACGCAATATTAAAGGACTAATTTAGGCAATTTAGCGACCAGTGAGCTGCAGTTCAATAAATGAATAAATAAACAAGCCATGAAGATATGTAATGCTACTCATGATATTATATACTATTTACAGTATACTTGAAAAAAAAATAAATTAAACTTTAAATTTTTTTTTATTTTCTTTTTGCGAAAAACAAAAAAAAAAATAAAAAAAATATAAAAAAATGTTTTTTTTAAATAGATTTTTTTTAAACAAAAAAGTTAAAAAATAAAATTAAAAAAAAAAATTTTTTTTTCGTTATTTTCTTTTTACGAAAAACGAAAAAATGTTGATTTTTTTTTAACGATAGTTTTTTCATTTTTTAAAAAAGTTTAACCCCCCAGAACTTTTTTGGTTTTGGGGGGATTACTTTTAAAATTGGGAGAATTGATCTTTATAATTAAAGTAATTTTTCCTAAGAAAGGTTAGTCGGAATTTTTTAAAAAGTTTAACCTCCCATAACTTTTTTGTTTTTGGGGGGATTACTTTTAAAAATAGTAGGGATTTTCCCCTCGTAGAACTTTATTTTTTCTGAAAATTTCAAGTCGATCGGATTATTCGTTCTTAAGTTATCATGTTAACAAAAATCGTGACATCGGACAGATGGACGGACGTACATATAAAAAAAGTTGATTATTTGTTCATGAAACTAATTTATATCCAAGAATTTTTTTTCTAGGACGATTTTTGAATAATTTGGAAAATTCGAAACTACCGTATAATACTATTCTAGCGCAGGGGCTGTGAATAGTATAATAAAGGCGCAAGAGTAGCACCTGTGGGGAATGTGAATTTGAATTTGGTACATACATCTGTTAAGATTCTTAAAAGATTCATGATACGTAATAAGGGATATTTATAAATGACTTTCGAAATCTTTCATAATATGACTATAATAGTACAATAATTGTATTTCATGTGCTTTATGGATAACCACTTAGGGGTCGTCCATAAAATACGTCACGCAAATTGACCAAAATTCATAAACTTTATACCCCGTTTCTCGCGTTATTAAAGGCTGTAAAGATTTTGTATTTTGGCTCCCCCCCCTAACACCCCCCTATTGGGTTTTTTGTACGACTCCTTATCACCAGTTCAGGGGCCTTTAGGACCACCAGAAATTGAAATTGTCAGCGAATGAAGTTTTTTTATAATGATAGGTCGGTTTTTTACGATACGGTTATTTTGCGTATTTAACTTCATCAATTGTACCAACATACATTTATTCATAATACCTTCAGTTTTATTTATTACCGTAATTTCACACAACAATAGTCCAGAATCACATAACTATGGTCCAGCTTCACACCCATATTCCATGAGCAGCGTATTTAAAAAAACTTTGAAAACGTGTTGCTGTATATACCATATACACCAACTTTCATAAGAAATTGCAAACATTTTAAAATAATTAGGCCCGGCCCCCTGGGGGCTTTGGACTATAGTTGTGTGGCTGGACTATAGTTGTGTGAAATTACGGTACCGAATCTTACAAAGTTGGTAGCCCATGCGAGAAAATACAGTATCGTAAAAAATTGACCTATACAGTTATTGTATTGTATTGCCTATTAGGCATTTTTATTTTTTCTAAATTTTGTTATTCTTTGAGAAATTCCTAATAGTTGGTATTCTTGTACTACCTATGAGTATTTAAAGCAATTAGAGATCCTTGTAGTGCAAGTCTTGCGCCGAGTACTCTAATCGTCTCTAATCGTCTTGTGCCAAGTACCCTAATCGCTGATTTAAAGTTAATCTAAGATTACGTGGATATTTAAATTAAACTTAGCTTTATCGTAAACTTAAGAGTCTGGTTCCATGGTGCAAACACCCCTAAATTAACAAACTGTTAACAGAAAGAATCATTAAATTTTCTGTTTCGTTTTACAATTTTTGTTATCTTCAAATAAAGATATTTACTACTTTTTGATGGAATGTTTTAATCAAATTACTAGACACGTTTTATCATACATTTGGTTATCACACATTTCAACATTGTAGGTAACATTTTTTAAACAGTTTCAAGGTAATAGGTAGTACTCTAATTTCGTACTAAACAAATAATATATTCCACAAGAAACTGGCCCTTGATAAGTTAAAAATAATTTTTCAAAAAGTCAAAATATTTAAATAATTTACCCCCCAAGAATCTTTATTTCTTATATTCTTTTGTTATTTTAAATAAAAAAAATAAAAATTAAAATAATAGCGGGCAATTTTTCTTTTGTAAAAAATAAAATCAGTTTTATCAGTTTGTAGATATTTAATTTTTTTTATTCCCATAAGTAGACTAGTCTACTTTTTTGTAAAAATGTTTTTTCAATATTTGCAATTTGGCGAATGCGTCACTTGAGATGCTGACTACCAATGTCTCTTTCCGCGTAAAACGTCCCAAAATCGGTACCATTCTCCCTGATAACAACAATTGTCGACAATTATCCTCCGCGACAAAATGATTCATACACGAGTGACTACTCCGACGAGGAGCTACCGCTTTGCACCAGCTATTCGGTGACGTTCCCGGTAGAAAACATGGCTGCGATCTCCCGTGAAGGACGAATTTAGAAGTAATATTTATAGGCTATTGATTGTTTAAATTATTATAGACCACATTCGTTCAAAAAATCCTAGAGAAGAATATCGTTTTAATAGGGAATGTTGGGCTAAATAACAAAAATATATTTTTGATTATAAAAAAATAAGAAATGGTGAAAACAAATGATGAAAAACTTTTTTTATTAAAAATTTTTATTATCGTATTTTTTATAACAGCGTATCACTAAACACCCGCAATTATTAGCTTGTATTTTAAATTGACCATTGAGGGATATTCTTTTCACTCTCTCACTTGCCATATCCTGAATTTCTCTAGGTAAGAATCCACAATTAAATTTTAAGAAAAATTTCCTGATTGAAAATGAAAAATTCCAAAAATGAAAGAAAGGTCTGTTTGTTTTCCGATTGTTGTGTTTCTATAGACAATGAAAGACCTCCAAATGCGTTGCGGAAAAGTGTTATAAATGTACCTTGCGCATCTGCACATGCGCGATATTATTGTTGTTTTTTACAAGTACTTTTTAACCTAAGTTTTATGTCAAATAAAAATTGTAAAAAATGCAACAAAAAACAATAAATATCTACGAAGAAACGTCGAAATAGTTTTTTAAATTATTTTATAAGAATTTTTCGAGGTGCTTGAATTTCGGGATTTTGTACACCTACTTTGAGCAACAATACAGGTCATGTTTAAAGTTATGAACAAATGCAGCAAAAAACAATTAAAACACAGTAGAAGTCGAAAAATGAACAGAAACAAACGACGATCTGACTGTACTGACAGTACTGACAGTATAAACAAACTACTAATAATTCGTCATCCCAGTATTGGTTTGCCATATCTCTATTTTCGGACATTTTGAGATTTTTACTGGGTGATACGACAGATGAATACTGGGGTGACGAATTGTTTTACGACCGACAGTATTTCACAGCTGACAGAGATGCACACTGTGCAAGGTCATTTCGCTGCCCCGTTAGATCACAAAATAATCTTGCGCTGGCTGGACTTTTAGTCCTCTTTTCTTCTCTATGTGTATTTCTCACAACTAACTCTATTCTTCGAAAAATTGGTTTTGAAAAGAATACCTCCTTAGTTTTGTTTTCCTTTTTTCCGACTAAGAAGTAATTAATATCCTGAGCTTAGTTGGTGGGTGGCATTTAAGTTAAATAATTTTAGCTTTTTTTACTTGGTTCCGAGTAAATATTCTTACTGCTAATGCATTAGCATATTCCATCATATATTCCATATAATCCATATTCCATTATGATTCAAATTTTAAGTTAAACTTTTTTAGTAACCCTGTTTGGTTAACAAAAAAGTTAACGACCGTTAATAAAGCTTTTAAAGCTAAGCTTCATAAAACCTTTGATTTATATATAAAAGCTTTTTTGATTTATGTCAGGCCTTAACCCTTTTAAGAGTTAAAAGAGTTAAGGGTGCCCGTCACTCGGTGGCTTTACAAACTGCTAGATCGACGCGCTACTACTTTTAACTTTAAATTTTTTTTCTCACAGCCTTCTGTCGGTGTTTTATTTGGCAATTTATCAAACCAAGGAATAATATTACTATTATGTCTATATATTTTTATCTCAGTGCACGGAGCGATACTATATTTAAAGAAACCAGCACGTTCACGGGAAGCCTATTCTTCAGTTTTTGCTGGCCTTTTCTTATGCACCTTTTTATGTAAATATATTTAAAAAAAAAAACTTTTTTTTATAAGAAAATCCCTTTTGACTTTACAGATAAAAAAAATGAGAAACGAAGTAATCAATACGCTTCCCTATTTTGCATACCTCTAATATTCTCTCCAATACGCTCTCGTTTGTAACTATCTGTCTATTTTATCTTTAAATGCTCTTATAGCACCACATTTGATTCCTTTCATTCCTATATGCAATTCCTATTTTCCTTGTATCTATATACAGATTTTCCCATAAAAAGGGCAAACATAAGCAATGCTTATTAAGCATCGATAAGATAATTTTAAAATCTTTATATCCATAAAAAGTTTAAATAAAGCTTTTTTAAAGCTGTACTCAACTCTATTCCACATTGTTGAGAGCGTCGATAAAGACCCATAAAATTGACTCATTTCTTTTAAACATTCTACTTTGTTGCGGTGAATCTTCTTTTTAGCTACTGTCGGTATTTCACTTGTCACTTTATCAAAAGAAGGAATTCAAAACATCCAAGTAATAAAATATAATGTTACAAGAACTCTATTATGTGCTATTGAATAGTTATTTCTTTTTATGCTGCTGCTAGGAACGACACAGGCTATGAAACGAACACGTTCACTGAGAACCTATTCCACAGTTCTTGGTGGCCTCTCCTTGGGCTCGGTGAGCACGTTATTTCGTGATAGCGCAGTAAAATGTTATAACAATCCGCGTGAAATAACATTTTAGTGGATGTTTAAGTGTGAATTTGACATTAGTATGTGCACTAAAAACGGATTATCTCCTACGAAAGGTATGTAAAAAACTGTTTAAAAAAAAACACGAAAAAAATTTTACGCAAAAAAATAAAATAAAAAAAAAATATATATATATTAAAAAAAATTGTATAATATTACCCATGCACACCGGTCTGGAAACAATTTTTAGCTCAACATTCATATAACCCAAGTTTTTTGTCATAATTTAATTATTTAGAGCTTTGGCATCTTTTTAAGACTAAATTTAAAAATCTATCGATGCGTTTTTGAGAAAAACCATTTTCATTTGTTTTAACAAAAAAATATGATATATTTAAAAATTATTTTAGATATTCAGATTTTACGTCAAAAAGTGAGAAAAAAGTTTTTATAGACGTTTGAGCTAAATTGATTTTTAAGGGAGCTAGCGTACTTTTAAAGGGCATTTTATAAAATTTATCACTTCATCTCAGAAACGGTTTAACTTATTAACATGAAATTTTTACTAGACTATAGAACCCACAAATGTAAACATTTAACGTTTTATTAAAATTAAGTTTTTGACCACAGGCGTAGATAATGGGTGCCTCATAATATGTAAAACTGTAAGTCCGCCCCTAGTTAAACATTTAATTTTTTTATGTCATAAATTGATAATGTTTATTGGTTGCCTACTACAGTAAAAATTTCAAGACAATAAGTTAAACCGTTCCTGAGTTATGAAGTGAATAATATTCTAAAAACGTTCATAGAAACTTTTTGACGTATAATCTGAATATCTAAAAAAAATTAAAAATATGTCATATTTTTTTTGTTAAACCAAATGAAAATCGTTTTTCTCAAAAACGCATCGATAGATTTTTATTTTTAATTTGATCTTAAAAAGATGCCAAAACTCTAAATAATTAAATTATAAAAAAACTTGGGTATATGAAAGTTGAGCTAAAAATTGTTTCCAGACCGATGCCATGGATACAAAATATAAGTTCTTAAAGCGCACTCGAGTTATCGTGTTGACAAGTCTTTCCAATATACTCTTTTACACTTGTGGTTGTCCGTAAATAACGACATGCTGTTATGGGGGTCTAGCCCAGCGTGACGTAAAAACTTTTTGTAGATAAAGCTAAATTTGTATGAGACAGTGGAGTGCGGTCAAATATGATAAAATGTAACGTGATGTCACTTAAGGACAATAACAACAATAATAATAGCGTATTTATCGATGAGTATTTTATTGAATACTGTACTCAGATTAAACTTGATCTATAAATCAGCTAAAATTATGCCATGCCAAATGTTGAGGTTATAACTATTACATACATACATAAATACATATTTTAGCGCATTGTCATATGACAAGAACCATCACAAGATGTAGAATAATAGTAGTTTTTCTATTTTGCGACTCTTATAAGCTCATAATCACACGCATTTTGCGTGTTCTTATAGGCCCATAAGAGGTTTGTACTTTTGGTTCTTTTGGGTTGGCAACAGACCTGGCCTATCGCTTGACGTTTTCCGTGCAAATGTCAATGTCGTTTTAAAGTTGAATTTTCTACAAAATTTTGTGTTTGGTTATTTTTACCATGTTAAAATTGTGGCTTGGTTAATTGCAGTAAAAAAGAGAAGAGATGACTATAAAATATATCAAAATATCATTTGTTCTTAGAATTTTAAACATGGTGTAAACTGTAATGCCAATCCAAAACAAAAATCCCTAAATCAGTCGTCAATTTAAATGTAAGTTTTTTAAAATTTTAGAGCAAAATAGAAAAAATTGTATAAAGCACTCGTTTCATAACACGTTTTTAGCGCACTAGTACTTTAGAAAACTCGCCGCAATCGGCTTGTTTTCTAAACTTGTACTCGTGCGCTAAAAACGTATGTTGTGAAACTAGTACTTTAATATACTATTTCGTAACGAGTAAGGACTTGTCTCAAACGAGTTGCGAACAACATTTTTCGTTCGATCTACAGTCTAGACTCTTTAAAAATGTATATTTTAAAGAACTACCTGTGTTTAATTTTGATATTTCAAACTTTTATAAACGTCAAACCACTTTTGTCAAAATCAAAGCTATGTGTACTCGTTTGGATAAATGAGTGTGCATAGTTGTCATTTCATTTAAATATGCACTATGGACTTGTGCGATAGAAATATATCCTAACGAGGATATATAGTCAACATGCATTTTTTTATTTCGTGTACACTAGATCGTACGAAAAAGTGTGTTATTAAATGTCAAATGTCTTAAAAGAAATATATATATAACAAAAACAATAACAACAACATTTTTTTAATTTGCAAAAATGGGTTTCTCAGTGTAAATGCTTCATTGCCAATGCACCATAAACGTCGTTAAGGTAAACCTTTTCTTATAAAACTTTTATTTTTAATGGTTTACTAGAAAAATTCTATCAATTAATATGTCAAGAGATCTTACTCATCCCGTTTTTACTGCTTAAATTTCTAGGAAGATTTGTTAAGGAAAATGACAAAATAATTATACTGCCCTACTAAGGCAAGTTGTCCTATCTGCAAACATTCACTTTTTGAGATAAGCATACCATTGTATTGCTTTACACTAGCCCCATGTGCCTATTAAAAAGAAATGTCGTATCTAAAACCCAAATCTTAAAAATTAGCCTTATATGTTTGTCCTGTGTGGAACATTTTTAATGTTAATTTTTTAAATAAAATTGTCTTTACTAGACGAACAAGTCAGGACTAGGACTAACTTTACAGATCTTATTAATTTGATTTGATTTTTAGATCATTTTGTCCTAACTTTTTTAGATAGAACAAAAGCATTTAGCATTGTAATTAATTTTTCTGACAAAAAAAAATATTTTTTTTTCAAAGGATATCACGTATTTTTTATTTAAAATAAAGCAGAACCCAACGGCATATTTATTTAAACATGTTTTCAAAAAAGTGCAAACAAAAACAATAAAACTGGCCATATCTTAAAACATCTAATTTGCAGATAGGACAACTTGTCTGAGCAGGGCAGTATACCTTTTGTGACGTAGACGGATCAATTACATCTTTAACAATAATAATTTAATTAGTCTAAATTTCTTTTAAAGCCCCTCACAAAAAAGTTTTTGCTCCAATTTTGACATACTATGCAAATATGTTTCTCCAGTAAAATGACCTTTGGTTCAGTAATGACACGCAAAGATTTGTTTACCATGGATAAAATTATTGGTAACTGTTATAAAAAATTAGTTAATTTATGTGATTTTCCCTTATTTCAGAATAATTAATTATTCATTAATAATTAATTCGGATCCAGTTATTTCGAGGCCCCTATTTATTTACCGGGGGTAAATAAACATTTGAAACTATACTTTACTCTTGGACCTCGGAAAGTATTATCGCGAATAAAAAGGTTTTTCTAGGTTTTAAATTTCGAAAAACCGATTTTCGATGTCCGCCCGTTCGTCCTTCCGTCCAGAGGCCTACAAACCATACTGTTTGACAGGTCAGAACTAAACTTTAAACTTATGGTTTTTATGGTATTCTTCCGGGGTTTTCTCTTCTCCTCCAAATAAGGGTACATTACTGATGAACGAAAATAAAAATAAATCGATTTCCTTAAAAATGGCTCTAACGATTTTGCACCCGGTATGTGCAGATATTATGTAAAATTCACTAGTTTTTATTGAGTCACATTTACATGCAGAATCATGGAAAGTTTTTTTTTGCAGAGTGACACCACCTTTGTGTTTCCGGTAGATAAAAACCACAAAACCAAACCATATTTTTGGTTTGATTAATTAAAAAAAAAGTTTTTTTTTTCCGTTGAAATTACATTATTTGTTGGGGGTGTCCAATAGACACTGTCCATAATATTATGATAGTCATTTTAGCTCTCATTTTAGCTTTATTATGATTAGATTAGATAAAAAAATGTTTAAAGCTAGTCTTACGTTATGCAGTTTTGGAAATACAGTCGGTCAAGTAAGAGCGTGTCGCCTATAACGTCAAGTCGGTAAGAGAGAGCCCTACTTTTTTTCGGGAATATACTTCCTGACCTACAATTCTTTGTGCATAGAAACTTTTTCTGATACTTATTTTTATTGACTCAGAACGTTTTAAAACATGAGTGCTGCGTACGCATTACGGCTTGAGGCTGTCTTCCTCTGTTTGTACCCGAAAAGTTCGAAAATGACGCCTACAACGGCTGCAAAGTATATGGGAAAGTCAAAGACATTCGTCAACAAGTGGGTGAAAAGATACTGGAAAACGAAATATTTTGACGACTTACCAGATCGTGGATCAACAGGAAAGGTGTCGGCTAAGCACGAAAAAATCATTTTAAACATGTTTTCGCAGAATCCTCAATTAACCCTGTGCCAAGGGGCAAAAAAACTCATTCAGAAAGGTTTGGATATGAAACAATTCGTACTCATCTTCAGGCTTATGACTTAAAGTGGCGAAGTAGAATAAAGAAACCTTTGTTGAGTAAAACACAGAGTGAAAAACGTGGGTCTAGGGAAACATCGATTGAGAATGGAGCCAAGTTATTTTTACCTATGAAGCTTCCTTTTGGGGTTATGTTATCACCCCCCGGGCCTGGACATCCTCCACCAACCGATTGGTCCAGCGAACGGTGAAACACCCTGTAAAGATTCATGTTTGGGGTGTCTCTCGGAAAAAGGTTTTGGATTTTTATTTCTCTTTACTTACAACTTGAACGCTGAAAAAATGGTCGAGATTTACAAAAAAGTTCTTATACCGACTGCCAAACGTTGGTATGACGATAAAAATAAGCAGTGGATCCTCCAAGAGAACAACGACCCCAAACATCGGAGCAAGTTGTGTAGCCAGTGGGAGAAGACATCCGAAATCATCACGCTTGGTTGGCCGTCCCAATCGCCCGACGCAAACCACATTGAGAATGTGTGGTCATTCATTAAGCACAAGCTTCGCGGGAAAAGGTATACACATTGAAGCAGCTATCACTAGAAATTCGGACAATATGGAGGTCTTTGCCAAGGAATATTCAAAAAATTTCGTTCAAAGTATGCCCCGACGATGCCAGGCGATCATTGGCGCAAATTGAGACTGGACAAGTTACTAAGTTATTTGCATAGATCTGTCCTTCATTAACTGTAATTAAAATAGTATAAATATATTCTTAAATAAACAATGCGAGACACGCTCTTACTTGACCGACTGTATGCAAGTTTGTAGCAAGACAAAATGGACCAATCAAATGCGTTGAAAATAAAAGTCAGAGATTCGATTAGTTACCACAAACTTACATATTACCAAAAAAAAAGTCCAAATTTGCATAATGCAAGACTAACCTTACCTAATCTATAGATCTAGATCGTGAAGTGAACGAAGCTAAAAAAATTGTACACGGAATTCTGAAATGTCTGCATGATTTCCAAAGTTACGCGATTTCTGTATAGATTTTTGAGGTTTTTGCGATTTCCGAAGAGATTTATGAGCTTCTTCTTCAGATTTTCAGGATTTTTGAAATTTTCGAAAAATTCTCCAAAAATTGTATACTGACTTTCTACAAGTGGTTCAGCCCCTGATCTAGACCTTTTCACTTCTCTATCTAGCTAGACTTTATTGATTTTAAATAAATCGATTTGAAGATAACATGCCTGGGTACAACTTAACATCCCATTATTGGGCAACTAAAAATCATAAAAATTATACCAACCAATTTCCAAATCCGGTGTTTTATTAAAAAGCACTCGTGTGGCAATTTTAGCACAATAGCAGACAAAAAATAACAATTGCAATTCAAATAATTTAATAAGCTTTTTTAAAATTAAAGTGTTAAACAATTATCGCATTTTTCCTAATTATTATAGTATTCACAGCGCCTGCGCTAGATTAATATACGGTAGTTTCGAATTTTCAAAAAAAATCAAAAATCGTCCTAGACAAAAAATTCTTGGATATAAATTCGTTTCATGAAAAAAATAAGAAACTTTTTTTTTGAAATGTCGGTCTGTCCGTTTGATGTTACGATTTTTGTTAACATGATAACTCAAGAACCATTAATCCGATCGACTTGAAATTTTCAGGAAAAAGTTCTACGAGGGGAAGATCCCTATTGTTTTTGAAAGCAATCTCCGCAAAAATAAAAACGTTGTGGGGGGTTAAACTTTTTTTAAAAATAAACTATAATTTTCAAAAAAAAAAATTGTTTCATTTTTTTTTGTTTTTCGGAAAAAAAAATGTGATTTTTATTTAAGTTTTTTTGAAGATATTTTTTTTGGGAAAATGCACTTATACCATTTAAATAATTAATTTAATTTTATTGTCTTTTTAAAAGATTGTAAATATAAGACGCTTAAAAAAATATACCAAATTATTTTTTTCTTTATTAAAGAAAACAGTTTTTGATTTTTAAAATATGATTTTTTAAATTTTTATTTATCAACTAACCATGAGCATCAACGTCGTCGTTTTTTTTTTGCAGCCCAGCGTCTTTTTGTCGCCGTAGTCCGAGATCGTCCTTAGGTGGTCGCCCGGAAATTGTTTTCTGGGTAATTTCGAAAGATATATCGGTTTATAACACTGACATTATCAAATCAAATTTTGTTCTTATTATCATCTGATTGTCACCTCTGGGTCACAAAGTTAGAAGTCCTTTCTACCTTTGCGCTCTTGTCTCTGATAAAATGACTCGCTAAAAGTATGGAAGGTTCTCTTTTACAACAAATAATTATGTAGGGCCTTGTTTCTTCGTAATTTATCATTTATTTTGGCTGAAAGGTAGTTTACCTTTTTACCGCTTAAGCGGCAATTACCGCACACGCCATGATGTTTAACACCTGCAATATTTGAGGGGGCCTATTTAAAACTTGTCACTCACTTTTTTAAACTTAATTAAAAATAGCCCCGAAATAACCAAATTAACTCCCGATACGATACATCGAGGAAAAATAATTTAAGGTTAGCTAACACAGGGCGATTTCGTATAAAAAAATATGAAGCAACTAGCAAGTTCCAAGAAACGCTCCGAAGTCCCTCTGCAGTGCACAGTGGTCTGATTTTTTGCATAGGGTCATTTTTTGCATTCCTCATTACGAAAAAATAGTTAACAATTTAAAAAAATGCGATATTAAGGTGGTTCACCGGTGTTTTCGTCTGACGATTATAATATGTGCTCAGAATGGTCTCTGAGATTGTTAAAAGGTCAGACGGAGGTAACAAAAAAAATTGACAATAAAATTACAACTTTGAGGGCGTCTGACACTCTTTTTAAACCGACCTAGCCGTCTGACGATTTATATACATCATCTGTGACCTTCAAACAGGTAACATGCAAATTTTCAGCCGGAGCTCCGCGGAGATACGATCATTTTTTTTTCAGATTTTTTTTGAGTTGTCTGACGTGTCCTTTGTACCGGTTTTGAGCAAAATTCTTGCAGATGACACTTCCTGATGCTCCCCCCAACCACGTCACAAAATTCCAGCCGGAGATACTATCATAGTACCCCGCGGCCGCCAGCTCTTAGTCTATAGGTACCGTCAACTTCGAACGGTGTATTGGTGAAAAGTGTCCGAAGTCACCTATACCGTCCGAAGTCACCTCGGTTAACTGTACCTCTCGTAAGGTAAATTAAAATAAATCTATTTCGATTAAACACTCTTAAAAGTTGAAAATAATAAACATAATTTTAATAATAATAATATTTATGAAGTCATCAGAATAAATACTTTTAAGTATCATACAACGTATTAATTTAAAAAGTAATCCATTAGAATTAAAGAAAATGGTATAATAAATTTTGTTAGTTGGCCATTAGGAAAATGATACCTACATTAAATTTTGTTAATCACAAAACATTTAAATTTATCAAAATCAACGTGATTAGACATATTTATACAAGTGGAATCTCCAGTGTCGTAGCAAAGGAGCCAAAAAAACCGGATCCCCTATCCCACTAAATGCATAAGGTGTATTTTCCCAGTTTTAATTTTCAAGGATGTACTACTGGTAAATTTTACCAGTCATATTTCAGTAATCCACACAAGTAGTAACTCGCCATTATTTATATGCTTTAAAAATGTAATAGAGAGCCAAAAATACCTTGTTAAATTATGCCGATATAACAGATTGCTGCCAAACTATTAAATCACTTATCCCCTCTCCAGATATGGCATTAATGTTAATTTGTTTTCAGTATAACATATACAAAGCTAATGGACTGCCGTCTATTTAGATTAGATAAAGAGAGAAGTTCAACAAAAAGAGATAAAAGTATAATTATTATTGTTTTAAAATAAAATTATGCATATTTTAGGTAAAAATAACATTTTAGATTATATTTTAAATTACATTAAGGTAAGATATATTTTTTTTTTTTTTTAAATAAAAAACTATTTTTTTTTAATTTTTACACAGCTATGTGTACAGTAGGTCTAAAGTTTCCTAGGGAACTTATGACCTACTCCTTAATTTAACAGTCATTGATAATAAATACCCCGTTGTGTGTAAAGATTTTGTACTTGTTTTTGTGTTTAATAAGCTGTTTTATGTATTCTTTAATAATTTTGCATATAATGCATATTTTTTGTTGCACTGTGATAAAATCCAAATATAATATTATTAGGGAATTTTCTCTTTGGGTTGGTATTGAAGACCTAATTTTATGTTGCCTAACGTATTGGACTGCTGTCCATTGTAAACAAACCACTATAGCGGCTAGGTGGCGGGAAGGTGAAGTCTACCTAAATAAAAACAAAGCTATAGCGGTGAGGTGGCGGGCGGTACCTAAATGTTACACTCAAAACATTTCGGTTTGGCGTGGACCAATGAACTAATAACTCTTCTCTCTAGAATAGGCATTTCATTTGTAAAAACTGACAAAAACGTAGCCAACATATACATTTGTCTGTCTTACTCGCACAGCTTTGTTCTAACAGAGACAACAATAACAGTTACTGGTAATTGTTATTGTTCAGGCCTGAATATACCTACTATTTCTTTTCTTTACAAGCAAATCGAGATGTTGGCGATACTTTATATTAACGGTATGCGTATTCTAGACAGAAGAGTTGTTAGTTCGTTGGTGTGGACTCAAGGCGCATCAGCCAAACTTTTCATACATAACCTTGCTTTCCGTGTTTTCAGTTGACGATATAACAGATCGCCGCCAAATTGTAAATGGGATACAAACTCAATTGCATTTAGTATAAATATCTCAAGATATTTAATGTACTTATAATTTTCAGATGTTATATTTAGAGGGTGAAAAGTTCCAACTGTTAGTTATAATGCGGCAACATCGGATTTGACCACATACGAAAACGGTATGGAAAACAACCTGATAATAATTATGTGTGCCGTAAACTTGGACCACTTATATTCTTTCCGTGTTGATACTTATGTGGATTACTTTGCATAGACTCAAACCTTTTAAATAACTTATTTCGAATAAGATATTTAAAACGCGTCAAAATTTATAAAAACGGTTGTTTTAAACCAAAATGTTAAGGTGGGCCCTCTTCTTGAATATTTTCTGGCGATGCCACTGGAACCTTAAGAGATTTAATTTTATTGTTCGGAGAAAAGGGGCTGGCCTAGATGATTATACGGGTGTTAGACTGACACTGGTTTAAGCCTAGACATTCCGTTTATTTTTTTTTGACTTGTGGCATTCCTAAATAGGCAGTGTATACATACACTTGTATGGATTTTTAAGGGGATACAATTTACTGTTCTGCATTAAGAGTTAGCAAGAAGGTCAATTCAGCATATTAAGTCATATGACACGATTTGTATTCCGTTTAATGCAAGGTTTAAGCCTTACCCGCAGGCTTGTATAACCAAACATAACGCATAAAACTTAACGTAATTGGCATATGTTAGTCCTCTGCTTCTTCACCGATCTTCTATCAACCAATCTTATGCGCTTATGTATAATGATAGCGAATGGATAGTCATTTTTTATGCCTTAAGTAATGTCATTATAATATTACACGTTGTGTGGTTATGCAAGCCTGTGGATGGCGCTTTAATATTACTCTTAAAGAGTAACTCATTAGGCTATTATTTATATGATGTTCAGAGTTGATACTTTCATTACAATAACAGGGTCGGAAAACAGGAATTTGAAATTATTTCTAATATTTGGTCAGTTTGTTTATGCCGAATAAAATTATATGTCTGTAAATAGAAATATAATCTTATTCGGCATAGGTATGTATTTAAGGGAACGTTCAAGTATTACGTAACGCAAATTTTACCAAAATTCATACACTTCATAGCCCGGTTCTCGCGTTATTATAGATTATAGAGATTTCATATTTTGGCTACCCCCCCTAACACACCTCCTATTAGGGGGGGTTGATTGATTGATTGATGAAGAGAAACAAGATGAGGATTCGTACCTCAAACACTGCGGCCACCTGCGGGCCTATTGTGTTATTCTTGAGTCTCTTGCTAGTCAAACAGCTTCGTTTCCTTTATCAGGCTTACTAGGCTGTTTACTATTAGGGGGGGTAGCCAAAATATGAAATCTCTACAGCCTTGAATAACGCGAGAACTGAGGTATGAAGTGTATGAATTTTGGTACATTTTGCGTTACGTAATACTTGAACGTTCCCTAACGAACTCACCAAAAATTAGAAATAATTTAAAATTCCTGTTGTCCGACCCTGTTATTGTAATGAAAGTATCAACTCTGATGATGATACATTTAAAATTAAAATAAATCGATTTATCAAGAAATGGTAGAGTAAATGAAAAAAATTGTCGTGTTATCATGGACAGTGTTACGTGTTGAACTAAACGAATTAAAGATTTAAAAATTTGTGCATGTTTTTATACAGTGCGTACATTAAGTCTGGAATCACCCGATTTACTTTTCAATTATAAGACTTTTAAAAAAACGCTCGGACAGGTCGATTTTAATTTTTAATTTTTCAAATTTTGGTGTAAAAAAAGTTATTAAAATTTTCACCCCCTTGCACCCTCCCATCACAACATAGCAACCTACCTCTTGTGACACATCGTTGGAAAGGTTATTTAATAAGCTTTCTAACGGTGTATGCCAAAGCCTTATTTAAAAAGGGGCTTAGAAAAAAATTAGTGGCTATTTGAAAAAAAAAATTGGAATAAGTGGGTCCAAGGGGGTGAAAATTGTGATAACATTTGGTGTAAACCAAAATTTGCAAAATTAAAAATAAAAATCCACCTGTATGAGCATTTTTTTTTAACTTCCCAGTTACAAGTTAAAGAAAAAAATGCTTAGACAGGTCGATTTTTATTTTTTATTTCGAAAATTTTGGTTTACACCAAATGTTATCACAATTTTCACCCACTTGCACCCACTTATTTCAATTTTTTTTTTTCAAATAGCCACTAATTTTTTTCTAAGCCTTTTTAAATAAGGCTTTGGCATACACCGTTATAAAACTTATTAAATAACCTTTCCAACGATGTGTCACAAGAGGTAGGTTGCTATTTGAAGAAAAAAAGTTGTGATGGGAGGGTGCAAGGGGGTGAAAATTTTAATAACTTTTTTTACACCAAAATTTGAAAAATTAAAAATTAAAATCGACCTGTCCGAGCGTTTTTTTAAAAGTCTTATAATTGAAAAGTAAATCGGGTGATTCCAGACTTAATGTACGCACTGTATATAAGCAAGTAAATCAAATGCTTAATTTTGAGTATTTTAGTTAAACTATGTAAACGATCAGTTAAGTACTTACTGTTAATGTCGCAGTGGACAGGTGAGATAGTGAGAAAGATCTCAAGGGCCCCCCACTTTTGGGGCCCCCTGCCTTGGGCCCCCCGGGTGATGTTTTTCTTGGGTGAGGACTTTTTTTACACAGGAAAAAGGGATAACTTGAATCAAAGCAAAACGATCTTGAACCAAGGCCGCCATGGCTTTCAATATGTTCAACGCCATGACTGTCTTGGATCAAGTCCGCCGTGATCTTGGCATTTGGGGTCCTAGATTTAAGGACATTTCCTTAAATCAAAGCCACTTAAACCATTTATTTAAGATCATATTATCTTAAACCAAGTATGTAATTATCTTGATTTAAGATCATATTATCTTTATCCAAGATCATATTGTCTTACACCAAGTCTTGGTTTAAGATATTGACCCCACAGTCAGGTTCCAGGGTTAATAGAATGGTAAATATTTTGAAAAAAATTCCCACACATGTATAATATTATTTCGCACGCCTATGAAATATGATACTTTCTTACTCTGTTAATCGTGTGAAATTTGGTTTCATATGTGGTCGTAGGAAAAAGCACTTGTTTTTGAAGAAAAACTTGTTGCAACGCTATTGCAAAATGGCGCTTATAGGTATAAATTATTTAAAGCTACTTATCCGTGAATTTTTTAAGTAAGCAGATCAAAACAATGATACACCTTTAAAGACAACTGACGACAAAAAAAACAAACCTAACTTCTCTCCCGCGCATATCTTGAATACTGCGCAAATTGTATATCTACTTGGGGTGATGCCGGCAAACTCTTTACCGTAAGACAACAGGGGCTTCGAGTCAAGATAATAACTCTTGATTCTCTGTTACTATTTTAAATATCATGCATTTAAGGAAAAAATCCTTGACATAAGGATTTTTCTACCAAGAGAATAATTAAAGGAAACCAAAGTCACAGATAATCTTAAATCGAGGATACATGATCTTAAAAGAAGATTATTACCTCGATTTAAGATAATATAAATCCAAGATAATTTATTATCTTCTGCCAAGATAACCTTTTTTTCTGTGTAGTCATCAAATCAGCGACAACGCTTTTTTTTGTTTTTTGGGGTAAGGACCTTTTTTTTCTTAATCATCAAAATTTGGGTGGTTTTATTGTTTTTGGGAAAAATCGTCAGGGACATAGCTTTTTTTTGGGTGAGGACCTTTTTTTTTAAAAATTAAATACTTGGGGCCCCCAGGTTAGAAATCTCACTAGTCTTTTGCTTCCCAGTCCGACACTGCTTACTGTCATCTCCCAATGTGCACAACACAACTTTTTTCAAATTTTGAAAATAACCTTTTTTTTATTTTTTTTATATTGAAAGAAAAAAGATATAATAGTGAAATTTTGTAGGTATGTTTATTAACAATCAAAAAATACAAAAAAAATAGATTTTTAAAGTGCCATTTTTGGTCATAATTTTTTTTTTGAAAAAAAAATATCAAAAAACGGTGTTCGCCATGATTCCGGCTGTTTGGATCGACTGAAAAAAAAAAACAAAACGGGATATTATTCAGTATTAAAGTCGCTATAACCCGAACTAGAAGAAATTTTCAACATTTTTAAAAAACGTCCTCCATTTTGTTATTTTTTGGCCAAATTTTTTTATTCTAGTTCGGGCTATTCATGGTGACCACCGTTTTTCAAAAAAAATTATGCCAAAAAATTGTACTCTTTAACCCGTATAAATAAACATACCTACAAAATTTCACAATATGTTTTTTCTTTCTATATAAAAAAAAATTATTTTTAAAGTTTGAAGGTAGAAAGACCCCTTAAGTAATCATTGTCCAACTCTGTCAGTTAACTTAAATAAATTTACATTCCTCGAACATTTTTTTAAAGTAAAGTATTAAAGTTTCCCCTTAAAATATATTTTGATAACAATGGCGAGTAAATAGAAATGTTTATGGATCTTCATGAATAGCTTATTTCAATATTATTTTATAATTTAGATGTTAAATGTGTTTTTGGATTAATAAAAAGCGATGTTTACTCAAAGACCACCCAATGGGCGTATAAATAAGGCACTATTTACAGCGGTATTGTAAAAGCCTTATAAGGCTTAAAATAGGGTAAAGTTGTAAAATATGGTTATTTTATCAAGTTTTTTTACAGTAAAATTTTATCTTTTTACTAGGAAAAGCTTTTTAGCGGCGTTTTATTTTATTTTTTTCAACGTGTTGCAACTGAATATCTATTATACTGTATAGTTTTACAGAAAACACTCTCAAAAACATCAATTTTAAATGCAATTTTTATCTGCCTACATACTCTTTTATGTTTTCTATTCATGAAACTACTACGATATATTTTAGGTTAAATGAAAATTATAATAGTATATTAAAGTACTAGTTTCATAACATACGTATTTAGCGCACGAGTACAAGTTTAGAAAACAAGCCGATTGCGGCGAGTTTTCTAAAGTACTAGTGCGCTAAAAACGTGTTATGAAACGAGTGCTTTATACAATTTTTTCTATTTTGCTCTAAAATTTTAAAAAACTTATATTTAAATTGATGACTGATTTAGGGATTTTTGTTTTGGATTGGCATTACAGTTTACACCATGTTTAAAATTCTAAGAACAAATGATATTTTGATATATTTTATAGTCATCTATTCTCTTTTTTACTGCAATTAACCAAGCCACAATTTTAACATGGTAAAAATAACCTAAACACAAAATTTTGTAGAAAATTCAACTTTAAAGCGACATTGACATTTGCACGGAAAACGTCAAGCGATAGACCAGGTCTGTTGCCAACTCAAAAGAACAAAAAGTACAGACCTCTTATGGGCCTATAAGAACACGCAAAATGCGTGTGATTATGAGCTTATAAGAGTCGCAAAATAGAAAAAAATATAAAAATAGACTACCCCCAAAAGTTTTCAGCACGCCAAAGAGTGAACCACTGTAATAATTTTGTAAACTCATTCACCAGCTTATTTTCAGTTTTTAAGAAATCCAACAATCCCAAACGCACCTTTAAAGAGTTGTAGCCCACAGACTGACGTTTCTTAGAAATTAAAACCGTGTCAGTTATTGGTGGATTCCTGAAAATCTGTTAAATGGGGACGTAGTCCAGTAAAATAATTAATTTAAATTTGCAATAAATGTACACGCGTTGATACTTAAAAGGGCAGTAGTGGATGGTAACAGAATACTCCTGTTAGTTTTCACCGGGTGATTTGCGTAAGGAGTGTCTTCTATCTTGAATTTTATGGGTAAGTGCGGTTATCTCGCTAAATATGCATCTTACGATAAAAATCCATATTACCAATTTTGTTAAGGAGCAAATTTTTGTAAAGATAATTTTTTCTATTATATTGATAACAATCGAGTTTTTTGGCGCCCACTGTGACCGTACCAAAATACTACTATAAAAATTCATAATATATAAAACTTATAGAAAATTTCAAAAGCTAAAAGTTTGCTATTTATCCTCCGATGAATAATTTTGCTGAAAAATCGAAAAACAAAAAAAAAACACAACATGGAAATTTTTGAATATTGTTATTAATATATTCAAAAAATGATCCTAACAAAAACTGTTAGAAATTTCCTCCTTAACAAAATTGTTAATATGCATTTTTATCAACGAACTAATAACTCTTCTCTCTAGAATACGCATATAGTTAATATAAAGTATCGCCAACATCTCGGTTTGTTTGTAAACAAATAGGAGGTATATTCAGGCCTGAACAATAACAGTTACCAGTAACTGTTATTGTTGTCTCTGTTAGAACAAAGCTGTGCGAGTAAGACAGACAAATGTATATGTTGCCTACGTTTTTGTCAGTTTTTACAAATGAAATGCCTATTCTAGAGAAAAGAGTTATTAGTTCGTTGATTTTTATCGTAAAATGCATATTCATCTCTAAAATTCAAGATAGCGGACAGCCCTTACGCAAATCACCCGGTGAAAAACTAACAGGAGTGTTCTGTTACTATCAACTATTACCCTAACTAAAGTCCATAAAGTATGTCACGCCTAAAGGGGAGGGGGGTGTCCAGGAGTTTGTGACCTTTTGTGACGGGGGTTCTAGATCATCCTTGATATACTTGATATATCTGTTCCAATTAATTTTATGTAAGTACTTTTTTAAGCCATTTTTTATCCAACAACATAATATGGTATACCTGATAACAAAATTACCATAACCATGGTGACATAATTTATGGACGTCCCCAATTCTCAAAAAATAAAACTAGGTAAATTGACCTCAAAATAAGTCATCCTGGTCACTAAACTTCTGATAAGCCATTCGTTGCAAGATTATAAGCTCTAGTTTCAAAAACACTGTTAGGAATTACAATGCTTTAACAGGACCGCACTAAGGAACGTGTGATTTATTTTATAAATATAAACATATTAATATATCGCAATAGGCTTGTATGCATACAAGCCTATTGCGATAACAAAATCGATAAACCTGTTTATCGATTTTGTAATATAATTTAATTAAAGCATGGCATGTTTATGTTAAAAAAAATGAATAACTAGACTCGAATATAAATGTTTTAAATCAAAAACTTAAACTTAAAACTCAAAACCCAAAACTCAAAACTCAAAATTTAAAACTCGACAAAAAAAACGGGAAAAAACTTGAAACTCAAAAATATGTCAAATCTAACGCAAAGTATATAAAGTAGTGTACTAATTAAGGCAATTACTAAATGATCAATAATGTTCAATAAATTTAAATTCAAAAAAAAAAATGAATCATAAAAAACAGCATTGTTTTAGGTAATAAATGTATAAATTTTTATTCGCGAATAAATTACCTGCCTTTTTCTCAAAAGAAAATCTTTTCTGGAAAAACGATTTGTTTTTTGAAAAAAAAAACAAAAAAAAAATTATAAACAAAAATTTATCAATTATTTTTTTTACGAAAAACAATAAAAAAGTGAAAAGAATAGTTTTTTTCAATTGTTCTAAAAGTTTAACCCCCCATAACTTTTTTTTTTGGGGATTACTTTCAAATACAATAGAGATCTTCCCCTCATAGAACTTATTTTTTTCTGAAAAATTTGAGTCGATCGAATAATTCGTTCTTGAGTTATCGTGTAAACAAAAAATGTTACATCGGACGGACGGACATTTTCAAAGTTTTTTATTTTTTCATGAAACACATTTGAATCCAATAATTTTTTGTCTATAACGTTTTTTTAGCGATTTTGGAAATTGGAAACTACCGTATAATAGAGGAAATACGCCTAATTTCGGATGGTTTCCAAATTTCGGATAGTAGTGTATTTAAGATACTGTCTGCAAAGGTAAACAGAAACCTACTTTTATGTGAAGCCAAAAGTCAAACTAAATCCGTCCTGTAATATGATAACGGTAGAGCTTCTCCCCTTTAAATGGCAGCACAAATCGTTTATATTGCAAATGGCAGTTTTGTGCTCAGTTGCATTATTATGCTTGTTTATTTTATAAATAATCGTTATAAAAGTTCGTGATTCTGTCTTGGGTAAGTTATGATGTTAGTTAAGTTGATCCACTATTCATAATTAAGCAATTTGAAAACGTAAACATTCTACAAATTTCTAATCTAAAAAGCAGAAAGTTGCCTAATTTCGGATAGATCATTTTTGTGCATTTGATTCCCAATTTCGGATATCCGCAAGGTAATTATTATTCAGGATAACCAACCATTAATTATTATTTTTATAATGATACAACAAACTAAGATAAACAATTTTGAAAAAACGAAAATTACCTAAGATACTATAATATTCGAAATTGGGAATCTAAAATTATAGTTCCTATAGTATTTCGTAGAAAATCGCTTAATGATTAAATTACGTCTTAAATGTGAAGGAATAACAAGAAACATAAGCAATGGGATCCAGATCTACTCTTGAAAAAAATTTTTCGGATATGTCCGAAATTAGGAGCCCTTTTTTAAATGCACAAAAATGCACTGATTTTTTTTAACCGTGTTTTTTGGAAAAAATAAACTGTAATAAAATTGCTTTTATAATAAATCATGGTTCGCTATAATAAGTTGTATCTGGTTATATAAAAAAAATATCAAAAAGTAATACCGAGTATTAAATATTGAATACATTGTAAATGGTATCCGAAATGAGGCGACTTTCCTCTACTATTCTTCCGTATATGTATATATTATATATTCTATAGCATAGTAACAATGATAAATACATGATCTGTGCCCATAGTTATAAATTTCGTTTTAATTAATAAATGTTTGTTTTCCTAAGTGCGGACCTATTATAGCATTTGAATTCCTTTCACTGATCATAAATGATAAAAAAACTATGACTACGCGTCTGACGCCGTCTGATGCGTAGGATTTAATATTAAACTAATTTATTATTAATAATAATTAATTAATCTTTTAGAGAATTAGTCACATTTATAAATAAATACAACAATATTGCACAGATATTTTCCAAGTAAAAAAAAAATAAAAAAATCTATTAAATCCTTTAAACTTTAAGGATTTATTTTTCATTGTTCTCGTGTTATTTTATTGTTATTCAATCATTAATAATAACAATCAAACATTCACCAGGAATTAATTACACATTAAAAAGGTTTTATTACGTATACAAGGTGGTTCACTCAACTTGCTACAAGTTATTATCTTAATAATTGTAATTAAACCCAGCATATATTATTTATCATTACTTATTATTATACTATTCACAGCGCGTAGCGCTAGAATAGTATTATACGGTAGTTTCGAATTTCCGAAAATCACCAAAAAACTTCCTAGACAAAAAATTCTTTGTAAGAAATGTGTTTCATGAAAAAATAAGAAAATTTGAAAATGTCCGTCTGTCCGTCCGTCTGTCTGTCTGTCTTTTCGTCTGTCAGTCTGTCTGTCTGTCCGTCTGTCTATCTATCTGTCTGTCCGTCTGTCTGTCTGTCGTTCTGTCTGTCGTTCTGTCTGTCTGTCTGTCTGTCTGTCTATCTGTCTGTCTGTCCGGTGTCGCGTTTTTTGTAGACAAGATAACTCAAGAACGAATAATCCGATCCGAGAAGATCCCTATTGTTTTTCAAAGTAATCCCTCCTAAAAAAGTTCTGGGGTCTTTTAAAAAAATCGAAAGAAGCTGAAAGAAAATTCCGATTAACGTAACTTTTTCAGAAAAAAATACTTTTATTATAAGAATCTATTCTACTAATTTTAAAAGTAATCCGCGCAAATAACAAAAAAGTTATGGAGGTTAAACTTAAAAAAAAAAAATAAAAAAACTTTTTTTCAATTTTTTTTTGTTTTTCGCAAAAAAAAAGAAAATAAAAAAAAATGAAAAATGTTGATATTTTTGTTCGTTTTTTTTTTTTTCATTTTTTTTTTTTTTGAAAAAAATACCTCCAATTTGTTCACCTATTCCTCTCCGGTTCACCCCCCCCCCCCCCAGTTCTAAAATAAAAAAAAATGAAAATTTTTTAAAAATGTTTAAATTTTTTTTGTATTTTTTTTTTAATTGTTCGTTTAAAAAAGAGATCTTTTTTTTTTGAAAATATATTTTTTTATGTATTTGGGAAAATGCAATATATATATACCATTTACTGTGACTAGTATATAATGAATTTCATGAAATATGTAGCAATACATATTTTCACGGTTTGTTAATTTAATTAATTTTTAGGTTGGTTTACTAATTCACACTAAACTAAGAATTTAACTAATGTAAATGAAATGTAACAAATAAATCTGACATTACATTACTTAAATTCTTAGTTGATTTAATGTTAATCACTGGGTAAATTTTCGTTTATAAACCAACCTTTTATATTTTAAATTATTATTATAGATGGGCCTTTTACAACTAGCTAAAAGGAGACAGATATGTCTTCGCTCTCTTTTTCTCTTTCCATCTCTTTGTATTCTGTTTCTTTAAAATGATGCATCACACGACTCCCCTTTTTATTTAAAAAAATTGCCCCTTTTAAAATCTGAAAAAATCAAACATTTGCAGAAAGATAGTTAAGTTGTCTTATTTAAGTGTTCTAAATTTGAAGTGAATATTTCATCTTGTTCAAAAGTTAAGGGGAGTCTGACACACGGTAAGTAAGCTTCGACGAAAGGGTAGCAGCAAAAAACGCTCCGACTGAAGCCAATTTAACGTGAACGTGTTTTTAGTTAAATTTATATTATATATTCACGTATATTGCTTTCTCATTTTTTGCTGCACTCTTTCCATAGCTTTAAAACTGTGTGTCAATCAATAATTTTACCTAGATATTTGTAGGAGAACGAGTAGTCCTAGAACATCCTGTAGTTCAAGTAGAATATAGCTATAAAGAATAGTTGTTAAATCACAATAAAATCTCGAATAAAATGATATTACTCATTTTTTAAAATCCGCTGCTGACGACCTTGTCACAAGCCGAACATTATAACTTATTTATATTGAACACAAATTGACTAAACATATTTTTTTATGCTAAATAATACCATATGGTATTATATTGAATGCAAATATTAAGTATTACTAAATTCCACAGGGTACATATTTTTAATTATTTACATAAATTTTTATAGCTGTTACAAAAAATATTCAAATGCACACAAAAAATGTGGTGGACGGGACTTTTTTGAAAGTTCTTGAGAATTTTTGGTAAAAGGTAATTTTTGACTATTTTGGAAATTTGAAAAAACCATCGTATAATAAATATACTGAAAAACAGATTTTTTAAACCAAATAAATATAGCATTTACTCAAACCAATTATGCTTTTGTATGTTAAACGATTGGCCGTTGAAGTAAGTAATTAGTAAAGAGATTCTCATTTCCTTTTCGATCAAAGTAGTCAGACTTTATTTTTATCACTCAAATCCAATTAGCACAGAGCGAGAATTTTTACTAAAATTAATTTTTTCTACGATCTAATAGAAAAGTTAACATTTGTATAAAAACAAATGAAGTTTTCTGACCGAAAAATAACCTATTTCTTAGCATTTTACTTTTCTGCTCGTTACCATGACAGCAAGCGCAAAATTAGATTTGGCACGCTAGAGTGTAGGCAACCGCCAAACCAATCGTAAAACAACTGTCAAGTTGACAGTGTCAAGTATATGCTACGAGATGTTGTGTTCTGCCATTCTTTTAATATAAAATTATTATTTATCTTTAATCAAATCTCAATTTCGTGTGCTAAATATTTTTGTGTTAAATAGTTGTTGTTATGTAGGAATTATGTAGAGTTACAGTGATGAGGGTTTTTCTTCTAAACCACCAGATTTGAAAAAAAATGTAAATGCTGCGACCTTGTAAGGTTATAAATTTACTGCCTGTAATTTATTTATTTATTTTAGATCGTAGAAAAAACGTCGTTTTTATTACGACCCCAAAATGTGATTTCTGCTTTCGCTTTCAGTCATTTTGCGATCTTAATACAAAAATAACTATTTCCCATGCCTCCCTAAGAAAACCAACAATTCTGCATAATTAGGTGATAAAGAAAATTTGCCGTTTCAATCATGCCTCGAAAACAATTGAATTTTGACAGTTCTGTGCGCAAATAAATACTTTTCTCTGCAGAAACGTCACATTTCGTAACAGTTTTGCCTTTTTTTAGCATCTTGTATTTATTCATATATGTTTTTTAGAGATTTCAAGAAATAAACCTATTTAAAATAACTGTAGGGTAATTCCAGCATTGCTTACATTACATCTTATGCCTATTTTAACTTTTAAATGTATACATTTGTCCATTATATTAAAAGACATAATATTAAAATACAAAATTTATTTTTAATATGTCGATGTGACTTATTAGAACTGACCCATCGACTGCATGTCTATAATACAAAAGCTGCTTTAACCAAACAAAACCAAACATGGGGTAATTCCAGCGTTGCTTACGTTACATCTTACGCCTAGGCGCCCATCTTAACTTTTAAATGTATAAAGTCAATTATATTAAGACATAATATTTAAATAAAATATTTATTTTTAGTAAATAACAAAGTAACAAAACACATTTTTATAATTAGTATAATAAGTTTAATTTGTGATAAATTTATAATTTTATGTAGTGTTGCTAACGTTATATTTTGTGACATAGATTTTGACTTAAGTACATGTATATATTAAATGTCTGTTTTATTCCACAATATAAAATCTCTTTAAAACTAAATATGCATTTGAAAATATTTTAGAAGGCAGGCTAAAATATTTTAAATCTTTAACAATTGCTGAATTATGTATTAAAAGATGATATCTGTTGCTTACGTTACAAGGGAATGGACTGCCGCCTATTTAGATTAGATAGAGAAGTTCTACAGAAAGAGATAAAAGTATAATTATTATTGTTTTAAAATAGAATTATGCATATTATAGGTAAAAATAATATTTTAGATTCTATTTTAAATTGCTGGTAAGATATTTGTTTTTTTTAGGTAAAAAACTATTTTTTTTTTTGAGTTTTTATAACACAACTTGTGTACAGTAGGTCTAAAGTTTTCCAGCGAATTTATGACCTACTCCTTAATTTGACAGTCATTGATAATACCCTGTTGTGTGTGAAGATTTTGTACTTGTTTTTGTGTTTAATAAGCTGTTTTATGTATTCTTTAATAATTTTGCATATCATGCACACTTTTTGTTGCACTGTGATAAAATGCAAATATAATATTTTTAGGGAATTTTCTTTTTGGGTTGGTATTGAACACCTAAATTTATGCCTAACGAATTTTTACCGCATTTTACACCCTTACGCCGATTTTTACGAAAAACAATCCCAGCCTAGAACTTTAGATAATCAACCTGTGGTCCAAATTTGAAGTCTTTAGCCCGAAGTGTTCTTGAGTTATCGTGGTCACAAATTTCCCGGACACACAAACCGACAGACCGACTGACAGATAGACAATTTTTTTTTTTGAAGGAAATCATATTTTTTGAATATAAAACGTCCAGAAACGTAATAAAAGCAATAATTTTTTTTCGTATTTTTTTTACTAACGCAAGATTTTCATTGGGGAAAGTAAAAAATTCCAAAATTTAATGAATATCATAAAAACTTACCAAAATTGGCATATCAAGAGTTTAAAAATTACAGAAATTGTTATTTTTGTTTTTCAGTTTAGGGAACGTTCAAGTATTACGTAACGCAAATTTTGATCATTTTGGACCCTCACCCCCCCCCTGTAACGCTATTTTCCTATACCCACCCTGTAACGCTATTTTCCTAATCCATTGACATGAGCGTAACACTCCAAAATGACCCCCTCCAGGAGCGTTACGTAATAGTTGAACGTTCCTTATAACAAAAATACACTGAAATTGAGAAAATTTATCCTTGTTGACAGCACGGCTTTCTCATAATAAAGTTGCTTATTTAATAAAATCTAATTTGCTTAAATTTTCTTCAAATACTTAAATATATTTTTTGTTATTAATTTATTAATATACTTTGGGAGGGGGGCGAGGGGGCGCGTAGGATAACTAATGTACGTAATATAATATTATTTACCTTGAAAACAACAATCGCAAAGAAATCATTTCTTTTGCCTCATATAGACCTTTTTTTTTCAGTGTAATCTTTCAGCTATAGCTGTGAAGGGTATAATAACCTGCGAGACATTAAAATTTTCGATTAATTTTCTTGGAAATTTGTGATCACGTTTCTTTATTATTGTGGCTTTGATGGTGCGCCGCTTTGGCTCACCTTCAAATATATTACAATAATTATAATTAAAAAGATTTTATGATACACATATAATCAATTACATGGTTTTTGGTTTTTAAGGTTAAGTTTTGTCGTTTAAGCATATTGGATTATTTCACAATCCATTGTCAAGAAAAACAATTTATTTGTAAGTACCTGTACACGGTGGATGCAGTCTTTTGGCATCAAATAAAAAGTTTGATTCTACATTACAAAAAATGAAAAATCAACAAAGCAAAATATGTCTGGAAATCAGCCCTAAGGGAGCTACGGATCTTCGAAGATGGACATATTTCAACGGGAAACAAAAAAAGCACCAATAAATTTTAATTTTTTTTTAAGGCTGCAGCGCGATTCTTTATTTAAAACTAAGCAGAACAGTGTTCCTCTCCGAAACACCTAAATTTAATATTAAGTGAGTAATAGCCTTGTAAAAAGTAACATTTTTGGTGGACAAAATGACCCTTCCTCTTAATTGCGTTTTTTTTTTTTGAAAACGGTTGCACCTACAGTAATGCATTATATAGTTTTCCGCATAAAAGAAAGTCTCCGACGAACGAAAGGGGGAGGAATCATTCGCGCTCTCTTCTTTCTGTCAAGAGCGTTATAAGGCGTGCGTCCTACAACGAGCCTCTCACTTGCACACATTCCAAACGTATTTCCCGTAGCCACAGATCCATGCGTCAAATATATTATATTTTTTATGTATTTTTATTGAAGGAATCTATATTTCGTACAAAAAAATCCAAAAAATTACACATAAAAAAGTTTGGGGCAAAAATGTGTTAAGCCTCATACATTTTGCCGGCTAGGCACGCCTCAAAAAATAAATTAACTAATTGCCCTTATTATTACTAGTATACCTGTGTTGGACCCTGGGGTCTCAAAACGACAATTTGAGATAAGAAAATTCGTGAAACATAGAGATTGGGCTTGATGTTAGATTTTCTGGTGATGTCTGAGCTCAGAAGTGGTGATGGATAGGCCCTGTCTCTATATTCAGTAACGCAAAAATGTTGTGTTGAAGTGGAACTGTATATCATAGATGGTATCTATAATCTACTTTTTGTATAGCGAGTGACCGAAACAGCAATGGCCGGCGGCGATATTGATTGATAATATCGATGTACGTGCTGCGTACCGAACTAATTACTACTGCTTTGCCAGGTGACTTCGGTCAACCCGTATGAGCCGCAATTCACACATTGCGGCGTTGCCAGATTCACTGGGCTAAATTTCCTTTATTTTAAAGGAAAATAATAAATTTATATTATTTGAACGAAACCTAAACAACCTGCAAACCTCGTCGCTCTAGCTCAAATGGTACCAGAATTATTAATTAAAAACCTTATTTTTAGTACAGTCGTATTTCTCTTAGATTTATTTCCTATGCTTGTTTTTCATGTTTTGTGATGTAGAAACATCCCCTTTATTGTGTTCCAAAAGGCTGCAAACATCGTGTATTACATGCAATTGTCGTATTTAGCCCGAAGTGCATTCAACTTTGATGTCTGATGGGAAGCAAATACAGTCCATATGGTCTTGTTTTAAAATAAATTATGTGCTGACTCTAAATTTGGATGAGCAGTAACTAGAATTTTATTATTTGAAACGTTGTAAAGCGAAGGAAATGGTGTCGCAATATCTATTTGTTAGAATTTAACTTCTATATGTTGTGAGTCTTCTGACAATAAAGATACAATACAGTGGAAAGAAAAATTATGCTGACTGATAGGTTTACGTACCTAACACGATTTTTTTTTTAATTTCCGTTCTAGTTCATACATCATAATATGATATTATTATAATTTTACACAAACAAATAATTTCTTAAAACACTTATAAATATATAAAAAAAAAGTTACTTTGACAAAATTTCAGCTCTTAAAATTTCCCGAAAAATACTTTTTTATTCGCTTGTGTTCCAAAGGGACATTTTTAGGTTAGCAATGTTAAGTTAAAAGTACTTGTCACTTGGCTAAGGAAGCACCTGGCAACAATGCGGATTCTAGAGAGTCACTATGCCCAGAGTGCGAAGAGGATGAATCATCCTCTCATTACTTAGCCGAGTGTGTCAGATACGACAGGATCAGGTTGCAAGTCTTTGAAACTCAAAGACTCAACCAAGAGGAACTAAGAGATCTCCCCTGGGCCAATATCCTGACCTTTATTGAAAGGACGGGCAGGTTCAAGGAGGACTCAAATTAGTAAATGGCTGGGATTGCCTGGGGTGACAAAAAGGGCCAGAAATGGCCTAGTTGTCCGGCTTTGGCCAACCCAAAAATTTACTACTACTACTACTACTACTTGTCACTTGTGACATGACACTTTTGTTAAGAGTTTGTTCTTTGTTCTACTTTGGCGGTCCCTTATGGAAAATTCACAGATAACTAGACAAAACCAAATTAAAACTAATTTTACTTATTATTTTTACCTTTTTTTTGTTAAAAATATGTTTACAAGCCAATAAAAAATAGCGTATGATACACGGCGAGAAATATATCTCGGTCTTACGCGATGCGACCGAGAAACATTATTTCTCATCCTTGGATTATAATATACTATTTTTTAACTTAACTTAAAAAGTTTTAAAAAAAAATCTTTTTTCAAAAAAAGAAAAATACAAAAAAATTGAAAATGTGTTTTTTTCATTTTTTTTTAAGTTTAACTCCCAATAACTGTTGTTTTTGAAGGGATTATCATAGAGCTTTTTCCAGAAAATTTCGAGCCGATCGGCTTATTTGTACGTGTCAACAAAAAACGTGACATCGGACGGACGGACAGAAGCATACGCGCTGTAAATAGTATAATAAGACTGTGAAGAAAGGTTTGCTCATTTTGGCACTAAAATCAGCTGTTGGATTTAACACTAAAGAGTAAGGTAAGGCAAGATTTTTTTCTAATTTAAAAATTAGAAAAAAATCGTGCCTAATAATTTTATTTGGAAGCAAAATTAAACTTTCAAGTCCGATTTTTACTAATTAATTTATATGTATAATCTTTTTCTCGTGGAAAATCTGACTGATTTTAGTGACCTCTATTATAGAGGTCTATAATAGCCCTAGATGGTGATTGGGCAAACCTTTTTTCTCCTATCCTCAAACTCTACCTGTTTAAATAATTTTCTTATTAAAAAAGGTCGGATATGAAAAAAAGTCTAATCACAAAGGTTACCATTGCAGAAAGTCACATTTTCTGGTTCCGCCCTACTAGATTATTGCATTAATTTATTTCATTTAATTTTAGCAGGTTCTTCAGAAGAGCATTGAACTTTTCCGGTAACCTTCACGTTTATATAAATCGTATGCCTTAAAGCTCCGCAAATTCTACTAAATTATTTTAATTTATTGTATTAAATGCGACAACTGGTAAATGTATATCACTGATGATATCAGATTTAACATTTAAAGAAAAAGACAAGATCTATAAATTTTTATACTAAGGCCAAGAAATTTTGGCCTGTACGTAATAAAGCTCAATTGGATGGTCAATGTTCTGTGTATATTTATAGAACTTTTAGTTGTTAAACAATTATAAATTAAATTATACATAACTTTTAGAATTGATTACTATTACTATACGGCGATTATTTTGGATGCGGTATTTTGCCTCTCACTGCACGCATCCTACCTTACGACGGTCTAGCCGTTGAGTTGAGAGGTCGCTAACGCATCCATACAAATCTTACAATACCAGATTTTACTATAATAAGTATAGTCACTATAATAGTGATCCTACTTCTAGACTTACAGTAGGTAGTACCACTACCAGACTAGTGATACTAATCTATCCTGCTAAGCATAGGCGCCGACTTTTCAAAATCCCAGGGGGGGCAAATTATTTTGAAATATGTACAAAAATATATAAAAGATATGTGGGTTTTTGTATATGACAGGCGAAGATTCACGAAATCAGTCTGGGGGGGGGGGCAGGAGGGAATAAAAAAGGATACTTATTCACCGCAAATTTTAATTCATTTTATTATTATTTACTATACTGCCCTCCTTAGGATGAACGCGGCAAATCCAGATAGCAATGCCGTCGATTTTTACATAAGCGGTCACAGAAATATCGACTGTATTGCTATCTGGATTTGCCGTGTTCATCCTAAGGAGGGCAGTATAGTGGTAGCTCAATCATGATTATTCCCATATCACAGATGTTTACAGCGTATCCAATACAGACAAAAATAAATTTAAATATGCCTGTCAACCAGATATGACTGTCAACCATGGCAATAAGTTCTAATTTTAAAACATTAAATATATTATTTTGTAAAAAAGCCTGGCGCCGCAGGCAAAGTTTTTTGCGAATAGGTAGGTATATTAAAAAGTTTTACAAACTTAAATTGAAATAAATGTGGAAAAATTTACAAATTTGAAGGTATATTTTAGTTTTAAAACAGTTAAAAATTTAGAAAAATGCAAGAAATCCCTAGCGCCGCGGGTGTTTTTTTAATATGAGGTCAAGTTCAAAATTTGGTATAGCAAGTTGGAACTTTACAAAAATATAAGAAAATTTTATTGCCACAGGCAAACATTTTTATAACTTCACAGATTTATTATAGAGTACAGACAATTTTTCAGGGGGGGCTGCCCCCCTGTAATGATTTCAGGGGGGACATGGCCCGGGCCCCCGGAGTCGGCGCCTATGCTTCTAAGCAGAAACGCAGTAAAAGAGAGATATTAATACAATTTTTACAAAAGCGATTACAGAAATATTGGCTGTATTTATATCTCCATTTACTGCGTTTCTCCTAAGCAGAATGGTGCTCTAGTAGTACTAATAGATAAGGAGTACAATTTTTTCAAATCTACAAGTCCCTTCCCAGCAAACATTGGTTCGTTGGCCGCTCGTTGTTCAAACACTGGCGTGTCAATGTTTCCTACATTGGACCAATGTTGGCAAACCCACACTGGGCCTACGTACTGAAGAGACATCAGCCGCACTTCGGCTGCATACGACGGGAAAAACTGCCCTACATTGGTCACCCGAAAGCCAACGAAAAGCTTTTTAATTTTTAAGTTGTTAATTTATCATTGGCCTTAGGTTGGCCAACGTACGTTGGTACATAAGACTGCGGCCTTAGATTGGCCAATGTACGATTTTACGATCGAAATTATCGTTGGCTTCAAGGCAGCCTTCGGGCGACCAATGTAGGACCAATGCAGTTTTGCTAACATTGGCCCGTCGTAGGCGGCGGATATCTTCTCAGTATGTAGGCCCAATGTGGGTTTGGCAACGGGCGGCCAACGAACCAATGTTTGATGGCTTACGAATAAACTTTACGCTACACTTGGACACAGAGACTTGAAATTTTAACGACAGTGTTAAAAAATCTTTGGTCTGAATTTCAAGTCATATAGAGAAAGTGTTCTGAAAATATGTAAAGTGTAAAGTCGTTTATATTATAGCCTAATAAAGGCCTATCCAGAAGCTTGCATAATAACATAAAACATAAGAATGCGATGCCGTGATTGGCTTACAAGATACATGGCGGCACATCAAGCACGGCATCGTATTCTTATGTTTTATGTTCTTATGCAAGATTCTGAATAGGCCTTATACTGTACCGTATGTAATCTGAAACTATTAGTAGACAAGACTAATCTACTGTTATTATTCATAGTTTTTTTTTTGATAAAATTCCAACATGTTAACAATAAAATAATCATTTAAACCTATATCTGTCAAAATTTAAATTATATTTACCAGAATGTGTTGTGTAATACTTATACAACTTTAAATTTCTTTGTTAAACAAGTTGCTGCATGGCAAAATTTGTTTAAGTTTTAAAATGAATAAAATAATTATAATTGACATTTTTTTGTATACATATAGGTTTGTAAAAATGGAAGTGGTACTCCACTCTGTCAAAGAAATGCCCTCCTTTCGTATTACAAAAACAGCCAGTTTAAACAGGAACAAGAAAATTTATAAGTAGGTATAGATTTCTAATCCGTCATTTTGAATTGGATTAAAATAAACAGCGCCTTCTATTTTTTAAAACTAAAAATGGCAAACTTGATGAGTATTTTTTTTCGTTCGTAAATACCCGGCATACATGTAAATCTCCTACTTATATACATATTTTATCATGATTTAACTCCACTATGTCACCTATAAATAAATAAAACTAGTTTTGCAATAGTTGCATTATAATTAAAGCTACCATATAAGAATATAGTCTCTCATTAAAATGCATACAGCATGAGCTGAAAAAATTAAATCTTATCTCGTCGTGCAATTATTATTATTCTCGATTTATTCGACAAAGAAAATTCTTTAGGACCATATAATCATTCATGAGTACTCATACTTAAGTGCATGTAGTTTGAATTTCCCATACATAAATCTTCCCTCTTATGTAGAACGGTATTTTATGGCCTAGAATCATTCATGATTGCATTGTCTTCCTTATTAAATCGTTATTATAAGTTGAAAAAAAAAGTACCGATGTGAAGGTAAATAGCTTCAAGGTGAAACTACCATCCAAAAAGGATAATGCTTATGTTAAGAGGTACCAAAAATTGAATATAAGAATGTGTATAAAGAAATTGTACTGCTCTACTACAGAATTTTCACAATCAATGAGAAAATCCCTACCAAAATGTCATATAGCTGCTATTTCACGCTTTTTTGCGATCATCAGTGAGCATATATTGGTATGGTGACTTTCGCACCGACTGTTGAAAATTTAAAATACTTATTAAAAATAACTTTATCGAAAAAGTCCAAACCTAGCGTACAAATTGGTGGCTCCATCTAATGTTTGTATAAAAGTACTACACATTAGATGTTGCAGACCTGTAATCTAATAAGAATTATCTATATCTAGATACACAGGCGGGCAAAAAATTTGTCTCCAAGCCAGCACCTAGTACCTACACGGCAAATCATATTATAAATGAAAATAAAGTTTAGTGCCTTATAGACGGCAAACTATTAAAATCTATAAAGAAATTGCACTGGTCTACTACAGAATTTTCACAATCAATGATAAACTTTTTCTAATTTCACGCATAAGTTCTACAATCCTAAATAAAGAAAAACGTAAGAAAGACCTAGTGCCACAGGCAATTTTGTTGAAAACTTTAATTTTTAAATAGTTTTTTTATTCTAAATTTCACAAAAAAATCAAGAAAGCTCCAGCGCCGCAGGCGAAATTTTTTCCGAATTTCACACTTAAATTCTAAAATAAAAAAAAAAAACGAAGAAAAGCCCAGTGCAAAAAAAATTACAAAATTGATGGTCTATTTTTTTAAACAGTTTTATTATTCTCAATTTCACAAAAAATGCAAAAGAGCTCTAGAGCCGCAGGCGAAAGTTCTACAAATGCCACGCTAAAGTTCTACAATCTTAGACAAAAAGAATGTAAGAAAGCCCTAGTGCCACAGGCAATTTAATTTACAAACTTTTATTTTAAAACAGTTTTATAATTTCACCAAAATGTAAGAAAGATCTAGCGCCGCAGCCCAAAATTGTTATTAATTTTTCCTGTTTTAACTGTTTTCCCTGATCTGCAGGAACCCTGTACAAAGAAAACTATACAAAAATAGATGTACATAATATATATATTATATAATTATAATATTACAGTCATATACATTTAGCTTGATTTAAATTTTTGCTAATCAGGAAGTTCAGAAAATTTTAAAAATTGTAATTTAAAACCCTCCTGGTGGGGTTTGAACCTCCAAAAAAGCCCCCGTGCGCACTGCTCTGATTATTAGGCTCATTCTATTTCTTAATTTGGTTGCAACATTTAATGGAGATTTCTCCCGTTAGATTAGACAGGGACAAAAGTTCTACCCAAAAAGGATAGAATACATACATACACTCCCACTTCCATCCAACCAAACAAATTCTGTATTTGTTCTTTGTTGAACAAATACAATATTTACTTGGCCGGGCGAAAAGTGTAACTATATTAAAGAAATTACTGGCGCCATCTAAATTTTAGTAGAATTATATTATTCTACAGATTCATATTAGCTATGTTCGTTCGTGTCGCTCACTGATACACTTTCAGGCCAACCAAATAAATACTGTATTTGTTGTATGAAAAACAAATACAGTATTTATTTGGTTGGCTGGAAAGTGTAACACAAATGAGATAGAGATAGGGTAGACGTCTTTTGTTTCATAATTCTAGTTGTAGAGAGCTCCATTAGGGGTGATGTTGCTTATACCAACCGTAACGCTAAAACTAAGCCGTGACGCTTTCCTTCTGTATCTAAAGTAATTTTATGTGAAGCTTTGAAGTCAAAGATATCTCATGTCACATAAACGCGTCAAAATACACTTTCTTACTTTAAAGTTAGGTGAAAATATTACATTTGTGATTAATGTAGCGCCAGTCAAATCTAAGATTATTATCATTTGGTATCATTGATTGAGATAGTGGAAGGGAATAAGTTTTTGTCTTTGTTTTAAGTTTCGAGTACAGGTTCTTATTGACCGCGCCTATTATGCAATGGGTTCAGAGCTAGTTTCTAATTGATTTCTTGTTTACTTCATGTTATATAACTTAAAACCTATATTGCACCTTGTTTCCATTTGGGAATACAAGGTATTAAGACCCCTGAATTCTTTTATAATAAAAATACAAACCTAATGGGCACCTAGTTTTCAGTTAGAAATACTGGTCTTCAAATAGCAGTATCTAATAAAGCCGGTAAATATTTGATTAGCTGATCATGTCACGCACTTTTGAAATGTTTGTTTGTTTGTTCGTTTTTAACCCCGTACTATTCTACTTAACTAAGCATCCCCTAAGTCCAGGACTTGTGTGGGCTAGTATTAGAGGGAACCACCGGCTTTAATTGACTTTCGAACCAATATATCTAGGGAGTACGCCTTCGCCAAATTTCAATTATTAATTAACTGAAAAAGGCAATCGGTGCCAGTGAGGTTTGAACTCACGATCATTGGCTCAGTGTCAATGCTATATCGATGCCTTCGCTGAGATAATTCTCCCATTAAATAAATAATAAGCTGGAGTTGAAATTTGTTAGTGTGTTGGTTTTATTACCACATATAATTTTTGCGCAAGTGATATAAGTATATTTTAGTTTTGGATTTGGAAAAAAAGTGTAAAAAAAAGTGAAATTTAAAAAATATTTTTTTTTTCAATATTTTTTATGAATCATGCAAGTTAAAAGACGTATCATAATTTGTTTTTGTTGCCAAATAAAATTATGTGCAATAAAGGGTCAATTTATATTTGCCAAATATGATAATGAATAAATTGTTATACAAGCAGTATTTGCAATAGTAATCTGGTTTAATGTAAATGAAATGTAAATTGTCTTCGTAACTATGAATGAATATCTAAATCTAAAGCAGACAGTTTTTTACCAATAGAATGGGGTCAGCTAATGAAAGAAAACTATATGTCCGCCTACGAGGATTAATAAATGTATAATAAAGCTTAATCATGCCGTACAACAAACCATGATACAAACAAAACATCAAAAGCTAAAGTCTATTCTTAGAATATAGTCAAACTTTTACCTCAAGAAGGAACATGATGAAATCTACCGTATGCTTTGTTTGAAGCGTGAACCAACTACGGTAAGGGGCTGGTGGGGAGTGACTATTGTTTACACTTAGTACGCGTAAAGAGAGAAAAAGAATGTGTAAACTCACAGTTTAATGTCATAAAATGAGGGGTACAGTGTTTCCGATTGGAAACATATATAATTGTTTTTGTTTGTTTTTTAACCTCGTACTATTCTACTTAATTAAGCATCCCCTAAGTCCAGGACTTGTGTGGGCTAGTAGTAGAGGGAACCACCGGCTTTAATTGACTTTCGAACCAATATATCTAGGGAGTACGCCTTCGCCAAATTTCAATTACTAATTAACTGAAAAAGGCAATCGGCGCCAGTGAGGTTTGAACTCACGATCATTAGATCAGTGTCAGGCTATATCAATGCCATTGACCGCTGAGCTAAATCTCCCATACTTTGGATATTTTATTGTAAATTTTAAGAAACATTAGTTCTGTATGAGTTTTATATGAACTAGTAGTTTAATTTTAATAGATTTAAATATACTATATTATTAAACATAATTATAGTATACACAATAAAGTTTTTTACATTTTTAATTTAAGTATAATGATTTGAATTCATGATAAGGTGGAAACAACGCAACATCGCTACTAGGTAGCCTGAAAGTCGACTAGCGACATCTACATTTTACATCACAAAGCTGTATCGCGTTTCTGTTAGTAAATAAACAAACAAAAAGATGACACCTTCATAAACATTGGTCTAAAATTACTTCTTGAGGTAAAAGTTCTTTGAATATAGTATACTAATTTATATTGATGTAAGAATTGTTAATTCTTTTAAAACAATAAATTTTCTATCTATCTACTAATTTATAGATGATAATAAATTATAAATAATTTTATAAACGTTCTCAGTATGAGTTTTACTACTAGTATTAGGTACTTTACTTACCTACTGTATAAAATTTCCAGAATAATAAATATACCTACCTAAGTTTAAAAATAAAAATTAGCTAATTTATAATATTGACAATATTATTTCAACAATTTAAATTTAACCATAAAATTTAAACAAGCCGTGAATGCTACGTAATGCTACGCATTCCATTATATACTATTCACAGTAAATGGTATATTGAATTTTCCCATTTTTTCAATTAAAAAAAAATCTAAATAAGTTTCTTTTTTCGTAAAACGAAAAGTAAAAAAATGTTTTTACCCCATTTTACCCCTTACCCCTTACCCCAATCCTATTTTTATCAAAAACAATCCCAGCCTAGAACTTTGCATAATCAACCTATGGTCCAAAGCGTTATCAAAAAGTTATCGTGGTCACAAATATTCCGGACAGACAGACAGACAGACCGACAGACAGACCGACAGACAGAATTTTTTTTACGGAAATCATAATTTTTGGACATAAAACTTTGAGAAACGTAAAAAAAGCAATAAAAATATACGAAATTTTTTTACTAGCGCAAGACTCCTCGGGAAAACTAAAAATACAAAAAAAATCCAAATTTATTTTTTTTTTAAATTTGCTTTTTGCAAAAAATGGAAAATTAAAAAAAAAATAAAAAAAAACAAAAAAAAATAAAAAAAAAATATATATTTTTTATTTTATTTTTGCGAAAAACGAAAAATTAAAAAAAAAAATAGTTTTGAAAATTCGCAGGCGCTGTGAATGGTATAAATATGTACCCAATAATTTACAACGGGATCTTTATTTAGAACAGGGTTTCCCTTTGCCTATTTTTTCTCTATCTTGTTTTACAACTTGATAACACTGTTTATTTTATAATTTTGTTTTATCTTAAAGTTTGTAAACATGTATTCTAAAAATATATTCTCCTAATGTGAATATTTTTATAAAAATATCCACAATGTGAATTCCATGTAGAATTTAAATAACAGGGTGTTAATTTAAAAATTATTTAAATTAGCATTAAAATAATTTTAATTTAAAATAATAATTTTATCCAAAATAATAATTTTATCCAAAATAATAATTTTATCCAAAATAATAATTTTATCCAAAATATTATAGTAAACACTGAAAGAAAAATGTGTTTTTCTCTACTCCCCCAAATAAGGGTAATTGACTTCAGGGACGACTCGAGGAGGGTGTCACACCCCCCATGATAAGTAGTAGTCGGCAAAATTAGTCACTAGTCGGCAAAATCAGTTAGTAGTGGGCAATATAGTCGTGGCGAGAAAATTTGGTTTGTGTTGGGTAAACATTTATACGAGCAGAAACTGTCAGGGATAAAGCTTTTTTCTTTAGTCATCAAAATAATTATTTATTTATTTATTTATTTATTTAACTTTACAGAAAAAATCCCAATTACAAAGTTAACTACAAAAACAATAACAGATATAAAAAAAGTATAAAAGTTATATTAAAACTAAGTTAAAATTAAAAAATGAAAAGAGAAAAATAAAAATTAAATTTCAAAATTAAAAATTAAAAAGAGCCAAATTAATTAAAAGAATAACATATTGATTTAATACTACTTAAGC
Source organism: Brachypterus glaber (assembly GCA_958510825.1). NCBI lineage: Eukaryota > Metazoa > Arthropoda > Insecta > Coleoptera > Kateretidae > Brachypterus > Brachypterus glaber. The sequence continues at coordinate 56,591,305 of OY294045.1, read as the reverse complement.
TATCGTTAAATATATCAACTAGCTCCTTAATCTGCTCCAAACTAGAGCACATTACGTATAATGGTGAGGTTTTAAGTATGTTGGTACGTGGCGTTTCTAAGTAAAATAACGACGAGTTCTGAGCAAAGGAACATGAAAATTGAGCATACTAAGCAAACATGGACAATCAATAATGTTATGTAGTAATTTATATAAAAACGAGATGTGGATATTGGACGAGGGGTGAAAAAAATTTCTGACACAAACAAAGCTTTTTTTAGAGGTTTAGAGGTTCACCGGTGAGGACCTTTTTCTTAGTCATCAAATTTTTGGTAGTGGAATTTTTTATTATTAGTCGGCAAATATTACGTTGACACCCTCCCAGAACAAAAGGTTCGGATCGTCCCTGATTGACTTATGAACAAAAATGGAAAAATTACAAACATAACAACATGTCATTACTACTTTTCCCCGGAAAAATCACATAAAGGTTTAAAATATTTTTTCGCAATTTTGGTAAAGTCACCTTAACACGTTGACTGCCATGTGTATGAAAAAGTATACACGCTAGTTGGGTCCAGTGCGCCACGTGTATGCTTCAGGAGAACGCTTGGCATGGGTGTGGCGGGATGGTTGGCCTATCGTGAAATTACATGGCTAAAAACTTGGCCGGAATTTTTGTTAAAAATGTACAGAGGAGAAGGATTTCAAAAAAAAACACATATTTAAAAGTTATTGAAAAAAGTTTCGTGGCCTGTTGGACCTGTGGTTAAAAGATACATTTGTGGTTACTTTTTTTAACCAACAAAATGCAGACATGAAAATAACAATAAAATAATCAAACCCTTAATTTTTTACTTTTTTATTTTATTTGCGAGAAAGTAACTGTGGTGGAATCTCGTGTGGAACCGTAACATTTTCAGTTTATTTTTCTATAGTTTTGACCATATTTTTTCCAAATATCCTGAGTATGCCTCTGCTTTTAGAGAACCTCTCGAACGAGAACTTCACTTTTCTCGAGATAAACGAGAGAAGTTCTCCCAATTCCATCAGAGCTCTTTGGTCTTAAATTAATATACATATTTTTTATTTCAGGTTCCTCTCAAGACTTATTGCCCAGTATAATGGGCGCATTTGACGCAATCGTAGGCACAACCACAAAAGAAAACGAGCAAGAAACCGTAATCAAAACAAGCACCCCAAAACGATCTCATCAAGCCAGCAGCTTCACGAACCTGTCCTCCGGAGTCCAGAAAATCCTGTCCCATGTCCCGGACCAGGAAATCAGCAAAAATTTCAGTTCGGAAGAGTCCCTAGGCACAAGACGCTTCGGCACAAACAGATCAGTTTTTAGATCTCTAAGATCTCCTGAAAGAACACTCCCAAAACACTCTAGCGACCATCTAGGATTATTTTCCTCAAAGTATGTCCATAAAATTCTCTCCAACCTCCCTGATAACGAGCTGGTGATCAGTGCTAGCAACCTGAACGAAAAAAAGAAAAACACTAGAAACCACTCGTTTTTGTTCAAATCCGCGTCGCATTTGAAACGTTCTTCTAGTGAACTCGTGAATACAGACAGACAGTGTCTCTATGGAGAGAATAGAGAGTATTGCAGTGTGAACAGCGCTTTATGTGAGAGACTGAGTGAGAATTGTAGTGAACACGGTGAAAATAGTGATAGTTATACGCAGAAGCCCCTGGGTAGCTATTTGCATTCGTCGCAGGGGATTGCTTCGAGGATGCCTGTGGGGAGGAAGAATATGGGCAAATACTTACAGGTGAGTCACTAGGAATTTTAAATTTTTATTCATCATTTTTTAATTTGCATTTTAAACACCGCCGATTTGTATTATAAATGCATGAGTACCGATGATTGATCGATCGATCAATTGTAAACTAAGGACAGATATTTTTAATTTAAAAAAAATTATAAACATATTAATTTATTATTTCATTAATCTATTTTCTAATTATCGTAAAGAGCGATATTGGTAGACTGACAGTTTCGGGCTGCTGGCCCTCTTTAGTACCAAGTCAACTCTGCACGCTGATTAAGAAAACGTTTTTAGACTTTATTCGCAAAACGAACATAGCCATTAGATTGATGTAGACTTGTGCGCCATCTATTTCTAGATGTAGACAACTACTCATACCTCTCCTAGTCTGGAGACTGAAGGGTAGCAAGTTGAAGACTTGTGTGTCGTGCTTACAAGATTTCCGGGCAGAACGATCGAACGATCGACCGACAATTTTTCTTTTGCTTGAAATTGATTTATATCGACATAAAACGTCACAAAACGCAAAAATACGCAAAAAAATGAAACTTTTTGCACTAATACAAAGCTTTCCGAAATTTTTGTCATTTTGGAGTGTTAATTGTATGGGAAAATAGCGTTACAGGGGGGGGGGGGGGTGGGAGTCCAAAATGATCAAAATTTGCGTTACGTAATACTTAAACTTTCCCTTGTATAGTTCTTCGAATGAAAGAAAGTCTCCGACGTAAGGGGGAGGAATCATTCCCGCTCTCTTCTTTCCATCAAGAGCGTTAAAAGGCGTGCGTGCCTACATCGGGCCTCCCACTTGCACACACATTCCAAACATATTTCCTGTAGGCGCAGATCCGTGCGTCAAACTATACGTTACGTAATACTTGAACGCCATGCGTAACCCATGATGGATTACAGCAAAAACGCTACTATAGAAGAGAAAAAGATCCAAGTTGCCTGTAAAAAAAGTTTACACTACGATATTTCAAAAACGCTTTGACCCAGTGACTTGAAATTTGGAGCAAATATTTTCTAAGTAGTAAACAAAATTTGTTCCAAATTTCAAGTCTCTGTGTCAAAAATTTCTTGAAATATCGTAGTGTAAAGTTGTTTTGCAAGCGACTTGCATCTTTTTCTCTACTATACCTAATATCATTATAAAAAATAACTGTAGGTGGTATAAATTTTATATAATTAAATAGTTTATAAATTCTAAGTTTGCCATTTAATATGGTGTATTAAAAGAAAACAAAAACTTGTTAACCTTTAAAAATTTATATTTAACATATGTTTATAATTTTATGCGCATGATGGGTATTGCAATACAAATTTCTTTCTTTAAAGTATGTTAAACTCTTGTATTATAAAAATTTCTCAATTTAAAAAATATTGACTTTAACTGGATTTTAAACGGTAATTTTCTTAAGCAGAAAATAATAAAATCAAATAAAAATATTTGTTTATGGGGCCATTATCATAAAATCCTTACCTATAGTATACTTTTAGTTGTATATGTTTGTAATCTTTAAATTTATATTTAAAAAAATGGGTTAAGTAATGTAATAATCTTATGAAAGTATACTTACAATGTCAACATTGGGCTCATTAAAAATTACAACATTATAGCCAGACTTTATTTGCATATGGTACATCCAAATATTTTAAATTTTTAATATCAACTCTTAAGCTGGGTTTAAAAATTATATATTTGTAAATTTCTAAACTTAATGAAAGAGCACGACTTTTTCACGTAAAAATAAAATAAATAATTTAAAAATAATCTGCTTAAAACACTTTTTTTTCAACCATATTTGGTCGGTCTAAAGCCAAAGAGAACTAAGCGACACTTTTTCAAAAATATTGGTTTTTATTGCAGACCGTAGGATATCAAAATCTGCACCATGGACTACCAATAGTAAAAAAAAATTGGCGTTAGTTCACTTTGGCTTTAGACTTTAGTTGATGACCCCTATTTTAAAATTACCTACTCTGTTTATCTTCCAAAATTCCAAATATTTTTGTCGAGCAGTTTTACAATAGAGGGGAACAACCTTTTTTCACTATTTCTGTACTAAAACTTGCTCAGAGCCGTAGCTATGGGGGGAGCCTCCCCCCACCTACTTGATTGTAGCTGTGATTAAAACCTTAATGTTATAACGGGGTTTAGCCAAAATTATTAGATTACCGTTAATGTTGTAAATATCTATGCAAAAAATACGCATTTAAAAAAAACTTTACTATATTTTCCGTTATTAGCAAAGTCTAGCAATTTTTTTTCCATTCAATAATATTAATATAGATAAAGAAAAATGTGCATGTAGACGGACACTTTTTTTATATTTATGATTTAAACTAATAGTTACTATTTTCACGTTTCAAGGACTTTTACATTAGGATACAGACACTTTATTAATTGTGTAATATATTTTTAGACATACCTGAGTACTCAGGTACTCGAGTACAATTAAGTTTATATTCTTTGATTAAAAAAAATTAGTTTATTTAACACATGGCTTAAAAACTTGAAATAAAAATTTTCACGAAAATAGGGGATTAAATGTATTTTTAGGGTTGATCATACCTTTATCATATTAAATGCTTTAACTTTAGGTAAGTATTTTTTCAAAACTCTCGACTTTGCAAAAAAAATAGCACTAATTTCGTGCAAATACAGTTAAGGTTCAAAAACCGATGTGCCATTTTGACCCCGCTATTTTGAGTTTTTAAGTTATGGACATTGGTCTACATCATCATAATCAAAAGACGCCATTTGACACATTTCTAGAAAGATCAAAAAATAAAATAAAATTTTGGACCACCCTAATTGCGCGGATTTTTTTTTTCAATTTTTTCGTTATTTTATTCGCAATCAGCGGTATTAAAAATTCAGAATTTTTTCCCTATTTTTTTACTTTCCCACTATGGGTTTTTTTAGTCATTAACTTTTTTGTCGAACAAAAAAGTTGCATATTTAGGCTAAAAAAAGTTGTCATTTTTGAAATATTCCTCGCTACAGCCTTGAACTTGCTCAAAATCCTCTTTTCAGCTATATTTTGCAGCTCCTTATTAAACATAAATAATAAAATATCCCCTCCCTCTTTTTTCGCATAATAAAGATTTAAATATGAAATTAATTGCTCTAAATTCTTCTCGAAATTCTTATTAATAATTTCGACCTTTTAGGTCACTGAGATATCATTATAATTTATATAATAAAATCCATATATTAAAATTGATGAGGTGTCGGTCTGTCTGCTGATTAAAAATTAAAAAAATCATTCACAAAATTGGCGAAAGCGCAACCATTGAAAACGTAATGGGTTTATAAAAAAAGGTTGCGATAATTCCTTAAATTCAGATGTTTTTATGGGTAGAAAAAAATTGGGATCTGATGGAGCAATTCTGAGATCAGATTCGGTTTTAGCGACCCCAAATATATAAAAATGCATTGGTCTAGTCTCTATATATATTTTTCTGTGTGGCTATGCTATTTGAATTTTCGATGCAAAAAAACGTTGCAAACTTCAGCTTCATCATATTTAAGCCGCTATAAGTTTTCAATGGTTGTGCTTTCGCCAATTTTGTACACGTTTTTAGCGCACTAGTACTTTAGAAAACTCGCCGCAAGTGACTTGTTTTCTAAACTTGTACTCGTGCGCTAAAAACGTATGTTATGAAACTAGTACTTTAATATACTATTTGAATTTTCGTTGCAAAAAAACTTTCCTGTAGAAATTAGGCCAGTAATTTAATAAAATATATTAATCGATGTGACCTATTAGAACTGACCCATCGACTGCATATCTGTAATGCAGTATCTGCATTAACCAAATCTAAATAGTATATTCTATAACTAGTATCTATGGAATAGACAATATTCCGCGCAAGCGGAAAGTTTGTTATACAAGCCGGCAGGCGAGTATGACGGTCCCGCGAGCGCGGAATGACTATTCCATACGTGTTGTAGACTATACTGCCGTGCTAAGCTGAAAGGTCCTATCTACATAGGTTTAACATACACAGATAGGACCTTTCAGCTTAGCACGGCAGTATACTTTTTCTTCGACTGCAAATATGAAACACTGTATGGCTTTAAACTGCGGACAAGGTTAAAAACAATGTTTTTTGTGACTCGACATTGTAAATGCAACAAAACACATATTTTTAAATAAAGCAATTAATTTTATTTAATAATTTTATCAAATCAGTACTTAAAAAAGATTTTTATTTAATTTTGGCACATATTTACAAATTATATTGCAAAAATTGAAGGTTATGTCAGATTGTTGTGACAGATATCAGGTTTAAATATTTAATAATAGATAAAGCAGTTTTAATTTTTTGAACTAAATTGATAAAAAAATGGTCAAATATTAAGAAAAATTAATAAACTTTATTAAATTATTCAATGTTTCATGGTAAAATATATATTTTTGCTAATTATGCTAGAGTTTTCTTTACTTTTATAAACAAGAGATGGCACTACATGTGCTCATTATAACAGTTGATACGGAATATTCATACCGTATCTAGAGCTAGAATGGATTCATTCTGTGTTTGAAAAGTGTGTGTATTTGCTTACATTCTAAAGCAGTCGTAGAAAAATGTATTTTCTACAATAATTAAAATTATTAAATAAACGAATTCTTCTTTAGAGAAATTAATTTTTTCTGCCCCAGCTAATTATATGTGGTTATTTACTTTCATTCGCATTTTTATGTGGATTAAAATGCTTAAGTAGTTTTATAGGTACTTAAGCAAGGAATTTTAAGCCGTTTAAACAATTATGACAAAATAAAAGTGAAAAGTTTTCTTCGTTAGATGAAAAATCAACCTTGAAGATATGTAATGCTTCGCATATCCAAATACCTAATGCATTTTTTCTAAGTAACGTAAGTTAAAATCATTTTGAACGCAAAATTGATATTTAAAATTAAATAAAAAACAAAAAAAGCAGTAGCCGGGGATAGGATTCGATCCCTAAACCAGAGCCTGGACCTTTGGCATACCCCTTATCCTCCAGTGTCACAATTGTGACTTTGCTTCTCTCTTTTTTCTTTTGGACAATATTATTTTTCTTTTTTTTTCTTTTTTAGCATAACAATATAAAAAAATACAGCTAAATCGGGAATTTTTCAATACATATTTTTATCTCGGGAGGGTAAGGGATACAAGGAGGACGCTACACCACTGAGCCAAGGGGATTATATCAAACAAGTGTTTAAGTATAGGCTGGTACAATACATTTGTCAGTCACCAAAACCATTTTATTTATTTTATTTATTTTATTTATTTTATTTATTTTATTTATTTTATTTATTTTATTTATTTTATTTATTTTATTTATTTTATTTATTTTATTTATTTTATTTATTTTATTTATTTTATTTATTTTATTTATTTTATTTATTTTATTTATTTTATTTATTTTATTTATTTTATTTATTTTATTTATTTTATTTATTTTATTTATTTTATTTATTTTATTTATTTTATTTATTTTATTTATTTTATTTATTTTATTTATTTTATTTATTTTATTTATTTTATTTATTTTATTTATTTTATTTATTTTATTTATTTTATTTATTTTATTTATTTTATTTATTTTATTTATTTTATTTATTTTATTTATTTTATTTATTTTATTTATTTTATTTATTTTATTTATTTTATTTATTTTATTTATTTAATTTAAATATATCATTAATGTTTAACCAAAATAGAATTGGTAACAACTAATGTTAGATTCTTTTCAATAATAAAACTGTTAATATCTTGATTATGTCGTATTATTTTTGTTATATTCACAAAAGAATAAATATGTTTAAATTTCTTTATTGCTAATTGTTTTTCTATTGGAAAAAAAATTATAATAAAATTAATTCAATTAAGTATACTTATATAAAAACATATTTTATTGTTAACTCGCTCGTAAAAAAAAATATTGTTCCCAACACAAGGGTAAAGAGGCTTTTCCTCACTAGATTGTATTTGCCTCTTTCCACACTTGTTAGGAAAATAGCTATATCTACATATGACGTTTTTTGGAATTTTTGGAAAATTCGAAACTATCGGATTATACTCTTTTAGAGCTCGCTGTGGATAGTATAATAATGGATTTAAAATATTTCGAAACTGTAATAGAAAGCAAGCATCATGTTCAATTATTTTTTATTGTTTTGATAAAAATATAAACATTAATATGTAACTAATTTTTATAGTTCACTCAACTGTAACCTAATTGCCTAGACCAAAGGTGAGTTAATTAACTCAGCTTAAGCTATTTTTAAAATTTTTAAACTAGGCTAAGTATTTTAAAAAATTCTAAACTAAGAAATATTTTTTCCGTTGTATATAAAGTTGGGAAATAAGTAAAACGTTGGGAAAATCTCAATCTTTAGTTGGATTTTTTTTTTCTGTACTTTAGTAAATTATACATAAATAAATAATTAAATAAAAATAATTAACGGACATAATTATGTCCCAAGATATTAATTTCTTTATTTATTTATTTACAAATTAACAGGACAAAGTTGTCATAATAAGCTATGAAATAATACAAAAACAATATAAACTAAGTACGTATATACAAAAGAAAAAAAACAAGATATGCATAAAATATTAGTAAGTTTAGTTTAGGCTAAAATTAACGAAGCTAACGAGAAATATAAATAATTTTGGGTTTATACTGCGCATGCTTGGTGATAATTAACGAACTAACTAGAAATATAATAAATTTTATAACTACTGTAGTAACAGTGTAACACTGCGCATGCGTAAGTATAAATGGTTACCGTACGCATTCGCATTGTAGTCAAAAAATTAATCATATTTCTAGTTTGTTCGTTAATTACCCCCAAGCAGGCGCAGTATAGACCTAAAATTACTTATATTTCTCGAAAACATTAATTTTTGCATAAACTTACCATTACACGGAAAGAAATTAGTGGGCTCTGCGCTATAAATTATAAGATATTTGGTAACAGTGGCAAATTATAGTGATTTAAGCTATATATAAGGTACACGAAACCTAATAATGTTAAAAATAAATTGGAAACGCTTATATTTATTACACACACGATTATATTTATTACAGGCACTATTATAAATTTACAGAAATTAATTATTAGCACGGAACATTATTTAAATCTATTTAGGCTATAAATATCATACTATTTATTATATTTTATTATTCACTAAACAATTAAAGTATTTAATATAATTTTTTACACTGAAACAGGAAGCCTTATATTTATACTCGTATTTATATAATAGGCGATTATAATTTGCTTGGTATATGCTTGGTATTTTCTGAAAACGAACATAAACTGATTTGAAGATATATTTGAATATATGATCAGAAATTCTGATATAAAATTTGTTGTGTTCCACTACTAAAATATGTCGTTTAAATTATTTTTTGTCAAAATTAATGGAGATCCCCTAGCAAAAGCATAAAGCTAAAATAAATAAAAATAAAAATATGCCTTATAGCGCTCTCTTAGCTATAATAATTTTTCCGTGTACATATTTTTAGATTTATAATTTTTTTACGCCTGTATGCCAAGACATTTAAAGATGATGAGTAAAAGGCAGTGTTACAAATTCATATTTTCTAGATATAGTATAAGGTTATTTGAATGGATCTAGCAAAAGAAGCAATGTGGAGTATAAACTGCATATTTTTTTTGCTTTCTAGATATGGTATGATTTAATTAAATCTAAAATTAGTACCTACCTATTTATATAAATATACTTAAAAAAGTGTAATATTAATAAAATAGAATTTATGTAATTAATGTAATACATACATACTTTTACATAAACACAATAAATAAAATGAATAAAAATACTGCTGCCAACAAAATAATACTTTCCTCTATAGGCTTAGGTTCATATAAATAAAAAAATAAAAAAAAAATAAAAAAAAAACAAATTTTAAAATAATTGATGCAAAAACATGCGACAACTTTACCTAAGAAAACATACTCGCGCTTATTCTGGTGCACCCTGTATAAATAACTATTTTTAAATCTCTATCATTGCAAAATAAAGCCATTCTCTATCATTGCAAAATAAAGCCAAAACGGGCCATCGGTCTTTAAAATATAGTGATTAAAAAAATGTATATTTTTTACTGATCCAAAAAGACCAATGTTTGTAATGCAATCAAAAAGCCCAAGTTATTTTTTTATTATTGATTAACTGAAAAAGATTTACTTAATCAAGTCTATGCAAAAAAATGTTTTAATTTTTGATTAGTTTAAAATTTAGAAGGCTCTAAATCCGGCGTTATTTGAAAGTAACACTATGCAATATAGAGTTAATTTGCATCGCTAAATTTTGACGTTCAGGGCCGGCGCAAGACAATATGTTGACCGGCCGAAACCCTTATTTGGGATAGGGGTCTTTACCTCGAAAAAATTTACCTCGCAAGCAATAACCTCGAAAAATTTTACCTCGAAAAAAATTACCTCGCACGAAAACTACCTTGAAAGGACGTTACCTCGCAAGAAACTACCTCCCACGGATATTACCTCGCATAAAAAATTACCTATAAAAGACATAATTTTTTAATAATTATAAAAAAAACCAAACCAACCTTTTTTTTTGAAAAAGAAGGGGACAGTAATAATCTGCCAATAAATCCACAAAAAAAAATAAAAAAAATGTAAAAATTATAAATGTTTTTTCTTTGCCAGCAATGTCATCATATTTTACACATTTCCAAAAAAAAATTGTCTTTAAACACACGGTCTTTATAATACACAAAGTTTTTATACACCGACCCTCGATATAGGTTAACCGATTCATTTTGAATTATGTACTAAAACTAAAAGAAAATAATTGCCCTTACTACTTGAAATTTAACCAATAAATAATAAAATAGGAGCAAAAACACTACAATATACCAGAATCGCAAAGAAACAGATAGAAAATTAAAAACTACCCTTTTCGAGGTAAAATCCTTTCGAGGTAAAACCCTTTCGAGGTATAATCTTTCGAGGTAATGTCCTTTTAAGGTAATGTCTATGCGATGTATTATTGTCTGTGCTAGGTAATTTTTTTCGAGGTAACGTCTTTTTGAGGTAATGTTCTTTCGAGGTAATTTTTTTGAGGAAATTGCTAGCGAGGGAAATATTTTCAAGGTAAAGACCGGTCCCCCTTATTTGGCGCGCCCTACAGTTAGCCCTCTACAGTAAGGCAACCCCTGGCAAAAAATTGAAGACCAAAGACTGATAAATACCGCTGTATCACCAAAAAATTGTCAGGAGCGTAAGGATTTAAGAGCTGACTTTTTGATGAACTTTTTAAAAATTTTATTATTCTTTTTAAATTGTATTTGGTTCTATTCGAGGTTCTTCCATTTGGAAAATCGGTTAAAAAATTGCAGTGCAATTTAAAACAATACCTTAAACAATTATTATTGTTCATTCAAATTTGTGTACAAATCTCCGCGATTTTAATCATTTTCATCCTCTAATTACGAGTATCTTTAAATCTTTAAAAATCAGGTAATTTAAAAGTGCCTGCTGTTTTTAAGAATCTTATATTAAGTTGGCTGAAAATAAGTACTTTTAAATTTACAATAAAGATAAAACTGTGCTAGCAAGCATGGGTATATCTAATATTTTACGTTGCATCGCCAACGCGTTGGTCTGATCCGACCTGATCATCATCATTTGCGAAGAAGAAATGCAAAAAACTGCCAAAAACTTAGACCTAACTGGTTCATTTTGTGTCTACATTAACATCATTTGATCTAAGAGCAGATACCGGAGCGTCGTATTTCCAAAAAATGGTCGGAGAGCTGGTGACCATTTTTATTTCATTATTTGATCCCGGCTATATTTTATATACAGAGCGGTCCAAAAGTCACCTCCCCTCCTCTTAACTTTTGAACCAGTTGGGATATCGACTTTATATTTTGAACTTTTAAATAAGACAACTTAAACTATCTTTTAGCATATATTTAATACTTTCAGCTCTTAAAATGTGGGCAGGGGGGCATGGGGGCACATTTTTTTAAATGGAAAGGGGGGTCGTGTAATACATCATTTTAAAGCTTATAAAATTCTCCATTTAACTCCATATTTTTAAATTAAAAAAAAAATTGGGTTTAAAATGGGGTTGAAAATGTCAAAATTCCTCTAAAAAAAAACAAATAATTTTTTAAAAATGCCTAATTTCATCATAAAAAAATGTTAATTATACTTTTAAACTAATTTTAGTTGACATAAATAAAAATTTATAAAAAAAACTTAAAAAATCGAATGTTTTAGCACAAAAAATTGAAAAATCACAACATTAAAAAATATTTTTTTAAAATTTAAAAATGTTAGTTTAAATAGAGAATTTTATAAGCTTTAAAATGATGTATCACACGATCCCCCTTTCTATTTAAAAAAATGTCCCCCATGCCCCCCTACCCACAGTTTAAGAGCTGAAAATATTAAATATATGCTAAAAGATAGTTTAAGTTGTCTTAAGAGTTCTAAATTTGAAGTCGATATCTCAACTCGTTCAAAAGTTAAAAGGGGGGGGGTGACTTTTGGACCGCACTGTATGTCTTAAAGTACATTCAAATTAAGCTATTTTCAAATTGCTAGACTCCGGATCCGGTTCCTTTGGGTGCTAGAAGCTCCAAAAGTTATGGCAGTGACCTACCAAAAAATCTATTTTTAACTTGCCGTCATATACATTTCATTTAATACATTCAGATTAAGCTATTTTCATAGTTATAGACCATCATTCTGAGGCAAGGGGTAAGAACAGTCTTTAAAAAGTGCCTTCAAAATATGTGATACTTAACTTTTTAAAGAAATGTGAATTTATGAAATGACATTTTGATTAAATGAAAATTATAGAGACTTTTTAGTGTTGACATATGTCAGATAAAGTTTTTAAAGCCTTGTTTTAACTTAGCCCACTGAATAATTGTGTAAAAACTGTGAAAATGGACTAATCTAAATGTAATAAATGTAATTTGTTTGACTCCGTAAGTTAATAATATATTTTTCAGGGACCCCATTTCACCACCTTTACGAGGTTTCTAGCTTCCAAAGGAACCCGATCCAGGACCTGGCGATTTGCAAGTAACTTAATTTGAATGTACTTTAAGACATATATCAAATACAGCTGGCAGCAAATAATGAAATAAAAATGGTCACCAGCTCTTAGACTATAATGAGTCATTATTAATGACAAAGATATATCTCAATATTCCTAACGGGTGAAACTAAAAAATAAAGAGTTGTTTCTTCGCATACTTCCTGCAAACAGGTTTGACAAAGACCCTGTTGATCAGAGGCTCTGATTCAGAGCCTGAAAGTCGTGACAGATACTCCACTTTACTGCAAGAAACTGAATCACGTCCAATGTTATCGGCATTGTTGGCATTTGCCCAGGAAAATCTTATGCTCTTATCTGGAAAATATTAGCTCAGTTCCCCAGGTAGTGTCGCTGCCATTTATCCAGTCCCATTTAAAATACTTAGTTCCACCTCTTATTTGCTGGGCTCACCGATGTCGCTGATAGATCCGACTAAATCCGAATACATGGAAATAGCAACTGATGAGCTTCAAATCCATGAAGTAGATTTTTCCAAATCCTGTTCTAATCTCTGAAGCAGAACTCGTCCCGAATTCATCGTATAAGACACTACAGTCTTTGGTTCAAGTATACCTTGTCTTGGGCCTACAAGTTCGGGCTAGGGTGCCTCCAGTTTGTTTTCCAAGTAAATACTTTTAAAAATTAAAAATAAAAATAAAAATTGCTTTCCAACTCAAAGTAGAAATAGAAAAAAATATACATATCAAAAGTAATTTTAAAAATGTAAAACTTTCAACCCAGCCTATATAACGTCACGACCGACTTTACGATAATGAGCACTAATTTTTACATCGAACAGACCGACCCGACCTGCGACCTTTTGTGTCCCTGGTACAAGTGTCTGCATTTCGCTGCCGCAATATAGACAGGAAAAAATAGCGAAGAACGTGTACTAGGTCTATTAGCATACTCAATTTAGATTAAAAACCAGATATTACACTTCTGAAAAGTAACAACTGAAAAAATCTGAGCTAAAACCAGCTTTGAAAGTTAAACGACCTTTGGAAATTGCATAATGATTTAATGAGGAATTTGCTTTTAACACGTCCTAAAAGCATCTCAAAATACTATTAGAGAATTCTAGACGCCAGTGACGGTCCATCATCTCAAATTATAAAAGCCCGAGAAATAGTATGTTTTCAGGAGTATTTTTGTAGAAAAAGAAATTTTATATTCAGAGAATTCGGGTGTAAACAAAATATAAGCAGTAGAATTCAGATGTAACGAATGCGTTATGTTTTTCAGACGCGAGGGCCTTTTTTTAGTCATCACAATTTTCCGTCAGGATGTCGGATAACTCAAACGGTAGTGCAGCGCCACCGATCTAGTGTCCTTACTAGACCTATAGGGGTCGTGCACAAATTACGTAAGCTTTTTAGGGGAGGGGGTTGTCAAAATTTTTTGTAGGATTTTTCCTTTTGCCTAAAATAAACTTATTTTTGAAATTAAGTTAAAATTTTCATTTTTAATTAATATTGTTAAATAAATAGTGAGTAGTAGACTTTTATTATTTTTAAAATGCACCTATATATTATATCATGCACATGAGCGGATCTAGGGGAGCAATTGGTGCAAAGGTATGTATAAATGCTGAAGTGGTATCTAACGTATGATCTCACATAGGAAGGGGGTCAAAAATCCTTAAAAAATGCCTTACGTAATTTGTGCCCAATATCCCAATTTTATGATAACGTTTTTTCTTACTTAAATTATTTAAAATTATTGCATAAATTATCGTTATGCAAATTTGGAATAATTAGACCAACGCTTTCTAACTCTAATTAGTATTGATTTTATTTGTTCTGTATTGATTCACACCTTTGCAGAGTTCGATACATTTAATTTGCATTTGTTTTACTTTCCGCTTTTGGATAAAAATTGGAAAAGTCTTGCTTTAGTAAAAATAGTATATTGTTTTACTTAGAAGAAAATTGGTGAAGCTGGAGCTAAAGTGGTCTAACTAACAAAATGTAAACATGGAGAAAATGAAGAAAACGCGTTTTGACTTATAATTTAATCACTTTTACCTTTAAAACAAAACTTTTTGGGCATATGTTAACATAAAATATAAAAAAACTTATTTCATTAAAATAACTTTAGTTTTGGGTGCCTTTAATTATTACGCGACACTTTTTAGAAAAAAACTCATAGTCTCTTTTCACACAAAAGTTTTTTTTTTCGGTAAGTTAGCACAGTAGGTGTAAAATAAACCTAACCATATAATATAATTTTAATTATTTTAATGCCATTTTAAAGCTATTTCATATATAAATTTTAGAAATCGCTATTTTCGCCAAAAGTAAAAAAGGGTAAGTGGTCTAACTAACATTGTTTTCAACACTCGTTATTTCCCAAAAAAAAACAACTATTGCAACAGTTATACATGAAATAGTGTAGTACTACCTTTAAACTATACTATAAAATTATTTTTGGGTGTGTCCAAGTATTACGTAACACTTTTTAGGGTATACTAAATGAGCCTGTTTTTATAAAGAACAAGGTCACAATATGAATAATTTTAGCTAAAAACGCACAAAAAATGTTGTATAGAATATAAAAAAACCGACAAATACAATTTTAATTAGTTTTATGCCACTTTTAAGCTATTTCACACATAAATTTTAGAAACTGCTATTTTTGCCAAAAGTGAAATAGCTAAAGTGGTCTAACTAACAATGTTTTCAACACTCGTTATTTCCCAAACAAAACCAACTATTGCAACAACTATGCATTAAATGCTGTAGTACTACCTTTATAATATACTATAAAATTATTTTTGGGTGTGTCCAAGTATTACGTAACACCTTTTGGGGTATACATAATAAGCCTATTTTTTACAAAAAATGTTTTTTTTTACAAAAAAGGCTCATTTAGTACACCCTAAATAGTGTTACGTAATACTTGGACACGCCCAAAAATAATTTTATAGTATAGTTTAAAGGTAGTACTACACATTTCACGCATAATTGTTGCAATAGTTGGTTTTGTTTGGGAAATAACGAGTGTTGGAAACAATGTTAGTTAGACCACTTTAGCTTTTTCACTTTTGGCAAAAATAGCAATTTCTAAAATTTATGTGTGAAATAGCTTTAAAATGACATTAAATTAATTTTAATCTTATTTGGTGGGTCTTTTTATGTTCTACACAACGTTTCTTGTGCGTTTTTAGCTAAAATTATTCATATTGTGACCCTTTTTTTTTGTAAAAAACAGGCTTATTTAGTATAACCCAAAAAGTGTTGCGAATACTTGGGCACACCAAAAAATAATTTTATTATATTATATAAAGCTCGATTATATATATTTTTTGCAAATATTATTTAGAAATAGGAAAATACATATTTAAAATACAATGAGCAAAACCGTTTTTAACAAATTTAAAAAAGAAATAAATGTAGTTCCTAAATGTTATCGTTTAAATTAAGGGGTTTGGGCAGGTTTATAGACCTAAAATACGTTTAAACTATAAATATATAATGTCTAGTATTGAAATATGGCCGTAACTCATTTTCGCCAAAAATGTTAGTTAGACCACTTTAGCTCCAGCTTCAACAGCTTTTTTTTTACTAGTCTGTAGAAACTACAGACGAGTAAAAAAAGCACTTTTCCTCAGTGAAACATACTATTTTTTCTTTAAGCATCCTATATATATATATACTTAAATATTAATTTTTGAATTTAATTTATTTAGTAATAAAGTATGTTTTTTTTTTAATTAAAATAGGCCAATAAAACAATTTCGAAATAAACTTAAACCTTCTTAGCTCATTTTAAATTTTTTTTGTAGGCTAAATCGTACACTTTTCGCGATTTCGATGGTAACTTGTCTAATGTAGCATTTGCAATTTCGGAGAGATTTGTAGGTGTATAAACCAATCATTTTTAATCAATTTCACAAAAGGTTTTTGCACAGAATCTCGAGTCAACCACCTGTCTACATAATAAACAAACAAGTTTGAAGTAATAAAATCTCAGAATCTTTTTCATTTTCTTCCTATTTTTTATTATTTTTTTTTTTTTTGTAAAAAATAGGAAAAAGTAATGTTTTTTTTTCAGCATTAATACTGCTGCAGCAGTGCTGCAGTATTCAAGGTAGTAGGATAATGGCACCTTCAAGACTCGACTCTTCGACTATGAAAGCGTAGCGAATAACTAATTATTTGAAAACGTGTGTTTAATTTGAATTCTTTTGTTATGCTAAACATGAAATATTTGGAAAAAAATATATGAAACCAATGGTTTCAGGGTTGTTTTGAAATAAACACTTTAAGAAATTTTAAAAGATTTGTAAACATCCTTTTAAGACAAAGTTTTGCCTAAACATACCAAAGAGTAAAATTAGGTATTTATAACAAACTATGAATTTTTTGCTCTTCAGCATGTCTAATATATTATAAAAAAAATAATTTAGATCTGAAACAACTACACTTCCAGATATCTATTTTTATAGATACCATATAATGCAAACTTTTAAAATTATTCCGAATTTTCTTTTGTATGAGCTTCTCTATGGTATATTTAAAAACTATAATTATGTCGTGTGTGGAGACTTAAACATAGATTACCTTGATTATTTTTTAACGTTTTTATCAACCAATCATTTAACAATATTTCTGGCCACATCTATTTCTGTCCAATCAGATTATAGCTATATTGGGAATTTTCTACTGTAGAAAATTCTATGGTCTGTTTTTTCAAGCAAGAGAGTAAATTAAAAATCGCACAGTGAATATTTTCAAAACAGATTCAAATATTGGATGTGCAAATACACTGCGTAGTTTATTTTATATGGAGAATAACTTTTATTTTTGAAGTAATAGGCAGATTTAAGCAATGTATCTTTTTACCTCACCTTACCTTATACACATTTGTAGTTTGCGTACCAGCTGCATAATCATGTTTTAAAAGTAACATTGTGACTCACTTTTAATTTTTAATTCCAATATAAATTAAAATATGTAATAAACTTTTATAGTAGGTACCTAATTATCGACGATTTTAACAAATTAAGTACCTACTTAAATTATTATCATTTAAAAGGAAGTACCTACATGAATTTACAATTAAAACATTTTTAATTTATAAAAAAATATATGTTAATCAAAATTCCTATTATATCTATAAGTAACCGCCTAAGTACAGTTAAACCGTGTTAAACGTTTCAAGTTAATATCCTTATTGTTTTTAAAATGACCGTAGATAACAAAAAGAGGTTTAAATGTTAATAAAAGTTTGTCATTTATTTTTATTGTGGCTTAATAACAATTTACAATTTAATTAATATAATTTTCATTATAAGGTAAACTCGTTGAAGTATCACCCATGACACCCCGGTCTGGAAACGATTTTTAGCTCAACTTTCACATAACCCAAGTTTTTTTTCATATTTTAATTATTTAGAGCTTTGGCATCTTTTTAAGACCAAATTTAAAAAAATCTATCGATGCGTATTTGAGAAAAACGATTTTCATTTGTTTTAACAAAAAAAATGACATATTTAATTTTTTTTTGGATAATTAGATTTTAAGTCAAAAAGATGCTCTGTGTCGGACTGGACAGCGAAAGGCTAGTGAGATTTATAAGGGCCCCAAGTATAAAATCTTTTTTAAATCTTTTTTTTTATTTTCCTCCTATTTTGATGACTAAAATTAATTTTTGCCCCTGCCAGAAATTTCGATGACTAAAAAAAACACCCCTCACCACCAATTTTTTTTTAACCCTGACAAAATAAACATCAACCGGCGGGGGTCCCAAAACTATGAGGGGCCCCCAAAATTGGGGTTATTTCACCTGTCCAGTCTGACACTACAGAAATGGCAGAATTGCCTAGTGGGGTGAAATAGAGAGCTACCTCATGATTATTATAAAACGTTAAACCAAATCTTTCTTTGTTGACTGTACCGTATACTATCTATTATGTACAAACACGCGTTTAGCTTTTTTTTGTTCAAATCGATAAAGATCAGGATTATTTTAATAGCGCATTTAAATCCTTTGATTTTACAAAAGGGACCGCTAACTATGCGTTCAATTGTTTTAACGGTACGGGCATTAAAATAAGTTATGTTTGCGTTTCCGTTATTGTTTCTCGACAATTACTTGCAAGTAAATTACTGCATTCTACTGTAATTCAATTTAAACGGGGCATCAAAAAGTATAAAACAACCCGTGAAGATATGTAATACTACGCATTCCATTATATACTATTCACAGATGATTGTATGTTGCATTTTTCCAAATAACGCACTTTAAAAATAAAATAAAAAAAAAGTCAAAAAATGTATTTTTTCAAAAATATTTATTTTTTCGAAAAACGAAAGATTTAATTTTTTTTTAATGTTTCTTTTTGAATTTTTTAAAAGTTTAACCCCTATAACTTTTTTGTTTTTACGGAATTACTTTCAAAGGCAATAGGAATTTTTCTCTCATAGAACTTGATTTTTCCTGAAAATTTCAAGTTGATCTAACGGACGGACAGACGGACAGTTTCTTATTTTTTCATGAAACATATTTGTATCTAAGAATTTTTTGTCTAGGACTTTTTTTGGCGATTTTGGGAAATTAGAAAAAGTACCGTATTATACTATTCGACCACTACGCGCTGTGAATAGTATAAGGCAGACTGGCCAACTAAGAATTTTTAGGCTTATGTTTAAATAAAAAAAATACTCAAAACAAATTTTCTATAAATTTTTTTTTAAACTTTTGAAAATAAGGAATAAATAGTTATTTTCTTAAAGAGTGTATTAAGTAGCATTTTATCCACGCAAAGAATATTAGCCGTCAGGCCGAGTGGGCTCATATTCTTAAAAAATGAGTTGAGAATTTAATTTTATCCAACATCTTTTATTTTTAAATAAAAATCTATACATTTTGCGAAAAATTATGTCAAAAATAATAAGATTAAGTTTTCTTAATGCTAAAATAATAGGTAGCCATGGCCTAAGTATGCCTACTAAAAATAAACACTTGCTAGTTTTACATTTCTTACAAACGTCAAAATGGTGATGACAGAATTTTTAATAAAAACAGTATTTTATTCAAAAACTAAAGAATGATTTGGGGTTTTCTTTAACTTTTATGGTTTAGTTAACGTGCTTCTATTTATAGAATAGTTATAATACTTAATTAATAGGGTATGTAACTAATTTTGGGTGAGATCAAAAGCTGTACGTAATAGAGTGGGTGAAAAATTTTTTAGTCACTAGTGGAAAAAAACTCACTTTTGACATTTAAAATAGTGCTCAAAACAAGTGTTTCTGTGAAGGTGTTGGATAAAATAAATTTATTTAAAATTTTTACTTTTTATTTTAAATAGATCATGTGAATATCTAGAAAACTACGCATTTTTAGACATATTTAAAAAAATAATAATCAGAATGTTCTAGGTATTATTCATATTTTGACAAAGTTTTCTTTACCTTTTTAGGAAAAATAAAAATATAACTTTATAGTGATTTTTTTTTAATACTAAGAAGACTATGCTTCTAAAAAAGCTAAAAATCTTTTTGTAGGAAATTGGAAATGTTTTTTTTATCCTCGGCCGTGATTAATAGGCCTATTAATCACGGGTCTGTAAAAATCAACTGTTTAAAATTTAAAACGACCGTGGATAAAGTATAGAATTCTACTCGCGTATAATAGCTATTAATCATTCGGGTGATTAGGGCACTCGCCTTTAGGCTCGTGTCCCAAAATTCATCCTCATTGATTAATAGCAATTATTATACGCTCATTGAATAATATATTATTAACTGTGCAAAAATTTTTATTGTACGAATAAAATAGTAAGCGAGTTATCACCAAAAATATTAGTTTTTCCAAATAATTTACATAATATGTGAAATATAAATGTTCTTTTCTTCTTTTCAGGTTCCTAGTGAGAGTAGTGTGGGCACGAGTAGCACAGCTTCCTCAGAGGTCTCGAGACCGGTGTCTCTGACGAGCTTGGGTTCGTGTTCTTCGAGTGGCAGCAGTGGGCCTCATCCTCACGAGTCTACATATCTCGCCTCCGTCGAAAGTTTGGACAGTGTCAACGAACATGGAGGTAAGTAGATATCTTCACGGCTTGTTTCTGTATAAAAGTACATTGTAATTATTATATTCACAGTGCGGAGCGCTAGAATAGTATAATACGCTACCCTATTGAAAATAACGAATCTGCGCGGGTATAAATGGTGCACAAACCGGACTTGAGCTAAATGAACTACGCTGTATATCCAAACATGGTCAATTTAATAACGCATCATTTTACCGTAAGATTAAGAGCATGGCTACTTGTTTATTTGACCTACTATCGAGATCTAACAGTTGAGAATGGAGGTATCGATATAATTTGAAACAGTAACCAAGAAAAAACAAAGTATAATAAGTTATTATTAATAACTGTAGTCAATCCCTGTTACAAATGCAATTTTAAATAAATAGTCATGTATGAAAAGTATAAAAAAGTATAATTTACATTTTTAATTACCCATCCATATCTTAATTGCCAGTTAAATTTAATTATCATGATAATAAAGCGTATTAATCATGCTTCTAGCAAATAAATATTTTTAAATTTTATTTAAATATTTGCATTATGATATATAGTTCTCCGCATAAAAGAAAGTCTCCGACGATATGGGGAGGAATCATTCGCGCTCTCTTCTTTCCGTCAAAAGCGTTATAGGCGTGCGTGCCTGCAACGAGCCTCCCACTTGCACACACATTGCAAACATATTTCCCATGCGTCAAAGTATATGCATACAAAGTTTATTTGTTATTTAGCTGATATTATTTCTGTAATGGGGTTTTCCCGTCTAGTATAATGAAATAAATAAATAAATAAATAAATTAGGTGATTGAGTTTAGTATTCGCACCCCTGTAAGCTTTAAAATTCAAAATTTAAATCACATGAGAATTAAATTTTTGCTAATTTAACTGTGGCATAACAGGAGCTACATAAAGTTTGCCACACGGATCTTAAACAGTGAAAAGAATTTCACATATTAATTTCTAATTTTGTGGTGTATTTGGCCATCATTAGGGATTTATAAAGAACAAAAATGAAAAACTAATCCGATTTTTAAAAATGAGGTATCAAACGATGCGTCTTAAGATCTTGGGAATAAAAATAGATATTATAGTTATAGATGTATTTGCCCACGTTTCGACTATATTCTATTTATTCGTTTTATCATCAGCATAAAATAAGAAATTTGCTCTACAGCATAAACACCTAATTCGAATTTGACAATTAAGGTGTCAAACGATAAGACTTCATGCCGAGGGTGACATACGCTATATAGAAATCCATGTTTCGCCTATTTGGCCTGGCATCATCAGGGATTTATAAAGTGTAAAGATGAAAAACTCATCCGATTTTTATAAATGAGGCATCAAACGATGAGTAGTTATTATAGTTATAGATGTAATTGCCCATGTTTCGACTATTCGATTTATTCGTTTTATCATCAGCATAAAATAAGAAATTTGCTCTACAGCCTAAACGCCTAATTTGACAATTGAAGTGTCAGGCGATTCGTCTTGATACCACGGGTGACATGGGTGACATGCTATTATCAGGGATTTATAAAGAGCAAAAATAAAAAACTCGTTCAATTTTTATAAAATTTGTATCGAGAGATGTGTCTTGGTCCCATGAATAATAGGTATTATAGTAATAGCTGTATTTGTACAAGTTTCGATTATATTAGCATAGTAAAATCAGCATAAAATCAGAGTAAAATAAAACCTTTTATAAACGGTTTATTTAACAAAAAAAAAAACGTTTAAAAAGTCGAAATTTTTTATCTGTTATAAAAATAAATATTTTTTTTATGTTTGTTTATGTTTATATGATTATAATGTTTATATGATTATAAATCATTTCCTGCTTTTGATAAGGGTTCTTTTTATCTTAGTAAAGTAAAACATGTAGATCAAACATTTTTCTTTTTGTGAGCATATGTTTTGAAAGATATAATTAACAAATGAATATGTGGGTGCTACATTATGAAATTTTAAATCGATTGAATTAGTCTCTCGCCTGCTTAGATTTGCAAAAATGAGCGAAACATGTGGGTATAATTTATACAGAGCGTGTCAAAAGTCCGCCTCCCTTTTAACTTTTGAGCGGCTTTAGATATCAACTTGAAATTTGAAACACATAAATAACATAACCCAAATTATATTTTGGTATATATTTGATATGCTTAGGGGGCACAATGGAGACAGGGGGGGCAAGGGGTAACATTTTTTAAATAGAAAGCTCATAAGATTAAGTAAACGAGGAAAAAGTAACAAAAATAAAAACGCCGTCTATTTTACGCCGAAGTGCTAAAATTTAAATTTCTTACGTCTTTTGTTAAGGTTTTAAAAGCTTTATGTATGCCTCAGCGCCGCTTATTAATTTACAAAAATACAATAAAGTTTTAGCGCCGCAGGCGAATTTTTTTTATAAATTTCAAGCTAAAGTTTTAAAATCTTAAATTAAAAAAAAAAACACCTCAAAAAGCTCTAGCAGAAATTTTTACAAATTATATTTATATCATATTATGATGATCTGTTTTAATTTTAAAACAGCATAATTAGAAATTTGCTAAGATGCAAGAAAGAAGGTCTTATCGCCGCAGGCGAAAATTTTTACGAATTTCACGCTAAAGTTTTACACTCCTAAATAAAAAAAAGTCCAGCACAGTAGGCGAAAAATTTAACAAATTTGGTGGACTCTTTTAATTTTAAAACTGTTTTAAAACTTCACAAAAACCGAAGAAATATGAAGGGCCGCAGGCGACTTTTTTTTCTTAATTTCATATAAAATTATTTAAATTCTTCAATTTTCTTTCTAGTACCTAAATAATGCGTTTTGAACAAATTATAAAAGTTAAAGTACTGTACTTGTAACAATAAAGGTCGAAAATTGTTGAAATGTATAGAACATTACATGTTTGTTTTAACCTCGTACTATTCTACTTAATTAGGCATCCCCTAAGTCCAGGACTTGTGTGGGCTAGTAGTAGAGGGAACCACCGGCTTATACTGACTTTCGAACCAGTTTTTATAGGGAGTGTTCGCTTTACTTACGCTTTCGGCAAATTTAAATTATTAATTAACTGAAAAAGGCAAATCTGCGCCATTGAGTATCGAACTCACGCTAGTTGTAGTAGACTTGTCATGTACAGACGCGGCAGACCACTACACCAATCCCCCCATTACTATACATCTTTCTCCTATAATAGGAGTTCTCAATAATTGAGAACTCATTTTCACCAAAGAAAACATTGATTTTTTAGATGACGCTATACGAAAATCGAAAATTTTGAATATCCTTGATGATGATGAGTATGATCAAAAAGACGCGAAAGTAATGATGCCCACGTTTCTTTCGTTTTTGTGTAAGTTCATCAGATTTTAATTTTTGCTTCATGCTTATTATATTATTCACAGCGCCAGCGCTAGAATAATATTATACGGTAGTTTCGAATTTTCAAAAAAAATCAATAATCGTCCTAGACAAAAAATTCTAGGATATAAATTTGTTTCATGAAAAAATAACTTTTTTATGTCTGTCTGTCTGTCCGTCTGTCTGATGTCACGATTTTTGTAGACACGATAACTCAAGAACGAATAATCCGATCGTATTGAAATTTTCAGGAAAAAGCAAGTTCTACGAGGGCAAGATCCATATTGGTTTTGACAGTAATCCCCCCAAAAACAAAAAAGTTAGGGGGGTTAAACTTTTTAAAAAAATAGAAAAATGCTGAAAAAAAACTCCGATTAACGTAATTTACTTTTATTATAAGGACCATTTTTTTTTCGTTTTTGGCAAAAAGAAAATTTAATAAAAAAATTGAAAATTTTTCTTTTTTCAAAAAAGATCTTTTAAAAGAAATGTATTTTTTTTGTTATTTTTTTTTTCAAGTATTTGGGAAATGCAATATACTATTTACTGTGAATAATATATAATGGAATTATTACATATCTTCACGGCTTATTTATTGATGTAGTAGCGGTTTGAAGAATATAAGATTATTATAATCATTAAATGAGATGTGAAAAACAGCAGTTGTTTTTAAACATCCTGATCTGTGGCAACTTAATATCTCAATGTGTAGACTATGGGGGTAAACCTACGTCATTACTTCCGTTTAAATTTTTGATATATACCATATCTCTTCTAAAAAACTAGGGAAGTTCCAGCTTTGAAAAATTAGCATCATATCTCTTTGTATGAATCTTCTAAAAAACTATAATACAGATAAGTTCCAGCTTAGTAAAATTTGGTATACCGGTACTACAAAAAAAAACACATGTAAATGTATTTTTAAAAAATTATAACTAAATATTAATAAACCATAGAAATTTTTTTAATCTATCCATAATATAAATTTATTGTCTATTAAACAAACATTACAGCGACAATTGTTTCGACTTTTTTAACATAAAATCATTTTCAAGCTACAAATAATGAAAATTAGATTGAAAATGGTACAATTCCTTTTAGAAAAACTTACTTTTTAAATATATAAACAAATTAACTTGAGTACACATTATTAGAAATGTCATACTGACCTAAACTATATTTTTTTTGCAGTTTAAAGATAATTCATTTAGTCTGTTTGAAATATAGTTTGGATTAGTTTATGAGAGATGTCCCAGATTTTTATTCAATTTTAAATTTTAGATTTTAATAATTTATTTTAATAATGTGTACTCAACTCAATTTGTTTATATATTTAAAAAGTAAGTTTTTCTAAAAGGAATTGTACCATTTTTAACCTAATTTTCATTGTTTGTAACTTAAAAAGGACTTTATGTTAAAAAATTCGCTGTAATGTTTGTTTAATAGACAATAAATTTATATTTTGGAGAGATAAATTTTTTTCTATGGTTTATTTAAATCAACTCCAATATGAGTAAGGATCAAGAATTTCTTAATTTAAATATTAATAGTCTTTCATAATAAGGCAATGAAAACAAAATATTACAAAACGTTTTATTAATCTGATAATAATGGTTTTGCGTGATCTCATCTCTAATTTTCCAATTACTTATTTTCCAGGTTCAGCTGACAGCGGTATTGCGGAACAGCCAATGGCTATCACTCCTGAGCAAAGGGTCCTTCAAGAAGTCCTAGACACCGAAGCAGTATACGTTGCCGATCTCAATGAAGTTATACAGGTATGCATATGTTGACATTTTATTATTTTAAATTAACATTTACACTGTGCAATAAAAATAAAACATGCTAAAAAAGGTTCCCTTTTAAGACCTGTGACAGTATTTTTTAAAATTATATCTCGGAAACTAATATATTAGTTTCTATAGTCATACAAAAAAAAATTATTAAAATGTTTTTGTGGGATATTGGAGATGCTTTTTATCTGTAAAAGATTTTTTATCCAATGATCAATAATAAGCTGCGAGTTATCGTCGGGCATAATTGTTATTAGTCCTTTTTGCCCCCTTGACCTGCATCAATGTAGAAATAATGCAAACTGCAATGCAATAATGGTCCTGAATCTTTCGGTGAAACAATTTTTTAAATCGGAAGTTCTTTTCAAACGTTAACGTTAAAAGGTTTACATACCGACAGGCGGACATTTTTTCCAAATTCCCCCGCTAAGAAATTATTCTGGATCCGTCGCTTTTTTGGGCTCTTAATAATAGGGTGCAATAAGGGGGCTGATGAGGATTTATCAGTACCGTTAACTCCACAACAACCGTTAACTTCATCTGAACGTTTGGGTGGAGTCAATATGCTGACCAGCAGCAACTTTTCTATCATTGATATGCCCAGGATTCTATTTATTTTATTTAATGTGGACATTGTTTTTAATAATATTAAAGAACTTCTATTAGTTTAAAACTTGGAAGAAGCATCCGTACATATGAGATTAGTCTTCACCACGTGGTGTTTTTTTTATGTATTGAAAGAAAAAATCCAATAACCAATATAGAATAGACTCTACATACAGAAAACGACAGCGGCACTTTTTGACAACCTATTTTAACCAATTACAAGCCAGTCTGGTTGATTTATTTATTTATTTATTATTCATTTATACTCGTCACAGTGACCTTTACAAAAGGTATTTTATACTAGAGAGTGTTTATTTCCACATTAAATTTAAATCAGTACAAGATTCGGGCAGCTTCTAAATCTTCATCATAAAATTTTCAGCGATTTTTCGTTTGACCATATCACATACTCAATTAGAAATGTCTTAGGAATCGTTCATGTATTACGTAACGCATATTTTGATCATTTTGGATCTCCACCCACCCCCTGAAAGAAAACTGTCGCGTTCGACAGTGCTGCTGTCTAAGTTCAATGTATGTACTTTTAGATTAAACAAGCCATGGATATATGTAATGCTACTCATTCCATTATATATTATTCACAGTAAATGGTATATTGCATTTGCAAATACCAAAAAAAAAAAATAAATCAAAAAATCGAAATATTTTTTCTTCAAAAAAAAAAACAAAAAACATTTTTATTTTTTTTATTCTTTTTTGCAAAAAACGAAACATTATTGAAAAAATAAAAGAAAAAGATTAAAAAAAAACTTAAAATATAATAAATAGATAAGTGATGTAAAAATATCAAGAACATGCTTTATTTTTGTCGTCCGACGTTGTTTATTTATTTGTTTTGATTTGCATGCTTCGTTGTAACTTTTATTTATAAATAATGCGTGGACGGTGAATTTTTAATGTTTATAAGCGATAATTTATAATAATTATCGTGTTTTACATTTTTAGCAGATGCGAATACTAGATGAAAGATTGCATTTAAAGATCAGGTTGGCTACTCGGTTAGCTATTTATGTTAACGGAAGTTAAATGCTATTATTTGATTTATTAATTTATTGGTAATGAAGTTTTCTTCTGAGTTTTTACATCCTTTATTGCGCACATTTAATTTTACACTTTTTTTTCATATTATCATTATCAGGGAGTTGCGTTCCATCCGTGGAACGGGCAACATGTATACTTTCGGCTAGAATTTGTAAATCGGTAACAACGTTTATTTTACGCATCAAGTATTTTAGGTGAAAATGTGTTCGTCAAGAAAATATAAATACTATGAAACGATTCTACATATTTAAATTGATTTAAATTGAATATTTGATGTTTGTGATGTACTTTTGTGGGTTAACCACGTTTTTTTGTGAGGTTATGTTAATAAGAAATTATATTTAGTTGAAACGATTAGAGAGACTCGCTTCAAGTCTCTAATACTTGTACCTGGTCAATAAAAACGAGAGTTCAAGACCATTAAGTCCTTGGGTCACTTTAATTTAGTGTCCAAAAGGAAATTTTGAAGAAGAAGAAGAAGTATCATTATCAGGTTATCAATCCCAAGACTTGTTTTGAGGCAGCTCATCATATCTCTAGCCAATTCTTTTATTTCAATACAATTTCTGCACCCTACCTCCTTTATTATTTGTAAGCAGTATATTATGAACCTGTCCATGAATTTTGTAACTTAAAGGTCACTATCCAAAGTATCTTTAATAAGACTCTCACTCACACAGAAAAAAATCTTTGTCTTCAATCAAGAATGTGTGATTTGGATATATTCTCTTTTAAAGCAAAATTGTGCTTTAAATATGAAAGGATAAGAATATGGTATGCTTGAAAGGAGACTATATTCTCGAATATGAAAGCATAAGAATATGGTTTGCATAAAAGAGGAATATATTTATTTTTTTAAATGGAAAGGTGCTGGTACCGCAGTACCATTAAATCACTTTTTTTTTTCTTAAAAGATTGATAACCATATCATGGCATTTCAATCAAAATTTATTGGCAAAAAATTACTATTCAATTATTTATATCTTCCAAATTTAATTTTAATTAAGTTAATAAACAAAAAAGTTATAGGGGTGTACCTCTATTTTGTGACACCCGGTATATACGTAACGTTACGTATATACAGGGTGTATTTGAAATAGCGTAGGAAATTTTAACAGGTGATTCTACATGATAATATATGACAAAAAGTTCCTATAAACATATGTCTAAAAATGCGTCATAAGGGAGCTACGCCCCTTTGAAATTGGCTAAAAAAATCGGTTTTTATTTAATAACTCAGGAACCCTTTGAGATATATTAACGAGGTTTTGCACGTTAATTAATCCTAATAAGGCCCATCTTTGTATGTCATTTTCACGTACTTATTTAAACCAGGGGTGTGCGAAACGGGGAGCCCTTATCAGTTTTTTGTCCCAAACTTTTTTCTGTGTAACTTTTTTGCAATTTTATTTTTGAAATATGATTCCTCAGGTCAAAATACATAAAAAAGGTACTCTTGTTGTAATACTGTAGGATTAACCGTTTTCGAGAAAAGTTCAATTGAAGGTGAAATTTCACAGTTCGAGGACGAAAAATTAAGTACTAAAATGTCGAAAACCAAAATTTTAATGATGCAGTGTTATTCTACATCAAAAACTAAGAAAAAAAGTTTCCATGCATGTAGGTCGAAAAAACGCTTTTAAAGCTACCATAGCCTTTTAAAAATGGTGCATATTTAGGAGACCATAGCTCCATTAGGATTGATTTTTGGAAGTACCTGTATATGAGGTTTTTTTCTTAGTTTTTAATGTACATTCGTCCAGCATCATTAAAATTTTGGTTTTCAACATTTTAGTATTTAATTTTTCGTCCTCGAACCATGGAATTTCACCTTCAAATGAATTTTTCTCGAAAACGGTTAATCCTACAGTATTACAACAAGAGTACCTTTTTTATGTATTTTGACCTGAGGAATCATATTTCAAAAATAAAATTGAAAAAAAGTTACACAGAAAAAAGTTTGGGACAAAAAACTGATAAGCCCCCCCCCCCCCCGTTTCGCACACCCCTGGTTGAAATAAGTACATGAAAATAACACATAAAAACGGGCCTTGGTAGGATTAGTTGACGTGCAAAACCTCGTTGATATATCTCAAAGGGTTCCTGAGTTATTAAATAAAAACCGATTTTTTTAGCCACTTTCAAAGGGGCGTAGCTCCCTTATGACGCATTTTTAGACATATGTTTATAGGAACTTTTTGTCATATTTTATCATGTAGAATCACCTGTTAAAATTTCCTACCCCATTTTAAATACACCATGTATAACACCTTTAATTAAACTAAACTAGATAAGCAAAATACATAGGAAGTTCATATTAGAACTCATACAAAAATGCATAGATCCATGGTACGTAAATGTGCCAGTGTTCTATAAAGGGTTAATTCTAGTGTGCCATTCTACTAAACTGTGTTTATTTACAACGATCAAGGTTTATTATATTAGTTCGAGAATAAAATGAAGTAATACAACCACATGTTGAATTTTCGTCCTTCGAGATTTACATAAATCGTAGGTTCTGCAAAAACTTGTCTTGCCATTTGGCCGCTTTTAAATGATGGAAAATCAACATTAATAACTATGTTAATTATACCTATACTGCCTTACAAAGAGTAAAGGTCGTAATATACAATTTTTCATTTTCGACTTAAAGGGCTGTTATTTACAGCTAGAAACTAAGTGCCTATTCACAAGCTCGCATAAGAACATAAAACATAACAATGCGATGCCGTGATTGGCTTGATGGGCCGCCATGTATCTTGTAAGCCAATCACGGCATCGCTTTCTTATGTTTTATGTTCTTATGCAAGCTTCTGGATAGCCCTTAACATATCACTACAATACAGACTTGAATTTATTTGAGAAAGTATGCACATTTTAAAAATTTTGATAATTTTGAGAAAGCAATAAAAAGGCAATAAAAACATCTAACTAATCATTTTTAAATGTTTTCGTAAAAATTGGTATATAAGGGTTTTTGAAGTTGCTGAAGTTAAATCTGATCCACCTTCGCAGGACAGGGAGCACTAATTTTAAAATAGTTATTTTACAACAAATAATTATAATTACAACATTTTCGTGATAGAGGTTTTAGAAATCGCTAAAACTGTTTCTGTTAATATAAATCCAGCTCCATCCCCCAGGGCGGAAGAAATATTAAAAAACTTTAAAACTTTTTTGTCTTTATAAAATTTATTTACCGATTTTTGTGATATTTGTATGCAGTTTTGTCACTCGTTAGTACCGAGAGTCGTCCCTTATTAACAACAAAATTTTATAGTAATTTTTTTTTTATTCCATTTATTCCAAAACAAAAATACATTACAAACATATTTACAATAGAGTAGTTAAAAAAACAAAAAAAATCAAAATTATCATATATATCTTTTTAATGTGAACCAAATATATATTATCTTTGATATTACATTTATTAGAAATCATAAATTTTATTCGAAAATTTTTCGCAGTTTTTTTTTTTTTTAATTGAAGTATCTGTACCTAATTAAGTAAGTAAGTAAGTAAGTAATTTATTGTATCAAAAATACAACTGGTAAAGAGCTCAACAAAGTTGATTTTCAGCTCCCACCTTAAGAATACAAAAATATTATTACTAAAATTAAATTACTCTGCGAAAAATAGCTATTGTTAGGAACGACAGAACTAGTTATTCCTTTGCATATTCAAAATATTAAGTTTTACATTTTTTTTAAATATACAGGGTGATTCGCCTAGATAATCTAAAAACTCATTTAAGGTAGTAGGTGCATTGTAGGCAAAACAACCTGTAAATTTACTTGTCTTATGCCTAGGAATATCATATCTATTCGTTCTTATATTTATACTATGTATATCGGAACGTTTAATAAGTAACTCATATAGATAATCGGGAGTTCTTGACTTCTCTATATTAAAGACACCTTGTGCAAATAAAAATTTCATGCGATTCTCTATTTTTAGTTCATTATGATTATTAATTGATGGGGTTACATGATTTCCAAAAGGAATATTGCAGATATATCTAAAGCAGGAGTTTTGAATTTTTTGAAGTTTGTTTTTTTCTCCATGGTTAAAAAATTATAATAAACCGAACATTATCATGTCTTGAATTCGTTGAAACCTCCTCTTACGCTAATGTTCCAGTAAAACATAGCCGAGATAATCCAATACCAAACGTTCCTATCTTTTTTTTTTATTTAATGTTTATACTGAATATTTCATAAATATTACTATTTTTCACATTTTTTCCAAACTTTCTGTCTAAAAAAATATTGACCCATTCACAACTTTTTTTCGCGTCATTGCATTCCATCACTCTGTGCCTCATCGTCATCACTCTGTGCCTCATCATCAATTACCGCAATATATTACGGAGTATAATCTACTAGAGGCAGTATATTTTAATAGCTCACCTACTCGTATGCTGTGTATTTGCATGTTAAAAGGTTGTTTTCAATTTAAATGTAGTTTTCAATTATTTTTTTCCCTTCTGTAAAAATAGATGTTATGAAATTACTTACATAAAAGCCGATTTTTTTGTGAAGCAGCGGTTACTAACCAAGTTAGGGGAATATTTATCTCTTTTTTTAACTCATCAATTAAACAGAGAAAGAGATACATACAGGTTAACCAGCGTTACCACAAAAAATTGACTAAAGTTTCGAAGACCCCAGTATAAATTTAAAATTAACCTTAAAATATAAATTAAAAATATGTTTACCCTACTAAGGGCCGTAGTCAACGGCAACATCCAAATAAGTAATAGACATGTGTCCTTGGAGTCTAAACAGTTGAACGATTTTTATGAGCTATCAAATCAGTAACAAAATAGAGAACACAAAACGTCAAATTGAATAAATATATAGTTATTTGCGGTCCTAATAGAGGTAAGTGATTTTTTCTGTGTGAGGCCGAAGACTTTCCTACGAGTACCGCATTACATTTTTCTCACTACCAAGAAATTAAAAGCTTATTTTATTAATAATATTTTTGACACTGATATGTGTAACAATTCAACAAATTATTTTTTTATGGAATCACTCTATAAAATTAAAAATAGTAGTCTAGTGTCTAGTTGTCCCCCTGCGGTAAGTGTTGGACACTATGCGCGGTAAATTGTTTTTTCTGCCTATGGTCTGTTTTTTCAAGCAAGATAGTAAATTAAAAATCGCACAGTAAATATTTTTAAAACAGGTTTGAATAGTATATTTTGTGTATAGAATATAGTTATGTTTTATAAAATAAACTACGCAGTATATTCGCATATTCAATATTCGAATCTGTTTTGAAAATATTCACTGTGCGATTTTTAATTTACTATCTTTCTACTAATAGGTAAAGACCGCTCTCGATGAGTGGGCTTATACCAAGCTAAAGGAGCAATGGAGGTCGGTCCGGAAAGCTAGGGACTTCCTGGCTGGCCCAAGCAAATCAAAGACCGACTGGTTAATGGAAAAAGGAAGAATGTCACTCAGACAACTTGTAGGGGTCCTCACGGGTCACTTCAAGCTAAGGAAGCACCTGGCAACAATGCGGATTCTAGAGAGTCCGCTATGCCCAGATTGCGGAGAGGATGAAACATCCTCTCATTACTTAGCCGAGTGTGTCAGATACGACAGGATCACGTTGCAAGTCTTTGAAACTTAAAGATTCAACCAAGAGGAACTAAGAGATCTCCCCTGGGCCAATATCCTGACCTTTATTGAAAGGACGGGCAGGTTCAAGGAGGACTCAAATTAGTAAATGGCTGGAAATTAGTAAATGGCTGGGATTGCCTGGGGTGACAAAAAGGGCCAGAAATGGCCTAGTTGTCCGGCCAACCCAAAAATTAACTACTACTACTACTACAGAATACGTAGCGCTTGAATTGGCAACGCCGATTAGATTGTCGCCTGTCCACTATCTGGAACAAGAGGGTCTTATCATAGAAAGTTAGGTTAGGGAACGTTCAAGTGTTACGTAACGCAAATTTTACTAAAATTCATACACTTCATACGCTTCATACCCCCCAAAGAGGGGGTGTGTTAGGGGGGGTAGCCAAAACATAAAATTTCTACAGCCTTTAATAACGCGGGAACCGGGGTTTGAAGTGTATGAATTTTGGTACAATTTGCGTTACGTAATACTTGAACGTTCCCTTAGATTTAAGTTTTTTGAAGATAATCTAACCTAAGATTTAATGTTGAAAGGAACTACATATGGCTACAATTCCTAACTTTATAAACTCCGAACATTTCTGATTTTACATAAAAACTAAATGGATGGATTTTGCATGTAAACAACGAACCTTTTAATGAATTGTTACATTTTAAGAATAAAGTGCCGCAACTTAGACGCAATCGTTCAGAATAAATCAAGTTAGTACGAACTTAGGTGAACTGCATGTGGTCGCGACAACATGCTCCAGGGGGGTCTAGGGGAAAGGGGAGTGGAAAGCTGATTAGTTGTTTTGAAGTTAGAATTTCGCTTATTCGGCTCAAAACTTGACATTTTCGCACAAAAAAACTATGTGATGCTGATACGGAGTCACTAATATCTCAAGGTAATATTCTTACCAGATGTCCAAACTTACGATATTACGTTTTACATCTGACAATTTTAACATAACCTTCTGGTGGGGCCATCTTTTGTCAAACGGCGGAAACTTATTTGTACCCCTGATAATTACTTAGAAGAACAAAATGGTTTACTGTAATACTTACAGTGTTAATTTTTGGGTAAACTCACCTTGACACTGAGATTTTAATTTATTTAATTTTTTTTAATAAATAACTAAGAATAATACTTTACTTCTGATAGGTCTCCTATGCTCCAGACATACATTGGTGCCACTGACATTGCAACACATTTAATTACCCACTAGATATATAAATCGTTCATTGAATGAATCATATGCTTTAGAACAAAAACTACTTGACTCTAAAACCAATCAACATTATCATTGACCTATAAAATCTAGCTTTGGCTATCTATATTGTATAGATTGATAAAATACATACAGTGTAATGGTAGTGTGTACACACTTGGCTTTGATTCATAAATTTGAATTTGTATTATACAGTGGAAAAACGACGAGGTTCCATTTTTTTCGAAATCGACATTTTAGCGGCGTCTGTTAGTTTGTACCGAGAAGCTGGTATTTTTACACGAATTTAGAAAAAAAAAGATAACAAAATATTGTTATAAATAATTGATTTTTATTCAATTTTATGTAAACAAAATAGCTGTGAATTAAAAAAAAAAGTGACTAACTTTGCCCCATACCTAGAACAATCTTTTTTTTCTAAATTCGTGTAAAAATACCAGCTTCTCGAATATGAAAAAATCATTCTCCTAAAAGTAATTGCAACAAAGTTATTCAAATTGTTTATAAGGTAAAAATGACAGTGTTGTGTAACGAGATTTTGCAAAAATTATTCTTTTGATAAAACAACTCTTCACCTTTCATAAGATACCCGTAGAATCATTATATCTTGATTATTGTACGCATATTATTGCAAAAAAAACATCTCTGGGATAAAAAATTTTGCTACTTTTTTACTGGTATGCAAAAATGTGCAAAAATAGACATTTTCTGACCTTTAATTGTCAATATCCTAAAAACCACACCAAATCCATCGCAGCAAATACATAGGTTTTGCTTCTATACCCCTGTATTACCTGAAAAACTTGACAGACGAATGATCCACTTCCCCAACAGGGTATTTTTTTTCTCATATCCTTGGGCTATACTGACTAACCAGAACATTTTAAATTTAGCTTAAATTAAGCTTTAAGGTATAACTTGCAGTGCTATAGAAATTAATAGATTTTTTAACAAAACCGATGCTTTGCCTAGGGGAAATTCCCCGTTGAAAGTAAAACATTTATTCCTAATTGTACGTAATCTAAACTACTGTTTTATGGGTACTGTAAAACATTAATTAAAAGATTTAATTGATTTTAAATGAAAACAGTTTGTGAGTCAGAGCTCGTAATTAACAAAATTTTTGATAGATTTTTTTTTTTAATCAGAATTCAATAAATTTAAATCTGATATAAATTGATTCATAAAAAAAAGACATATTGTGAACAATGTTTAATGTGTAAAACGGAAATGGTTAACCTTTAAATATTTAACCACAATTTGAACTCTGTAATTTGTCTTACAAATATACAAGTATACTGATTCACTGGTAATACCTGTGGAAATATACTACAGATAGGTATATTGTCATTCGTCACGTACCAAGTGTTAATTTAAATTAATTCAAATTATTAACATGTTATACTTACTTTTGTGGAAATAAACTTAGGTACAGTTGGAATTAAAAGAAAAGTACTACAGCATTGAACCTTGAGGTTGCCAATTTTTTAATATTTTAGCTGTTTAAGTGCTCTGTTTACAGTGAAATTTTTAGGGTTATGTACAATGTCAATGGATTTTAAAACGGTATTAAATAACATTTATTTCACGAAAAAATATATTCCTATTTGTAAAAGTTACAGAAATATATAAAATTAGAAAAATATCATTTTAATTAAAAAAATAACATTGATAAAATAACGAAAAACAATAAGGTAAGGTACCTTATTTAATAGCAGATGAAACTTTTAAACGACCCGAACCTTCATTCCTATATATTTGGTTCTGGCGTATAGAATTCTTTAATGTTTCTTATCTTAGCCCCAAAATATATTGATAAAATTGATTTTTGTTGCTGAAAAGTGAAGCATGTTGACACATTTGACACTGAAAAATCCTGTTTCAAACAAGATAATTGTTATACTTAGTTTTATGTATCTCTGACTTAGTTAAGTCATCAACTGACTTTAGTGACAAGTTAGATTTAAATGGCACAATTTTTGGGTGTACTTTTTAAAGATCGCAACTGTACATACTATTTAAAATTTTGCCTAAAATAATTTCTATAACGTAAACCGTATTTATCTAAGTTCTACTTACAACGGGTTTACAGGGTTCCCACTAGTCAAGGAAATCAGGAAAAAGTCAGGGAAATGGAAATCGGGAAGTCGGGGAATTTGGCCATTTTTTCGAAAAAGTTAAGGAAAATAGCAAATTTTTATAAAAAGTCAGGGAAATTTTGAGTTTTCTAAATTATTTCAAATTTTATTTTATAAATATAATGCTGTTTAATAGTTTTGCAAAAAAATCGCCTGCGCGCTATCTTTGTTACATTTTTAATAAATTAAGAATGCATAACTTTTATTTTGCAACGTCCCATCTTACTATTTTTGCATTGACATGACTTTTTTTGCTTAAATTGTCAGATTTGATATACAGAGCGTGTTAAAAGTCCGACCCTTTAAATTTTGAAAGGTTAAAAATATCAACTTGAAATTAGGACACGTATATAACATAACCCAAATATTTTTTTGGGTTATATTTTAAATGCTTAGGGGGGACATTTTTTTAATAGAAAGGGGGTTCGTGTGATACATCATTTTAAAGCTCATAAAAATCTCTATTTAACTACATATATATTTTTTAATTTTGTTAACATTTTTTTAAGGTTTTCATTTTTTTTTTGCTAATAAATGCGATTATTGAGATTTTTTCTAAAATTGTATTTATATCATTCAAAATTAGTTTAAAAGTATTACTGACGTATTTGCATCATGAAATAAATCAGTTTTAAAATTTTTTTTAATATTTTTAACTCTATAAATGACGAAAATTACCATTTTTAACCCTATCTTAAACCCCCAAAAATTGCTCCGATGTTATAAATAATAAATAAATAAATAAATAATAAATTTATTAAAAAAAAATATATGTGCGCAAATAGAGAGTTTTATGCTTTAAAATGATGTACCAAACGACCTGCCTTTCCATTTAAGAAAATATCCCCCTTTCCCCATTATGTCACCTAAACAAATAAAATGTATATAGTATTTGGTTTATGTTATTTAAGTGTTCCAAATTTCAAGTTAGTATCTTAAGCAGTTCAAAGGTTAAAGGGGGGCGGACTCTTGACACGCTCTGTATAAATTTAGATATGATATTTAGTTTAATTTATATACTATATTTGCTGTTTCTTAACCAATTTTTAACCAAAAATTAAAAAAATTGTCTGCAGCGCCACATGTTAAGGAATATTTTTTAAAATTTTCACCCGCAGCGCCGAATTTTAATAATTATTATAATAGTTGCCGGTTTTAGTATTTCTTTGCCAATTTTAAATGTTTATTTCAATAAAAATTGCATGCGGCGCAACATTTGCATTTTTAACGCATTTTTCACAATATTTGCAAACATTTTTTGCTATTTACTAACGAACATTTAATAATAATTGTAAAAAATACCTGCGGCATCATATTTGCATTTTTTACTAATTTTTAAAATGTTTGCAAAAGAATTGCCTAGTTTTTAACCAATTTGTGTTTTTTTTTTCTAAATTTTTGCTGTGGCGCCAGATTTGATGTTTCCTAACCAATTTTTAAGAAAAATTGCGAAAAAATGGCTTTTAATTAATTTAATTAATATATGCGAAAAATTTCGCTTGAGGCGTCGGTTTTACTATTTCCCAAAAAGTTTTTTTGAGTAATTATAATTAAAAAAAAATACTGTGGCATTTTGAACAAAATTTTAAAAATATTTTCAAAAAGTGTTTCTAATTTTTAAAAATAATTTCAACAAAAATCGGTTATGGCGACACATTTGCATTTTTTACGAATTTTTAAGAATATTGCAACAATTTTTACCTTTGACACATTTGTTTTTTTCTAAACATTTTTTTTCCTGTATTTTTTGACAAGAATATTTGCAAAAAATGTTTTTTGCGTAAGGGAATTTTTCAAAAAGTGTTTCTAATTTTTAAAAATAATTTCAACAAAAATTGGTTATGGCGACACATTTGCATTTTTTACGAATTTTTAAGAATATTGCAACAATTTTTACCTTTGACAAATTTGTTTTTTTCTAAACATTTTTTTTTCCTGTATTTTTTGACAAGAATATTTGCAAAAAATGTTTTTTGCGTAAGGAAATTTTTCAAAAAGTGTTTCTAATTTTTAAAAATAATTTCAACAAAAATTGGTTATGGCGACACATTTGCATTTTTTACGAATTTTTAAGAATATTGCAACAATTTTTACCTTTGACAAATTTGTTTTTTTCTAAACATTTTTTTTCCTGTATTTTTTGACAAGAATATTTGCAAAAAATGTTTTTTGCGTAAGGGAATTTTTGAATTTTGGAAAAACTGTCAATTCAAGTCAGGGAAACTAATAATCGACTTTTGGTGGGAACCCTGGTTTATTACAACACTAGTTCTTTTTGAAGATATGAAACCCGAATACTTTTAATTCCATAATACTATTTTTTTTTGCCTTATTTCGAGAAATCTTACTCGGATATCTGGCATTTTTCGTGAATTCGGTAACGTCATTGGTTAACATTGAAAGTTAATTAAAGCAACTGTGAGCCACTAATATTTTCTAAATGTATAAGAACGTACTTAAAGTTCTATACCCAGTGATTCACTTCTACACTTCTACACACGTCTACACTTCTTAAATCTTGTAGAAATACTGCCCTTTGAAATTGGACAGAATTGCCAGATTGTGCAGTAAATTTTAATCTACGATCTTCTCTTATGAAAAGTGTCGATATATCGATTATTATCTCAAAAATATTTGAAAACCTTCTCTTGAAACAGACTAGGAGAGACTGGGGTCAATTGAAACATTTTTGAGAAAGTTGCTTACTGTAACTAGATTTTAACTCCAATCCAATTGGCAATGCGATTTAATTACAGCCTAATTATCTGGGTATATATTGTTTTAGTCCCATATACCCCATTAAAATAAATGAAAGCATTTTTATAACAATATGTTAAATGTGTCACCTGTCCCCAAACCTGGGTCAATTGAAACAGTACCTGGGGTTAGTTAAAACATATGTTAAATAAAGACAAATATTTTTTTTACAACTTGTTTTTATTCTTTTTCATCGCAGACAGGGCCCCACTTATCTTGAGATTCGAAAAAATTGTAAATCTCATGGGTTAAATATATAAAAATTTTAATTTTAGCAGTAGTTGAAACGTTTTTTTTTAGTCATTACATTTTTCTAAGTAGGAAAAAAAGTTGTAATTTTAGCAGTAAGGGAACGTTCAAGTATTACGTAACGCAAATTTTGATCATTTTGGACCCTTTAAAAAACACAATAGTTTTGAATTAATAAGCAAAACAATAAAAACTAAAAAACTTACATTTGGTTGCGAAAAACAAGTTCACTCACATAAAAATATGTGGCCTTCTCTTGGAGGCGCTGAGTACTGATTGACACGTTCCAATACGAAATCTGCTTCCTTTGCCCTTGGGTCCCCACCGCTCTTAAAACTCGTTTCAGATATATTCGACTTGTTTCAACGACCCCCGTTTGAATTGACCCTAGTCTCCCCTACCTTAAAAGTAAAGATTCGTTTGTTAATAAGCAATGTGGATTTAGAAAACGGCGTAACACTGCTGATGCGATTATTAACTTTATTGTATACACGTTCCTATTTATCAAATACATATTAAAAAGTTTTTTACAATGAATAAAAACAAGTGATGATTGGCGTACCAAAAGGATCTGTTTTAGGACCCTTATTATTCCTCATTTTCATAGATGACTTTTCCATGTCAAAAAATGATCAAAATGGACTTTTTAATTACTTATCCCAAAAATATCCCTTTAAGTAAAAATTTTTAATAACTTTTGTTTTGTTTTTCGTAATACTATAAACATGCTTACACGTGCAATACCTTTAAGTCTACAATATTGCATACAGTCGCAGTTTTAATGTATTTCTCATAACAAATTTATCATGATATCGCAATATCTCATATTTGCTGATTTTATACCAATAAATCCATATTCGATTACATTATCACAAAAGTCTCTGACATGAGCAAAAGGTTCACATATTTGTAGAGTTCCATTTCAAAACTCGTCTCATCCACTTTCTTCCTTGGAAAGATATGCCCTGTATAATACATATCAATAATTATAATTGGTCCTTATTATTGAATCAATAATGTCATCTATGATTTAAAATATAATTCGAATTATGATCTTCTTAAATTTGAAGCCAGTTGAGCTATTAACTACTTCCCTCATCTTTAAGACTAGAGTTCCTTAATATGACGGAAAGGTCACATTTACGGTCACATCGATGATGACATCATTAATGACACATTGATGACACATTGTGTAAGGTGTCAGATAGGTCAACTGCTAAAGGTCGTACTTAGTGTATTAAACTTATATCGGAAAAAAGTGGGACGCAAAAAGAAACCTGTAAGTTGATTTAAAACAGTGGTGTAAATTAAGTTTTTATAATGTAGGTTAAAATTATTTGACAAGCTAAGTAAATTTGACTTGGTAAAATGAATAATATTTGTCATAAAAATTGACAATTTTTAATTATCCCATTTAAACAAAACAATACCTGTACCTAAATTTGGATGTCAATGGGAGTTGCTTTTAAGTAGAGTCACTTCATCTTAGTCTTACTTTGTTCTTTCGTTCCCTTTCGTTAGTTTTCGGTTTTTGGACTTAGCTTTTCTCCTTTCGGGTAGCGCTACCCGAAAGGAAAAAAAAAAGGAAAACCAGAGCAAAAACGGACTAAGTACAGATGAAGTGACCCTAGCTTTTAAGATCCCTATATATTTTTTTAAATTTACATCTGATAAATGAGGTCTTGTACTATTATGGTAATGATGATGCATCACCATGATGTAGAGCAGGTGATAATATAAGGTATAAAGTGGCCTCATGAGGGCAGTAGCTCTCAGTAATACTTTAGTGCCACCAATTAAAGTACTCTCTCCAGCCAAAAATATCCTCACAGATTAAGCCACCCTTAAACTCATCAAATCTTTTCTGGATATGGTAAAATACCACCATGCGCTTTGCGAGGGGGTTTGAGGCTGTCTCACCTCTCACTCAGCCGGCATTTATTTCAAGTGCTTGGAAAAGACGAGACCTTGAAGTCAAATAAGTCAAAATTTGAAATGGTTGTCTTCAATTCCATTCAAAACAACAAAAAAAACGCAGCAAATCGAGTGTCCTTGACTTGGAGGTACGCAACAGAGTTCAGCGAATACGATTCCGACTACATGAGTCATAGAATAATAAATCAGACTCGCCAAGAAATCAACGGGTTCCACGATCGCGCAGGTACGTAGAGATACAGAATCGATCCTAGTGTACTTTGCTTTCTCCGTGGTACCGATTATATGCAACGAACATTTGGATCTAAATCCATCAAAAGTCTACTAAATGCTATGATTAGTTTTGGTCATTTTTTCTTGTCATTTTTACTAAAAAAATCGGATTATTTGTTTTGATTTACATTTCCTGCATCCACAGCGAATTTTAAACAATATTACCTATTTCAACTGTTTCTAAACTTAAACTTAATTGACTGTTGTGTATTCAATTGTTTTTACAACTTGTCAACATTGTATCTAGAAAAAGTTGCATAACCTCAAATAATTGTAGAAGGCTGCTTGGAAGTCAATTCAACCTAATTTTTTCATTTTGACATAGAGTACAATTGATTCAATTGTTTTTTTTTCGCTGGTAGCACCGTTGTTACTTTTATAGCAAAACTAACTAAAATTAATACACATTTATGCATTTTGATAACTTCCATTGAGTTTTCAACGCACCTATTCTTACAAACTGGAGAGTATACTCTCTATTCTGTAGAACCTCTACGGTTAAGATTGCTATTGCAAAACTTAAGTTTTTGTGTCTACTAAACTCTAGGAACGGCCTCAATGTTTAATATTATTGATACCGATGAATATAGGCTAAAATTTATTTTTTCTTCGTGTTATGATATCATCACTTCCCAATTTTATCAATACAACAACATAACGTAGCTATGTATAGTAGGGGAGGGTGGGCCACCATGAGACATGGGCCAACATGAGAATTTGATTTTTTTTAACACGAAAGGAAGAGAACCCCATTGGTCATATAATAGTTACCTCCCCTCCCATCCGCACATTCCAATATATTTTTGTTCACGGCCCGCTTAGCCTCCAATGAGTAGTGCCTGTAAGTGGTGGTTTTGAGCCTCGATTTTTTTTTGCACCAATACTCTGCGCAATGGCTACGAGTTTAAAGTCAACTTCCAAGAGAAGCTTTTTATATTAATTTAAAAGACAACTAATGCCTTAAGAATTATTTAAAAAAAATGCAAATATATTCTTAAAAAATATATATAATTTTTTTTTGTAAATGTGCATTTGGGCTACCATGAGACATTTCGTTATGGGCCACCATGAGACTGTGTGATGGTGGACAGTTTGACTTTCTTATTCAAAT
Source organism: Brachypterus glaber (assembly GCA_958510825.1). Classification (NCBI taxonomy): domain Eukaryota; kingdom Metazoa; phylum Arthropoda; class Insecta; order Coleoptera; family Kateretidae; genus Brachypterus; species Brachypterus glaber. The sequence goes on along the minus strand of OY294045.1, from coordinate 56,548,269 downwards.
TACTAAAAATTAATTTGTATTTGAATTTTTTTAAATAAATATGGTATTATTTTAGATGTATAATAGTAATATTGCTTGCCTTATTTTATTTTATTATTCTACTGGTTTGGATTTGGGCCACCATGCTCTAATAGCTTTTTTTTATATAATCCTGTTTTCTTGTTCCAATAACCTTACAAAAATGAACAATGAACGAGTTTTAGTCTTGTATCAAACGGTTTTAAAAAAATATTTTCAACTTTTTTTTTTGTTAACATTTTGTTAACACCTATGTTTCATGGTGCCCCGGTCTTTGGGCCACCATGAGACACGATACCAAAAACTATTTTTGGATATATTTTTGTTGCCGAAAGAGATATTGGACTTTAGTACTTTATTTATTGTTAATTTAAGGTAACATAATTACCCATTAACATTTATTTGACCGATATATTTTTAATAACAACTGAAATAATTAGGGTTGATTTTTTAATTCTCACGGTGGCCCACATTTCCCTATATAGAAAGACAGATTAATGTGTTTATTTATTTGTTTATATTTTTAAGAATAATATTATTCTTATATATAATACTTATTTATTGTACATACTATATTACTAGTGAGTAAACCAAGATTTTTCCCATAAGATTTCCTTTTTCGTACAAAGTTTTGTCCTGTATTCATTGTTTTGCTCAAAAATATTTTATGATCGATTTTATAAAAGGTAAATTCTAGTTCTATCTAATACCTATCGTATGTAACCTACGTAATACAACACCAAAGAAATAGAAAAAAAACGACTTAAAAAAAAAGAAAACCTAGATCTTAAAATACCATTAAAGTTAAAGCAAAAATGTTGCTGTTACCAATTTTTTAGAATTATGAGAGAGTTATGAGAGAGTTATGGGAGAGTTCCTCCCAACTAACTTCACAGGATATCATACTGTGCGTAACTGTGCGTAACTAGGCGTAACTAGGGGGACTTAGAGGGCCCGGGGCTAACCCCCCCCCCCAAAATTCAGTCATGAATTTAAATGTAAGTTTTTTAAAATTTTAGAGCAAAATAGAAAAAATTGTATAAAGCACTCGTTTCATAACACGTTTTTAGCGCACTAGTACTTTAGAAAACTCACCGCAAGCGGCTAGTTTTCTAAACTTGTTCTCCTGCGCTAAACACGTATGTTATGAAACTAGTAGTTTAATATACTATTATTATATTTTGAAATATTTTTTAAAAGACTGATTAAAATATTACTACAGTAATTGGCTCTTAATATAATTGATATATCTTGAGTTGGACCATCTTTCCAAATATTTAGACATATTGGTACAAACTGAGTTTGATTTGTGACTAATGGTGACATGGTGATATAACCCTCGATTACAAAATAGGTTAAAGTAATATAAACAGCTCGGTAGTAATTAAATAATAGAATTTAATTGTTTTTATAAGACCGGATGCTCTTAGACGATAATAGCATTTTAAAAAATTATGACTTATAAGCGCAGCATAATAAACTGAATGATATGTCGACAGACATAAAACTACAGTGAGCAGTTGCAAATACCTCATCAAAAACTACGGAAAAAAATAAACTGAAAATGGTAAGCTTTCATCCCACTTACTTTTTCGCGAAAGGTCCCTATTTTTTTTATTTTGTTATTTTTATAATTATGTTTTTTCAAACAAGATAGTATATTAAAAGTCGCACAGTAAATATTTTCAAAACCGATTCGAATATTGGATGTGCGAATATACTGCGTAGTTTATTTTATAAAACATAACTATATTCTATACATAACACACAAATACTATTCAAACCTGTTGTAAAAATATTTACTGTGCGATTTTTAATTTACTATCTTGCTTGAAAAAAGAGACCATAGTTTGGTATTTGGGACGTACTAACCCTACCACAAAAAAGTGGGACAAGAAGTTATTAGGTTATGTCATGCTTGACAGTAATTTTGACGCAAAGAGAAAGTAAGGTTATCCTGTCTTAGATGTACATAAAATCTTGACGGTGCGTTGCTCATTATATGACAGGGTATATTATTTGAGGTTATGTATAAGAACCGTCATTTATTGTAAATCGACGCTGCCTATTGCAAAAACGAATTAAAATTGCTATTGACATTGCATGCAGCTGATTTATTACTAGAAGTAGAAGAAGAAATAAAGGTATATTTACATCATGTCCTACTTTAAATTTTAATTCGCCGACGTCAAAATTGCAAAAAAAAAATATTTTACGCCCTTATGTTTTAGGGGAAAACTAGTAATGACATGTTGTTATGAAAATAAATTTTTAGTTTACTATTAACGTAAAAAAATTGAGCAAAATCGTTAGTCATTATTAAAATTAAGAAAACTTCCCCGCGCAATCCCATAATAGTATGTTAAACTAGTACTAGTATGTTAAACTAGTACTTTAGAAAACTCGCCGCAGCTTGTACTCGTGCGCTAAAAACTTATGAAACTAGTACTTTATACAATTTTTTTCTATTTTGCTCTAAAATTTAAAAAAACTTACTATAAATTGATGACTGATTTAGGGATTTTTGATTCGGGTTGGCATTATAGTTTTCGCCATGTTTAAAACTCTAAGAACGAATATTAATTTGATATATTTTATAGTAATTTCTTCTCTTTTTCACTGTTAGTAACCAAGCCACAATTTTAACACGGTAAAACATAACCTAAACACAAAATTTTGTAGAAAATTTAACTTTAAAGCGACGTTCACATTTGCACGGAAAACGTCAAGTGATAGGCTTTTGTCTGTTGTCAACCCAAAAGAAAAAAAAGTAGAGACCTCTTATGGGCCTATAAGAACACGCAAAATGAAAAAAAGTTAAAAGTTGGGTTCTTAAAATAAAAAATTGGCTAGGAATAGGGACGATGGTGATCTCCTTAACCCACCGTTAATCAGGTGAAAAAAATTAACGTTATTAACAACGTGAGGTTTATTAAACCCCAATATAAAATACACAGAAAAAAAAAATAACAAACACCATTTCAATAAAAAAGTTTCTGTGATAATTAAATATCTAACAAACTTTAATTAGATAATTATAAAAAAAAAACAAAAAACTAATTTTTTAATATTCTGAGAAACTTTATTAAAAACGTTACCAAAAAATGCAACTTCAAACAAATTTTATTGCGAAAAAAAAAATGGTTGGCATTATATTCATTCAAACATAAGCAGCTTTGACATAAAGGTTTTAAGTAATCCATGTGAGGTCTCACAGACTTTTACTCACTTTTAGCCACTCCTATTTCGCAACAGGTTTTCACACAACAGAGCTCAATACACGGAATGAGCCTTTGAAGTATTTTAGGGAGATAGACGAGCGGACGTGCCCATAGAATTAGACTAAATATGTTTTTTGTTTAAAATAAACTCATTGGGGTTTGTCAGACCTCTTCCTGGTTAACGGAGGGCTAAACAAGTTTTGGGAATAATAACTGATGATGATGGTTCGTGATGTCAAGAAAAGTGAAAAAACTGACAAAATTTTCTGAGCATAAAGGCACCCTATTGGGTGGTATACAATGTAAAAATAGAAGATTGCATTTAATAAACCAATAAAAATTACAAGACTGACAGAATCATTACAAGAAAGCCATAAAAATGCAAAGAAGCACACGCGATATTTAAAAGGAGTTATTATTTCGAATAATTGCCTAATTATAGACAACTTCATTGAAGTGGGTAGTCATAGTTTTTCTTTGCTGGGTATTATCTAAATAACGCCGTTAAGTATGCAATTATTTAAAGAAGAGATAAACATGGAGCCTCCATGATGGAGGTCTTGGAATAGAGAATTCAATTTTCGGAATCGGAGAAATATAAAAAATCTGCTGCCAACAAAATAATACTTACCCTTAAAAAATCAAAAAAAAAATTTATACCTATAACCTAGGTTAATTTTTTCATAAAAACAAAAAAAAAGTTTTTAACCCATTTTACAACAAACCCGATTTTTTAGCAAAATTTTCTCAGCCTAGAACTTTGGATAATCAAACTATCCAAATTTGAAGTCTCTAGCTCGAAGCTTTCTTGAGTTATCGTGATCACAAATTTTCCGGACAGACAGATGGAAATCTTTTTTAGAAATAAAACGCCAAGAAACGTAAAAAAAATCTAATTTTTGTACTAACCCAAAAGGAAGAGGGTGATCACCGGTGATCACGTGAGAGAGAACTTTTAAATATTGGACATTCCAAAAATGTGCAAAAAAATGTTTTTATTATTTTATTCAATTAAAAGTCCAATTAAATGCAAATATGAAACTTCTTAAAGACCAAAGGCGATTTCTCCCGTTAGATTAGACAGGGACAAAAGTTCTACCCAAAAAGGATAGAAGACATACATACACTCCCACTTCCACCCAACCAAACAAATTCTGTATTTGTTCTTTGTTGAACAAATACAATATTTACTTGGCCGGGTAAAAGTGTAACTATATTATTTTTATTAAAGAAATTACTGGCGCCATCTAAATTTTAGTAGAATTATCTTATTTTACAGATTCGCATTAGCTATGTTCGTTCGTGCCGCTCAGTGCTACACTTTCCGGCCAACCAAATAAATACTGTATTTGTTGTATGCAAAACAAATACAGTCTTTATTTGGTTGGCTGGAAAGTGTAACACAAATGAGATAGATATAGGGTAGATGTCTTTTGTTTCATAATTCTAGTTGTAGAGAGCTCCATTGGCTATAATTACTCGGAAGTAAAAAAAATATACTGAACATGTTATGGAATTTTAAAATCGAATTTTATTTATAAATACACGAGATAAATTTAACAACTGTTTTATTTACGGTATATTACAGTTAAGGAATAGGTAACAAAACTGCATAAAACTAAACATAGGAAATTAACTCATTTGGAAATTAAACCGAAGCAGAGGGCCTTTCTTAAAACAAAAATCAGAAAATCTCTAAAAATATCAGATACCTAACAGATTCTGATAAATTTTAATGTAAAAACGTGTACAAAAATGCCAACCTTAAATACTTACCTACTCAGTAAACATGAAGGTCTGTTTTTTGTTAAAATGTCGGCTTATTAAACGTTTAATAGACCTTTGCATTTACCGCGAGGTTTACTAAGAATCTTTTAAGTATTTTATTACTTAATAATTCTCAGTAACGAACAGTCAGCAACAGTTGCTTCTTCTTCCTTTTTTTTGGCCTGTTCTCAGTGAGATAATTAGCCAAGCAACAGTTGCTATTTTCGGTAAACGAATTAAATTTATAGGTTATGTTGCTCAGTTTGTACCGCAAATGAGAACAAAAGAAGGTATTTTCTTATTTGAGGTACGAACTGACTCAACTGAGGTAAGAAAATATAGTCGAATAGAGAATTTTATAAGCTTTAAAATGATGTATAACACGAACCCCTTTCCATTAAAAAAATCCCTACCTATGCCCCTCTGGCCACATTTTAAGCTAAAAATATCGAATATATGTCAAACGATAGTTTGTTGTCTTATTTACGTGTTACAACAACAGCATCGAAATGGTGATTTAGTAAATGCATACCAAAAGTCCGTTCCGTAGTTACAAAAGATCAAAAGCAATTAAACCCTTGTAAATTATTGACTTGTCGCTCTTCTAAATCCTTCATATACATATCTTGGCTTGGTTTTCACGTCAACTCTTAGAACCAAGCCACAGATATATATTTGTTAACTACGTACGTACAACTTTTACACTGTGTAATAATTAAAGATATCGGTACAAACATCTCATATGGCAAAGCTATATGTAAATTTAACTTGTTTTTTTTTGTTTTGGATACCAGATATACCATTTTTACGTCTGGCTTACTACAACTTAATTCGTATAACAGAACTATAAAAATAAAAACAAAAAGCAGATGATGTATACGCAAATAAATAATATACACTCTATATTTTTTTTCCTTTATCAAAATTTCTATATTTTTTTTAATAATCGAAAATTTATTTTCACTTCTGAAATTTACTAATATAATTCGTGCTTCAAAGGCTTAAACTCGCTCAATGAGGATTTCGTACTCCCTAGCTTTTTTCTTTTTATTACAAGCTTTTATTTAAATTGCAATGTTTGTTAGTATGTTTGTTTAGGGCAAATCTGCCAAAGGCTTTTTCGACCACTTAGAATATACTTCGGAAGCTAAAATTTGGTACATATGCTTTTATATAAAACTTACCCCCAACCCCCAATCCTAAAAGTAAAAAAAAAACATTTTTTACCCACACAAGATAATTTAAAACTAAAATTAGGGTACATACTCATTTAGTGATAATAAAATTTTACAATAAATTTCACACCCCTCCTTGTCTCTTCATCACCCCCCGTATAAGGCTAAGTTAACCCCCCTCTCTGTTTCACCCACTTAAAATATACTTAGAAAGCTAAAATTTGGTACACATGCTTAACTCGGTTGAAAAATCAATTTGATATATAAATTTCCCCCCAATCCCCCCACCCCTAAAATTTTAAAAATCCATTTTTACCCACGAGATAATTTAAAACTAAAATTAGGTTACATACTCATCTAGTAATAATAAAATTTTAAAATAAATTTTACATCCCCCCTTATCTCCCCATCACTCCCATACGCGTATAAGGCTAACCCCCTCTCTGTTTCACCCACTTAAAATAAACGTAGAGCTGAAATTCGGTACACATGCTTATCTCTGATGACAATACAATTTTATATAATATTTATCCCCAACCTCCCTATCCCTAAAATTAAAAAAAATCCCTTTTTTACCCACACCTTTTTAGAGACCTTTTTTTTGGTCATCAAAATTTCTGTCAATCATAAACAAATATACATGTAAGGATTACCATGCATTGAATAATACTCAGGGCCGGCCTTTGCATTTCGGCGCCCTGAAGCAAGCTTCTGGTTCAGCGCCCCTATTTAAAAAAAAGTTTGTATCCTACAAAATTTTGGACGACTAGAAAAAGAAAAAATAAATTAATAGTAAAAAAACATTTTTAAGAACAAGCTTTTATGTAAGTGCTCTAAAGTTAACTAACTTTATTGTATTAAATAAATGTCCTTTTTGTATTTACTGTTGGGCAATAAAATATATTATTATTATTATTATTAAAAAGAAGAAAATAAAGTTTCAAGTAAATCTAAATTTGTTTGTTTGTTTAACCTCTTACTATTCTACTTAATTAAGCATCCCCTAAGTCCAGGACTTGTGTGGGCTAGTAGTAGAGGGAACCACCGGCTTATACTGACTTTCGAACCAGTTTCTAGGGAGTGTCCGTTTCACTTATCGCCTTCGACAAATTTCAAATCAAACCCATCATTTTGTTACATTATACAATTTTATATCATATAAAAGCTTGTCGCGAGATTTTCCTGTGTAAATTTCTTTTATAAAAAATCTCGCATATAAAATTGTATAATATAAGAAATTGATGGGTTTGATTTACTTGAAACTTTATATTCTACTTTTTAGTGCACTTAAATAAAAGCTTGTGAGTATTTAAAAATGTTTTTTTACTATTAATTTATTCTTACAGTCGTAGCTCAAAAATGTTTTTGAGGCAGTTTTTGTAGAAAAATATTTGACCTTTCTGTTGGTTTAAAAATATTTTTTATAGGATAATACAGCGAGTTGTCGATAAAAAATTTGGCTTTACAAAAAACTACATATTTTTGAAAATTTTATTATAAGAAATATTTTTTTCTCTTCCTTTTTGAGGTACGGAAGAAATCCTTAAAATTAGTTTTTGCTTCCCAATGGAGCGTTTGTTAGAACCGGGCCGAAATAAACCTAAGGGAACGTTCAAGTATTACGTAACGCAAATTTTGATCATTTTGGACCCTCCCCCCCTGTAACGCTATTTTCCTATACCCTTAACATGGGCGTAACACTCCAAAATGACCCCCCCAGGAGCGTTACGTTATGTTTATGTTTATTTTTTTTTAACCTCGTACTATTCTACTTAATTAAGCATTCCCTAAGTCCAGGACTTGTGTGGGCTAGTAGTAGAGGGAACTACCGGCTTTAATTGACTTTCGAACCAATATACTTGAACGTTCCCTAAATGTAAATAGCTTCCCTGATAACACACTTCATCCTAAGAAGGTTTTTTAATCGTTCCCTTGAAAAGGTTCTTAGCATAATGCTGTAAACATGCTAAGCATGTTCTTAAAAGGTGCACTGCTGTAGTAGCATAAGTGCTTCTACTCTAAACATTCTTAGCATGATTAGAGTATTTTGCTAAGGATATTCCCAAAACATATTCTTAAAATATTCTAATGGGAATATTTTTAGAATAATGCTGTAGTGCACATGCTAAGCATGATTAGAGTATTTTGCTAAGAATATTCCCAAATACATATTCTTAAAATATGCTAATGGGAATGTTTTTAGAATAATAATATGGCGTCTATATTATTTTAATTTTATTAGGTTAGAAATACAAATATTCTTAAAATTACTGTTAATAATAATTATTATATTTTGAAATGATAATTATTTGCTATTTCTTTTTCTAAACATTGGATTTTTGTGTGGCGCATGAATTTTATGTCTGGTAGAAAGTTTGCTTTCACAGTAAAACTGCATATCGCATATGAATCTTACCAGATGGATCTAAGGATTTTTAAATACTTTAATTATTAGGTTTATCACAAAGACGTAAAAATTTTCGACATGTCCAAATTTATGATATCACTCCATGAAAAGGATCGAGTATCATAAAATATATTTGAAAGAAAGAGAAAAACTACATTAATGTAGAAATCTGAAACGCCAACCTACTTTGTTTGCGCATGCGCAATATTCAATATTATTACTTAAATGCATCAAATAAGAATATTTTAAGAAGCATGCTAAGAATATTCTTAAAAGTACATGTACCTATTTCTAAGAACATTCTTAACATGCTTCTTAAAACGTTCTTATTTAATACAGAGGCTTATAAGAAGCTTCTTAGGAACTACCAGCACGATTAAAAGGGTATCCTTTGCATTTCTTTAATCGTTCTTAGAATATCCTGAGCAAAATATATATGCTTCTAAGAAACATGCTGTCCTTCCGGCTATTTATTTTAAGAATCTTCTTAGAAGGCTTTTGTGCTATCAGGGTTGAGGCTATTTTGTTATTATAACCAAGATTTCGTTATAACTAAGGCTCGTTATAACCGAGTTTACCGTATTACTTTCCCCAAGGAAGGTCTTGCTTTAATAATTTAGTAAAGAAAAAAAACTTTTATTGTTTTTTTTTCACGTTTCTTAACGTTTTTTTTATGGATAAAAGCGCAAAAACTGTCTTTCTGTATGTTTGTGAAACCGATCTGTCTAGAAAAAATTATGACCACGATAAGTCAATAACGCTTTGAGTTAACTTCAAATTTGGACCATAAATTCCTTATAAAAAGTTTTTGTATAGGATTGTTTTTGAAAAAAAGTGGGTTCGAGTCAGGGTAAATCAATTTTTTTTAAATTATTTGTTAAAAAAAGATGGTTTTGAAAAAAATAACATAGGGTAGAGTATTTTTTTTGTTTGCAACAGTATTTTTAATATAATTATGAAAGTAAAAACTATTTTCTCTTGTCGCAAATAAAACTTTAAGATGTAAGAAATATACTCTGCAGTCTGGGAGGTATCTTTACTTGTGGTATTGTGTTCCTAATAAAACGTTTCATATTTATAGATATAATTAAAAATATTTTTCTATTTTGTGACTCTTATACTGCCCTGATAAAGTAAAGGGCAGTAAGCGCCATTGGTCAATAGCGTTTTCGAAATATTACATCAGGGTTGACGTGAAAACGCCGCTGTGTGACAAGGTCCCTTACTGCTCTTTACTTTAACCGGGCATTATCAGCTCATAATCACACGCATTTTGCGTGTTCTTATAGGCCTATAAGAGGTTGTACTTTTGTTTTTTTTGGGTTGGCAACAGACAAAAGCCTATCGCTTGACGTTTTCCGTGCAAATGTCAACGTCGCTTTAAAGTTTAATTTTCTACAAAATTTTGTTTTTAGGTTATTTTTTACCGTGTTAAATTTGTGGCTTGGTTGCTTGTAGTGAAAACGAGAAGAGATTACTATAAAATATATCAAAATATCATTTGTTGTTACAATTTTAAACATGGTGTAAACTGTAATGCCAACCCAAAACAAAAATCCCTAAATTATCAATTTAAAAGTTTTTTTAAATTTTAGTATATCATATTTAAAATATGAAAACTAAGTATATATTTACAGGAAGTGCTGCTTTCTGCCGTAGTATTTAGTAAAAAGCTGGATATGGTATATTTTTAATAACGGCTCGTCCTTATAATTTTGTTATTCCTAGATGTAAAAGAGTGAAATTTACAGGGTGTCTATAAGACCATATTTTGAATTTGATCACCTAACGTAATTTTTTTTTCACTCCCGGTTTAACCGGAAACGACCCCTAGTTTTAGTTTTTAAATGAACATTATCTATATTTTAAAATATTTGGATTCTTCGTTAAATTCTTAGATTTTGTCACATTTTGACAGCTTTTGTAATTTTTTAAATACAAGTTTTATCTGAAAAGTCACTAAATCTATTTATTTTGGATTGGTAGAAAAATACGAATCGTTAAAAAAATTGTTTACTTTAAATTTTATACGAAAAACTAAACTTGGATCCATGGAAAACACATTTTTTGCTTTTACTCAATTTTTTTGCTTAATTACGTCCATAGACCTAATTAAGCAAAAAACAGCCATAGCTCGTCGATATTATTAAAAAGATTATTTTTTTCCCTTTACAATGATACCAAAAAGTTTATACCATACTTACCATCAGGGCCGGACAGAGCCAGCCCGGGCCCCGGGGTCCCCCATTTTTGCAAAAAAAAAAGTCTGCTTCTGAAAAGAATCTTTAACCCTAGTACAAAATCGACGCTGGGCCCCCCTCGGAGGCCCGGGACCCGGAGAATCTGTCCCCCTTCTCCCCTTTATTCGGCCCTGCGTACCATAGCAATGCATATGTGTATTACTAAGGGCATATCCACAGTCTCGCATAAGAACGTAATACATAAGAATGCAAAAAATATGTGAATTTTTAATTAATTTTATCTTTTTCCCTAAATACGCAAAGTTCGAATGGTACCATCGCTTTTCGTAATAAACAAAAAACTGATAAAAGGAAACCTCACACGGCAAATTAAAAAAATAGGACAGATACAAAAAAATTTAGGACAAAATTATAAGTTGTTAAAAATTTTAGGACATTTTGAGCTATTTTGGAAAAATTTTAGGACATTGACAAAATTTTATAATTAGATTTTAGGACACCCTGGTCATATACTATTATTTTAGGGACCTCTGGTCAATGACCAGTGGTCATATTCCTATTAGTTTCCGAGATATAGCGATTTAACACATTCGCTGCCAATGACGCATTCGTGGCGTCATTTGTTGGCTTTGGATGCACTATACAAATTACAACCCGCAGCAAACGTGGTAAAGAAAATAAATTTTCAATATATCGTTTTAAAGCTTAAACATTCCTCTACAAAATAAATTAAATTCAGTTTTCTAACTCTACAAATAAGGCGGGAAATTAATTTTGAACGCTACCGCTACATTCAATACCACTGTGCGTCGGCAGCGTACGTGTTAATGATATTGCCATCCGTCCAGAAAGGGCAACCATTTTATCTTGTTTGAATTACAATTCTTCAAAATAGGCAGCTAGCTGCATACATACAAAAGTTACACAACTCTTACAGTAAATGTTTTTTAAGCGCAAACGTTATCTTCATCTTATATGCGTGTTTAAAACTGAAATATTTTCATATATACTTAAATATGTATATGCATATTATAGATTTTTCTTATTATAGAATGTTATTTTTTTGTTCTAGGGCTATTTGGAACCTTGGAGAGCAGACCCTGACTGCCTGTTGGCGACACATTTGCAATTTTTATTTAGTAATATCGAAGAAATACACGAGTTTAACAGGTAAGTTAAAATTTAAAGAAAATAAAAATAATACAAATTTCTTATTTTCGTAAAAACGAATAGGTACCAAATAGCTTTAAAAAGATAAAAAAAAACAGTTTACTTTTCCCTAGAAAATTTGGAATTTGTAGCGTTGATAATTTTCGTGTACCTAGGTATATCTTATTTTGTAAAAGGCACTTATGTTTGAAAAAACGTTATCTTAAAGGTAAAATGACAGCTTTTCATGTTGTTTGTGAAAGCAGGTTGTAAGGTTTGATGAACTGAACACAAACATGTATCCGTAGCCTTCAGAGCCGAGACTTTGACGTTAAAAGACGCCCTACGTGTAGCCTTTAATAACCGCGCAGACCTCCAATAAAATAAACTTTTAATGCTTATTTTTGTATTTCCCAATATTACAGGAAATTTCTCGAAGATCTCAGACGTGCTCATTGCAACCCAACAAAAATTGCCAACGTGTTCATCCAAAACGATTCCGGCTTCTCAGTCTACAACGAATACTGCACAAACTATCCCAGAACCATGGATATCCTCGGTCAGCTTCAACGGGACGAAAAAATGGTTCCTCTTTTCAAGGAACAACAACTAGCTTTAAGACACGCACTGCCCTTAGGCTCGTACCTCCTTAAACCAGTTCAAAGGATACTTAAATATCATCTCCTTCTGCAAAGATTGTCAAAACAGTGCGAGGTTGAGCATAAACCAGCTGTAGATTTAGCTTTAACTACAATGACCAGCGTAGCCACGAATATAAATAATATGAAAAGAAAGCACGAGGATGCGGTTAGAGTGCAAGAAATACAGTCTCAGCTTTACGGATGGACTGGATCAGATTTGACGGCATTGGGGGAATTGATAGCTGAAGGAACATTTAATGTTATAGGTGCTAGGGCTAAAAGGCACATATTTTTGTTTGAAAAGGTTTTTCTGATGGCTAAAAGGAAGGAGAATAGGATTTTGGTATATAAGAGTCATATAATGGTAAGTAGCAGGATAATAATATAACAAACTCTTAACAAATAAATTTAAAAAAAATAATACTTTATAAGTTAATTTGCACTGAACATTTTAAGATAGGCTAACGGTAAGTTACGCTTAAAAAGCCTACCTGGAAAAGGCCAGTTATTTATGGACCAATTTAGATAAAAATTTGTACAGCTATATTTTAACAGATTCATTTTTGCAACTTTTGAAAAAATATTGGTATTTCCGCATCCGAGATAATGACTAAATCGTGCAGTAGAATTGCAAAAATTAACATTTTAAATCTGTGCTATCTATAGTTATTAATTTTCTGTCACGGCTTGTGATCCGTTTAGAAGATAAATTGTTTTCACTGAAGATATACTCTAATTCGTTACTTATTCTTTAGTAATTGTTTTACTTTTTTTGTTTCAGTGTTCAAATTTGATGTTGGTTGAACACGTCAGAGGAGAACCTTTATGTTTTCACGTCATACCATTTGACAATCCTAAACTACAAAGTACCTTGAGGGCCAGATCTATACAGCACAAGAGAGAATGGACTTTGCAAATCAAAAGGGTGATTTTGGAGAATTTCGATGCGAAAATACCAAATCATGCCAAAAAATTGGTTATGGAACTTGGACAAGACAATGGTTAGTTATTTAAATGTGTAATCAGGGGCGTAATTTCAGATATTTTTCGCCGTGCCCTATTGAAAATGACGGGTCTGCGCGGGTATAAATGTTGCATAGACCGGACTTGAGCGGGTGAATTTCATCCGCTCAAGTCCGGTTTATGCACCATTTATACCCGCCCAGACCCATCATTTTTAGCAGGGTGAAAACAAAAAGCCTGGAACCAAAACCACTATACCGGGTGTCCCAACTCTCTTTACCCAGCGGTTTTCTCGAAAACTAAAAGAGATAATCAAGTTCTGCGAAAACCATATTAAATTAGTCAACTTAAACTATCTTTTAGCATATATTTGATACTTTCAGCTCTGAAAATGTGGGCAGGGGGTATGGGGGGAGTTTTTTTTAATGGAAAGGGGGGTCGTGTGGTACATCATTTTAAAGCAAAGAAAATTCTCTATTGGAGTGTATATTTTTTTATTTTTTAAACAATTTTTTTAGGGTTTTATTCACTAATTTTTTGTGCTAATACCTAGCGATTTTTTAAGTTTTTTTGTAAATTTTTATTTGTGTCAAAGTTAGTTTAAAAGTATAATTTACGTTTTTTCATCATGAAATTAATAACTTTTAAAAAATTGAGTAATTTACCCATTTTCAACCCTATTTTAAACCCAAAAAAAATGTTTAAAAAAAAATAAAAAATATATAGTTAAATGGAGAATTTAATAAGCTTTAAAATGATGTATACGTACGACCCCCTTTCCATTAAAAAACAAAATGCCCCCCTATCCACAAGAGCTGAAAGTATCAAATAAACGCTAAAACATAGTTTAATTTGTCTTATTTAAGATGGTTTTCGCAGAATTTGATTATCTCTTTAAGTTTTCGAGAAAATCGTTGGGTAAATAGACTTGGGACACCCGGTATATACAAACTTGGAAATATTAGAGTGATCTCTCAAAATTCAAACTCTTAACTCATTCGTTGACGGGTAAAAAAAGTCATTCAGATTCAAATAGGGATGGCAAAGATTTTTTTAGGGACGGCAAAAAATAAATAGGGACGGATATTTTAAATCTTTACTAAAAATTATTCGGGGGACGTTTAAGTATTACGTAAGCAAATTTAGGGCAAACATTTATACACTTCATACCCAGATTCTCGCTTTATTAAAGGCTGTAGATATTTCATATTTTGGCTACGCCCTCTAAGGGGGGGGGGTGTGAGGTGGTACCCAAAATATGAAAACACCCAAACACCCCCCTGTTATAATAATAGAGGAGGTAGCCAGAATATAAAAAGTGTATGAATTTTTCCCAAAATTTGATTACGTAATACTTGATTGTCCCCTCTGTACATATTAGCAGTAGTTGGCGTAAACTCAGTCATGACTAGGGACACTAGATCTAGGTCTTCAGTAAGCAAGTCGCCTTGCTAACTTAAGACCTAGATCTAGTGTCCCTAGATATGACTCATCAACGTTGAAAATAATCAAAAACATAGGCTTAGGGAATAATTTTGCCGAATTATGAAGGAAATTTTTATAAAGGTCACTAAGTCGAAACATGTTACACACAACAATATTGACTGTACATATTAACTATACATATAGATATAGATCGGTGTTTTTCAAAGAAAAAACCGACATTAGATTTTATCTTTTAAGAATACGAAAGTTTTTAATTTTTATTTATCGATAACCTCACTCGTTTAAATGGAATCATTAAAAAAATCAAGATAAAAAGAAATAAAAATGTAAATATTTAAAACCTCGCGTCAACGCTAGAGTCGACGCGGCGCCTATGCGAGTACTGGAAATTCGCCGAGTACTGCATATTAAGTACCATAGAAACTGTAGAAAGACTATCACAGGGATTTTTTTATAATATTATTTTCCAGTTTCAGAAAATACAAACGATAAATGGTCAACACACAAACAGTACTCAACTCCAGATTACCTAGAACGTCGTTCCAGAGTACGAAAATCCCGGAATTTGCGCCGAGCTTCATCCCAGGACCGATCATTCACCTCTTTAAGCAACTGGCGACGAAAATCTGAACCAGAAATGATCGCTCAGTACAACTCGAAAACGATGCCAAAAAAGATCAGCCAACTGAAAAAAGCTAAAGAAACTGGCAACGCGACATTTTACACCGACTTATCGGATTCAGAAACCTGTGAAGTGGACGAATCCATAGAAAATTTGGCACAGATTTACTCCGAATCTAGCCAGGATATATCGCAGGATACATCACTGGAAGATGCCGAGAAAATGGAGAAAAATCTGGAAAAAATCGTTTCGGAATTGGTCCAACAAAACCATCCGGAATTTAACAAAATCTGGAACAGGCAAAGGCGGATTTTGAACAGTGATCCTAATCCAGCAGTCTGGAACGAGGAAAGGGCGAAATTGCCCAGTAAATCTGATTCTTTGCCAAGATCTTTTCAACTTAATGATCAGATTGAAGATGAGACTGATCAAGGTGTTGCTGAGTGTAAAAATGATCGCTTGATTCTGGATCAATCGCTGAAAGAAAATGCCAATAGCAGTATAGAAGAACACCATGACCAGTAAGTAGATTGTTTTTTTTTAGGGGTAAGGGGAAAACTGTGTAATAAAAAGAGATGGATGGTATTTTTTTATTGGACTTGTTTTAAAAAATAAACGTTCACTATTTTTACTTACGAGTGGCTCTGAGAGAATAAACTTGTCATGGAAAAAAAGAAAGTTTTCCATTTTGGGTTGGTCTAGAGACCAGATCAAAGTGAAACTTTAACATAAGCTTTTTACCAAAATTGGAAGCTATGAAACTTTAATATTTCTTTTTCTTTTCAGAATTAAATTTAATTTACAAATTAATGATAGTAAATATGATACGATATAGTTAATATTGGGTAAGCAAGTTTAAGGCCTATAGTCAAAAACTGTAAATATGCTATTTCAATGTAATTAAGTATGTACATAACGACTTTTTAAAGGAATTTTATCTTTTTATTATTTCTAGTGTATTTTTTTTTGTTATCAGGTTTTGGCTCTAGGTGTGCCCTGTTTTTTTTCTTATTTATGGTGAAAGAGAATATTTGCTAGAGCAAATCATAGAATTTCACTAACCTGGGTTTAGTGTGGCTTTTTTCTTCAGTCCTAAACTTTTGTAGGTGATATAGTTCTTTAGCTTTCATTCGGAGATATCACTATAATGACGATCTGTATAATACTTTGAACTATAGGTGGCTTTAGTTATATTATTGGACTATTGTTATATTTCTTGGAATTCATCCGATGAATAAAGGCGTTTTTGGATAAATCCGTTATGGTGGGTTATTCTAACACGAGGATGGATTCACTGGGGATGGTAGGGGTGATATAAAAGGAAGAAAACATTAAGATTATATGGCTTTTAATTAAAAGTTTTAATAAAATATTCACTGAGAAATTATTCTAGATTTGTTACTGTTCTGAGTACTGAGATGTATTCGACGGGAAGTGACACTATACTGTCACTAGTAACTAGTGTCCATCAAACTTGTTTAAATATTTCAGCATTATTTTTTTTATGAATCCTAAACATTTGCACCTGCTTCTTTTCCTCCTTTATAAGGGAAAAAATATACTAATGCCTTAGTATATTCTTTTAACTGCTATTACTGCTATAATCATTTATCACTTTGATGACTAACGTTTTTTACATAGTAACGTTAAAAAAGTTAGTGATCTCAATAGTTTTTTAAGGTTTTAAAAGATTTTATTGAAAGTAACGTTAAAAAAATAAGTTATTATTTCTGCATTTCTTTCAATAACTCAAAAACTTTTTATTTGCTTTTCTTAGCTTCAGGCTTTATTTTGACTTTATGCAACTCGAGTGCAAATCTTTTAGCGCACTCAAGTTTGGAGCATAACTTAAGATTATTTATTTTCTTTTCAGAAGTGATTTATCTTCTCAAATGGATGAAAGTGACTACCCAGAGCACAAAATCTACCGAAAAAGTTCTATCCGACTCAGCGTAGTGCAGCGAATCAAAAGTCAATTCTTTGAGGACCAAAAACATAAAAACCGACCGCAAATATACAAACAGGGATCTAAACGTATGGGCGAAAAAATAGCCAACCCAGACTACGAGGATCCACAAAAACTATTCCAAAATTCGAGAAATTCCAGTCAAGTAAGCCTTACGTCCGATAATACCGACATTATGGGTGTGCGTGAGGAATTAGACATGACCATCAACGAAAATGACGTACTTAAGGAATGCTACAAAAGGTTGCAGGAAAATAATTTATCAGATACTGGTCAAATAGAAAATATGAAAATAAATGAAAATGTAGTCTCTAGTCAAAATTCTGAAAGTTATTATGAATCAATTTTAGAAAAGTCTTTAGTTGAGGAGTATGTCAAAGACTCAAATGGAAAATTAGTCGCTAAATCCGACAGTTTTAGTAATCCAGATAGCAAATTTATTTATTTACAAAAATATATGAATAAACTTGAAAATGGTAGTACAAAAAGTGATGGTTTTGAGAGAAAAACAATTCTGAAACGCCCTACCAAGGCACCACCTCCAATACCAGTAAAACCCACCATTTTCAAGCTTACTAATGGTACAATTGTATCAAACGGATCAACTGTATCAAACGCCTCAACTATATCAAATGGTAAAACATTATCAAGCGTAAATATATCACATTCTGTGAAAAATACATCAAACGGTATATCTAAACTAAGCATGAATAAGTCTGAAAGTATTTCTGAGACAATAATTAGTTCAAATAATAAAATAATACATAATCAAAATGAAAGTACCTCGTCAACAAGTTGGGTAAAAACTGTAGTAAATAGGTTTGAATGATATAAATAAAAACGTTTTTAGAAAACTAGTTTGTTATATTTTAATATAGACTTAATGAGGTTTTAAACCTATATAGGGTGATCTTTTTTAAATGACCCCCTTATAACTTTTTAGTGAAAGGCAAATATTTCATTCAGCAATTTTATCTTAAAACATCATTTACCTGATAAAACCTGACAGTATCGCATTTTAAGCAATATCTTACATGGGACACCCTGTATAATTACTGTAGGATAGAGAATATATTTCTTAAAAAAGGGTTAAATAGAACCACTATGGTTGGAATAATTTTACTATACTATTCAAGATGTTTCACTTAACAAACAAAGTAGGGGTTATTTTTGGAAAATAAGATTATGTAAAAAAACAAGTTTTGAAGTTAAAACCCTTCTATTAATTACATGCTATGTATAACTATAGTTAACTAAAAAGTATTAAAGCAAATTTTCAAAAATTGAATTTTTAAAAGCAAGGTTTTGGAGTGTTTCATCATATAAAGAGCATTTTCAAAACTGGTATTTTAAAAATCAAGTTTTCAAAAATTTGTATAAATATCTTTTCTACTTTTTAACAATAGTTACATAGCAAGGGGTTCAACTTTAAAAAGTTTGTTTTTTATATAAATAATGCTATTTTCAAGGTTTTTATATATCCTTTCATGATATGTAAAGCATCCCTTACTGGGAGTAAAACAGAGATTTTATATAAAGTTATCACCTTAGAAAAATGTCAGCTTATTTTAAGTGGGTTTTAAAAAACCGGAAGTGATTAGGTTAAAGGGTATAAAGTCATCTAGATAATCACCTACTAAAAAAGTTATATAGGAGATCATTTAGAAAAATACCCAAAAGGTATTTTTAATTTATTTTAACTGCAAATAAAAGCATTTAACTAATTTTAGCTATCTTGGGTCCAAATATCTGCTTTTTAAATTATTGTTTTATTGCCCCCTAATAAATATATTAGCAAGCTAATTTTTTAAAAATGTTGAGTATGTATTCCATTGTGCTATAATGTGGCTGTTTTTCTAGTAATAATGTTGTTATATTTAAATTTCTATGAAATGTATCTATGTATGTTAAAAATGTTAATGCATTTAAATATAATGTAAATATTTATTGTGTATGAACGTACTGTAGTTTATAATTGCACATTTTTTTAACTAATACAAATTTTCATAGTTTAAAATGTTAATGATGAAAGGTTTAAAAAAAAGAGTATCTATTTTAAAGATATAAACAGAAATATATAAATAGGTTATATATTTATGTAAAAAAGGTGCCAAATAAGAATATGTATTTAAAATAAATATAAATTATTGTTGAATAAATGAAATATACTAATAGTTTTGTACAAAAGTTTGAGGAAAATAAAAATATATTAAAAAATATAACATATTTTATTTAAAACCTGAATATAAACCCCAAATATAAAAAAAAAACTTTTCCCAAAATTAAAAAATAATGAAAAAACACGAAAAACGCAAAAAAAATAATACATATCGCTAAAAAAATAATTTTTTAAAAAGAAATAAAAAGATCTATAAATAAAAGTTTTGTTTATTCAGTTGATATGATACATATACACTTTAATATTTGCGGCCGTTAAATTGGATTTTACAGACTAGTTTTTAAAAGCAAATAACTAAATATAACTGGCATCATTAAAACTAATCAAAATTTGACGTGTACCAACTATGGTCTGTTTTTTCAAGCAAGATAGTAAATTTAAAATCGCACAATAAATCTTTTTACAACCGGTTTGAATAGTATATGTTTGTGTATATAGTTATGTTTTATAAAATAAACTACGCAATATATTTGCGCATCCAATATTCGAATATGTTTTGAAAATATTTGCTGTGCGATTTTTAATTTACTATCTTGCTTGAAAAAACAGACCATAGTGAAGTAGTAAAGAATTATTTGACACATTTTCATTTCATTTCATTGGTAAAATTCTTAATTTTAATCTAAATTCTAATAATTGGGTAAATCAAGTCATTTTTTTTTTAATAAATTGTGATATTCTTAGTCATTCTTAATTTAATTATTACAAAGTAGTGTATGACACAGACAATAACATTATCTTTTGGAGTCGAGCGTTAGCTAAAAAATCGTATAAAATAGGCTTTGATTTTTGTAAGAATTTTTTTTTCTCATACATACAACAATATTGAATTCACTTAACACTTTCACTGCCAGCTTATAATCTGGTTGCACAGCCGGGTGCTAAGGTATTTTTTGTTTATAAATTTCTGGCACACATGTTGGCCGAAGCCGACATGCGCATCCGGTAACAGCCGCATATGTCTTGAATAGAGTCTAGAATATAATATGCTACGCCACACGCTGACACACGCGCATTTACCTTCCTACAACGCTGCTTTGAAACTGATGCCTGGCTCCTATGAGAGTCGTGCGCGCTGTGCAAAGGACGGGGCATCCGCAGCGAAATTGTTAAAGCTGATTTCCAGGCAGACTTTTTGAATCGGCTTTTTTTAAACTGCCGAGAAACGTATAAACAACTTAAAAAATTTCCTTTTTATCTGTATTGATGGGAAAAGTAAACATAAATAGTTAGTGTTTAAATAAAAAAAAAAAATCTATACATTTAATAAGTCAATAAAATTAGAATCAGATTTAATTTCAGGACTAAGTTCTAAGAAGGGGATGTACCCTATAAAAAAATTCTGACAAAAATACTTTGGTATCACATGAACTTTGATCAGATTTCCTGGTATATCTGGAAATGCATATATGCTGATGAACACCATAATATACCTATATGTTTTCTAATAAGAATACATTGTTTTTTACATTTGTAAATTCCTGATAAAGTTGGACTTACTTATCATGTTACTTTGATCAGATTTCCTGGTATATCTGGAAATGCATATATGCTGATGAACACCATAATATACCTATATGTTTTCTAATAAGAATACATTGTTTTTTACATTTGTAAATTCCTGATAAAGTTGGACTTACTTATCATGTTACTTGGGATTTAATAAGATTTTAAGGGACTTCATAAATTAATCTTATAAGATTTCATGTGGTTTTTGGAACTTTCAAGAAAAGATCATGAGATTTTTTGTTTTGATATTTGTATTGGAACTGGTTTTTATCAGATATTTTTTATAAGATATTCAACTATTACAAAACATGAAAGAAGACAAAAATAGTATATTGAAAAGTGGTTGTTTTCTGGGTTGAGAAAAGATATAGGACAGACAAGACCCTTTGAGTCTGGTTATTTCATGAGACCCAGAAAACCACTTTTCTGGTATGGATTACATATTGTTTTTTATCCTTCATAAAAAATAGTATAAAGAAGTACAAAATATTTAAGGTATAAAAAAAGTTAGGTACTAGATCAATGCTTAAAAATGCTGAGAAGCCAAATATAAGCATAATAAAAAAGCAAAATTTTCTGTTAAATAATAGCTGAATATTCCCAATTAAAATGGAAAAAATGGACAAACTTTGGTGCCTAAAAGGCCCGTTTATGGTCAAACTCTGAAAGACTCAATTTCTTTAAAACCTTACCTCAGTATAATAGAACTATTCATGTTGCTGAATATGCCTTTTAAGTGCTGGGATATGCTTTTGTAGCATATCACATTTATGACATTTTAATGGTGTTGCCAAATACATTTTACAGTCATCTTTGGAAGGCAAAATTACCTTGCCATTTTCTTTCAGGCACTTCCTAACATCTTTTGCATTTAAAAAGAAATCTGTTGTAAAACTATTCCAATGTTTTTTTGTTTTAAGAGATTGTGAGTTCATGTCATCACTTATTACATGTAGATGTAATCTGGTCATGCTGGGCTCTGCATGATAACCTATCTTGAATGTTTTGTCCTTGTGTTCTTCATCATTTATTAGTTCACTTGCAACTTTTTCCATGTGTTTTAATAACTTAACATGTGACTTATCCAACGCCTTTAAATTGCTTATTGCTTCATTACAGAGTATTAAATAATGATATTTTGCTTTTGGATACATATCTTTGATTACAGTAACTAACTCGTCCACTTTAATTTGGTATTTTGGATCTTTCATGGTATTTAAAAGCCCCATTGACCAATGTCCTCCAGTGCTTTGTTTTTTAGGTGGTTCTTCATCTGATGTGCTTAATTTACGTTTAGACATACTTGTTAATACAAATAAATCACAGTTAAAATCACAGAACACCCCCAAAAATGGCTTTTGAGTTTTGAAAACACGTTTTTGGAGCTTTGAATATATGGATTTTTAACCAATGAGAATTCGATGTAAGTTATATTTATATATAGGTACATATGAACTAATATTTATGTTGGCTATATTGAGAGAGTGCTCTATAGGAGCGCTTATGTGCAGCTCTTTATGCCGCGTTTTGACAAACTGCGCATGCGCTGACCGTTTTTCAATATTTTATTTTAAATAAAAAACATTTTTTTACAAAAAAAAACATCAAACAGACGCCAAACCAATGTTAACGTAAACCAAGGCCCCCTCATTAAAAAAAAGTCCAAACCAAGAAAAAACCAAAACAAACTCCACAGAGAGCTGCTTGTGTGCTCTATTCAAAAGCGGTTGTATGCAGCTGTTCATGCCGCGTTTTGATAAACTGCGCGTGCGCTGACCGTTTTTCAATATATTATTTTAAATAAAAAACACTTTTTTACAAAAAAAAACACCAAACAGCCGCCAAACCAAAGTTAACGTAAACCAAGGACCCCTCATTAAAAAAAAAAACACCAAACAACAAAAAACCAAAACAAACTCCGCCACGGACAGCTGCAGTTAGTCGCTTGTGTCTATTCTTTGGTGCGCTAATCAATCAAAAGAACTACATAGAACTCTCTAGTTCATTGGCGCTAGTGCTCTACACAAGCGAATGGGTGTTCTGTGCAAGCGAATAAAAGTAGTAGAAGAAGAAGTTAGTGTTTGTCAACAAATACTTTTCCTAAAAAATGCTGTTATTACATATTTGTACCGTTATTTTTTAGTGTTTTTTAATAAAAACAAAGTTTTTTTTAGTTTTAGATGCGTTAAAAAAATTAGTTTAAGTAAAATAAGTAGATGTTTTAAACATAACCTAAATAAGTTGAAGTGAACGTTTTGTAAAAATTATTCCGTAATAATTCAACCACCATGGCTGATGATAGTGATGATGATTATAATAATGATGAAGGTGTCAACCTTACTGGTTTCTTGTTTGGCAACATAGATGAATCAGGACAGCTTGAAAGTGATGTTTTCGACTCGGAAGAACAAAAACAGCTTGCAACATTGGGAAAGTAGGTTTAAAAAAATACTGTTATTTAAGGCATTAAAATATATCAATGCTTGTTTTTAGACTAGTGTTGGGTTCCTTTTTAAAGGAAATGATTGGGGATGAAAAAATCAAAGATGGTACTGAAGACCAAGAAAATGAGGGCTACTCTGATAAACAGTTTAAAGATGTTGAGATGGCTGATGGTAAGATAATTTATAGAGTCACAGACTACAATCTATAGACTTTGACTACTAGACTATGAATCTGTATGAAGCTGAAGTTTGTAACGTTTTTTTGGAACAATAATTCAAATAGTATATTAAAGCACTTATTCCATAACACATTTTTAGAGCACTAGTACTTTAGAAAACTCGCCTCAAGTGGCTTGTTTTCTAAACTTGTACTTGTGCGCTAAAAAAGTTTGTTACGAAACTAGTACTTTAATATACTATTTGAATTTTCATTGCAAAAAAACATTGCAAACTTCAGCTTCATGAATTTGTTTACCTACAACTTTTCTATCAACTACATGTATGAATTCACATTACTTTTTCTAAAAAAAATTAATGATTATCTCATGGGTCATACTTTTAATATGTAAAATTTTATAATTTTGAACCCCCCCCCCTCCCTCTATGTAATGCTTTGTAACTCTGTGACTTACCCACCATCTATAAATATGTAACACTAATAGCCAAGTCCCACCCTAAAATATGTCTAGGAAAAAATCTAATTGAATTTATTTCTTTAGAAATAATAAAGAGTGTGACTACATCAGTGCCCCTCTCCCCCTCATAACACTATTCTTCCCTCCCCCCAAAGTGCATTACATATTTTAACTATGGCCCCTCTGAGGGAGTAGGGCAGGGGGTGGTTGTGGCCACCTTACCAGTTGTGGCCACTACTATTTTTATTTCTTTTTATTAAGAATTTAGGATAATTTATGTTTAATATCATCTACAACATCATATTTGGTACATTAATTGAGTTGTAGTTGGCGCCATATTGAAATTTGCATTTTTTAACTTCTTATTTTTTATTATATTCGAAAATTAAATGGTCCTGTTTTAATATATAACAACTGTTTTAAAACATATTATGTAATTATTGGCAACCAGTGTTCGAAGAAAAAACTTGTTTGTAGTATCCAGAAAATTGTGTTAAAGCCAAAACCTGCCCTAATAAGAAATATTACTTGTTTCTGTCAGGGTCACATCATCTAGCAGCAATTCTGGGAAATGGGCCTTGTAACATGGTATCTACAGAGAATTAGATCATATCACATAAAAAAAAATAAATATTTATAATTTTTTTAAGGAGTTGACCCCATACCCTTTATTTTATGTAAGATTTTACTCCATATTTATTAATTACCTTGAGTCAAGCTATACAATAATATTTAAGTAAAAAGTAACATAACAAACGTCCTATTTGTATTGTATTAAATAAAATTGCCACTTAACAAAATATGTTTAAACTTAATTTTAGGCATAAGAAAAAAATTTGTGTAAGATTTTTCAAGACCCCCGCCCTCCCTAGTAAGACATCTTAATATTTTTGACAATGCCTTCCTCCCCCAAAAATTTTACATGATTTGTCCACAACCCTTTAGGGAATGTTCAAGTATTATGTAAAGCAAATTTAGATCATTTTGGACCCCCCCCTGTAACGCTATTTTCTATACCACCCCCCCCCTAGGAGCATTACGTAATACTTGAACATTCCCTTACTTGTGAATTAGTCAGGTTTATTTAGGGTCCCTATTAGGGACTCCGTAATTTCAAGTATACCTTATTTTTAGCTGAAGTCAAATCTCCATCAGCAGAAGATTTTTTCGACATTAATGAACTTGCAGAGGATGAACAAAGTGTAAGTACAGAATTCAGAATTCATGGCTTACAAAACATTGAGCAAAATCCTGTTTTTTAGCAATTGACAAAAAATGTTTGGTCCAGTTTTAGTTGCTATTAGTCAATATTTTTTTATCAGTACTTTTAGCATATTATATTTTTTCAAGAAAATATGCAAATTTTTAGTGCAGATTTATTCACTTTGATCAAAAAAAATCCTCCAGCGCACTATGGGCCAGGAGCTTCGTAAAATTAGCCAAAAGTCCCATATAGAATTCATAATAATAAATAAGAGTATCATAATCTACAATACTTATTTTATATATACATAAAATTATAGTTAAATTCGTTAAAAAATATTGTCGACTACTTTAAGTTAAAAGTTCAATACTTTTTTTCTAAAAAAAAATTTTTGATGGTCTTTTAGTATGTAAAATGCATTTTATTTAAATAGCTTTTTGTGCACTTACAAATCAAAATAAGCTTAATAATCACCTAAAACCTGCAAAAGTTGGACTTCATAATATTAACATATAGTAATTTATTATTTTATATTTAATAAATTTTAGTGTATTGCATAATCTTGTGTAATATGAATTGTATTAAAACGTACATTAGGGTGGGCCGAAAAATTGAAATCTCAATTTAAAAACTCAATACCCAACAAAATATGCCTTCTTATATGCCTAATGTGTGTGCAAAAGCAGAATCAGATTGAGCCCTCTACAAAGCCTTTAATATTAATGAAAATATCGTATTTCTTGTAATGTATACACAGCGTGTCAAAAGTCCGCCTCCCCCCCTTTAACTTTCGAAAGGCTTAAGATATCAACTTGAAATTTGGAACACATAAATAACATAACCCATATATTTTTTTGGTGTATATTTGGTATGCTTAGGGGGCACGATGGAGACAGGAGAAAAAGGGGGGAAATTTTTTTAAACTGAAAGGGGGGTTACTCGCGTAAGAATTAAATCACGTGAAATTATGCCTCACTTCCACCACAAATCAGAATATAGAGTGGCTTAAAATATGGCCTATGATGTTTGTAAATGTTATTTTCGGTTGTAAAACTTATTTGTTTTTGCAATAAAACAGTTTTTGCATTTTTCTAATTAAGTTTTCTTGTTTTTATTTTTTTTAACATTTTTCCTAAAAGTTACAAAATGTACACCTTTGTAGAGGGAACAAAAATTGAAAAAATAAATAAAATAAAATATATGCTTTTTTTCTCTTTGCATCTTTTCCCCCCATTGGATTTTCAAATAAAAAAAAAAAATAAAACACCTATATAGGAACCACCCTAACGTACATTCAAAAAGTTATTAAACAAAATCCAAGGTGGCGCATATCGTAAAGAATACCTAAGTATACTATACTTATCGGCATTCAAAAATCGGTTTTTAGTAGTATTCTTGTAAAAATTGATACCCGGGGGTTTTCAAGGATGGAACTAAATCCATCTTTTAAAATTAAAAATTCGAAATGGCGGGCCCAAGATGGCGCCAAAATTTGGTGAATTTTAATGGATTTTAATAAAAATTGGTGTCTAAAAGTTTTCGAGGATGGATTTATCCATTATTAAATATCTGCAACGCAAAAGCGTTTGAAAACTTTTTGTCACACTTCCTTTACCTTTTCCCACCTTTATTTGTATATGTTTGCCAGAACAGTTTTGCGCATTTGTATGTAATTAAACACCTCTGCGAATTAATATATTCCACCAAACCCTACTGCGCATGGTATATTTGTGTATGTTTGCTAGAACACTTTTTCGCATTCGTATGTATTATTAAAAACTTCAGCGCATAAATATGTTCTACCAAACCCTACTGCGCAGGATATATTTGTATATGTTTGCCAGAACACTTTTTTCCATTTGTATGTATTATCAAACACTTCTGCGCATAAATATATTCTACCAAACCCTTCTGCGCATGATATATTTGTATATGTTTGCCAGGATACTT
>OY294045.1:56432186-56520572 GCA_958510825.1 Brachypterus glaber | reverse complement strand
CCCATGGCATGGAAAGCCTTCAAGGTTTTCTAAATCACCTCAATTCCCAACATAAATCTATAAGGTTTACGATGGAAATTGAGAACAACGGATCACTTCCCTTTTTGGACGTTTTGGTTTACAAAACGGAAAATGGCTCAATAGGACACTCGGTATACAGGAAGAAAACCCACACTGACAGATACCTAAACGCATTTTCACATCACCATCCCTCTCAAAAACGCTCGGTAGTTAATTCACTTGTTCATAGGGCTTTCATGATTTCAGACAAGAATTCCCTAGACACAGAACTCCTTAAACTAACCAAAGCCTTGACCATGAACGGTTATACCAAAAAAGACATTAATAAGACCATATACAAATACAGAAATCCCAGACCTAAACAACAGGACAATAGTGACAATGACAGACAGACACAAGTTATACTTCCCTATGTAAGCGGTATCACGGATAAAATAGGTAAACTTTTGAAGAAGTCAAATATTAAGCCTATATTTCGGTCCAACCAAAAATTAGGTCAATGTTTGACTTCAACAAAAGACAAAATACCCCTGAGTTCAGAAGACGTAAATAAAATACCCTGCTCCTGTGGTACGGTTTACATAGGTGAAACTAAGAGAAAAATTTCTACAAGACTTCAAGAGCATGAGCGCAATATAAGAAAGAAACAAATTTCCTTATCGGCAGTAGCCGAACATGTACATGAAACAGGTCATAAAATCAACTTGTCTGAAACAAAACAAATATTAACAGAAAACAGAAAAATGCCAAGGAAGATACGAGAATCGATAGAAATCATCAAGCATCCTAACAATATCAATCGGGACACTGGTTACCACTTACCTGCAATATGGAAGTCTTTGATAGGAAAAACCTCGTCACGGGTGAATAACCACAACTCGTCATAAATAGTGACACAAGTTGATTCGAAACTTAGTTTCAGATTAATCCCTGAAGATGTCTCTAGTAGTAAGAGACGAAACGTGGAAAGTGAAAATCCATTAACACGGTCTAAACCCGAAAGTGAAAGTTCTTTATATCTTAATGGCCGTGAAAGCTTAAAATCTAAAATACGTTCTATAATTTTCGTAAAAAAATAAAAAAATATATTCGATTTTTTATGGTTAAATTTGGTTTTAATATATAGAAATGTTAAAAAATGGTGCCACCTTAAATCCGTTATATTGAATTTTAGATTTTTAACTTCAAATTTGGTTTTAGCTAGCAGAAAAACTCCTATAGGAGTTTATTTATAAATACCATTTTTTTTAAATTGTCCAAAATTTGCTGTCATATTGGATTCGTCATTTTGAATTTTAATATTTTCATATCAGATTCGGATTTGGCATCCTAAAAAATCATCGAATATCCAATTTTATTATTGTAGCATTAAAACGTGAATTTTGGCCTGGCCATCTGGCTTTATCTTAATTTTTCCAATTTAAATTTTAGATTTTTTGTATCAAATTTGGTTTAAACGACCTTAAAAACCCCCAGATACCAACTTTTTTTTAATACACCATCAATATTATTCAAAATTTTCCGCCATACTGGATCCGCCATTTTGAATTTAAAATTTTTAAAAACAGTTTCTGTTTCAGCATCCTTAAAAACCCCTGAATACCAATTTTCGTTAGAATCTAATAAAATCTAACAGATTTGGCCATTTTGAATTTTAAAATCAGATTCTGTTTTATCATCTTCGAAAATACCTGAATATAAATTTTCATCAAAATCCAATAAAATCTAACAGCTTTGGCCGCCATATTGGATCCGCAATTTTTAATTTTTAAATACAGATTCGGCTTTAGCATCCTCGAAAACCCCTTGTTACTAATTTTTACGATGTTACGGCCAAAAGCCGATTTTTGGCCAAAAACGGAGGTCTCCTGGCCCATAGTGCGGCACTAAATAAGAATTTTTCAAAAAGTCCAGAAAATAATGTGACCTAAAATTTATAAAAATATTGCATGCAATATACCTCATAATCGATTGCAAGCAATCAAAATTTTTTCCTTTTTTAAATGAAGTTTTTTTTTGGGAAAACAATTAACCAAATGGGAAGTCTTTCAAAAATCTTGACAAACATCTCGAAAATCTTGTTAATTTCCGACAAGATTTCGAAGATTTTTTAGGAATCTTACCAAAAGCTCAGAAATCTTTTTACGTAGAAAATCTAGGAAGTGTTACAAAAATTTACGTGTACAAATATGGAAAATCTCGGTAATTTTCGACAAGATTTCAAAACAGTAAATAATAATAATAATAATAGTATACCCTGTACATTATTTACAGAAAGGATAAATTTATTTTTGTTATTTTTTACCATTTTTAAAACGTGAAAAAACACATTATTTAAAATCTAGGTTAATTTGGTTCCTTGAGGGCAGAAGGCGTAAATTTTTTACGTTAATTACCTTTTTTACAATTAGGTTACGATGTAAATCGTCTAACAGCATTAAGAAAATTAAGACAATACGATTAATGCGAAAATTCATGCAAAAATTAATTTCCATTCTTAAGCGTTTTGTTTTTCTTTTTATTATATTTACTCTTTACAGCTACCTATTCATTGGAAAGTACATAATTTTGAAAAGTTTCCACCTAACAAAAGTAATCGTTTTAAAATTGTAATTTTAATTTTTTTTAAATCTTTAAGATTGTTTTCGTGAAAATAGGGGTTTTTGTGGTCGCTGAAACTGAATCTAATACTAAAAATGTTTCAATGCTACCCCCAAGGAGGAGGCGAGGGCAATAATTTTTAAATGTTTAAAATATATTCATGAAAAATGGCATGAAACTGAACATAGTAATAAAATTTTTCCACCCCCGTGTAGTGGGGTGGCAAGAAGCAATTATTTTTAAATCTTAAAAAAAATCAGATCTTAGCAAAAGCTCAAAAATCATATATTTTTTGTCGAAAATCTTGTGTCCGTGTATAAATAATCCCTCGGAATTTTTTCTATTCATAAAAAATTGTTTTCTCAATTTTTATCCATTTTTTTTGCTTAGAGCTCTGTCTTCATGTATAGTCCTTTTTCTAGGAAAAGGACATCAATGATGGCTACGATGGAGATAGCGAAACCAATTATCCCAGAGACAACCAACTCATGCCTCCCCCTCCCAATCCAGAAACTTCAGCTGCCAATTCAAAACCAGAAGAAACTGAGAAGAAAAAATTGGACACTCCACTTGCAGCTATGTTGCCATCTAAATATGAAAATGTTGATGTTACAGAGTTATTTCCTGATTTTAGACATGGTAAGCTACTAATAAGCTTTTTTTTGCTTGGGAGAGTTGGGCAAAAAATAAATAAAAAGTATCTCACAATAATTACACAGCTCTAAAAAAAAAATATAATTTGGTAAAACAGGGTCATAACATATCGCTTCCTATACATATCAATAACTGGCATGCTAAAATTTATGAGGTCATTCTACATCCAAAAATATCAAAAAAAGTTCCTGTAAAGGTTTGTCCGGAAATGAGCCTTAAGGGAACTAGGGCCCTTTAAAATTGTAATAAAAATAAGGTTTTTAATTAATAACTCTGGTACCCTTTAAGCTAGAGCGACAAGCTTTTGCATGTATACTAGTATTAATAAGGACAATAAGTTTGTTAATTAATTTTTTTGAATATATCCAAAGGCGTGCCTAGACGGACAAAAATGTGAGGTTTAACACATTTTTGGCCCAAAGTTTTTTACGTGTATGATTTTTGGATTTTTTTTGTGAAAAATATAGATTCCTTGAGTAAAAATACATAAAAAATGTCATATAGTGTAACACTGTAGGAGCTACCGTTATCAGAAAAAAATACAATTATGAGGAAGTAACATTTTGTGCCACCAAAAACGTTACTTTTTAAAAGGCTATTACTCCTTTAATATTAAATTTATGTGTTTTGGTGAAGAATAATTTTTTGCTCAGTTTTAAACTAAGAATCGCCCTGTAGCATTAAAATTTTATTGATGCTTTTTTTTGTTCCCCATTCAATGTCATCTTCGAAGGGCCGTAGCTCCCTTAAGGCTCATTTCCGGACCACCTTTATACAAACTTTTTTTCATATTTTTGGATTTAGAATCACCTCTTAAATTTTGGCATGGCAGTTACTGATCACCCTGTATATTTTGGGCTGCTAAATACAAATCTGATGACAAACTTTCCCCATCATGTCAGGTTTTCGTGAAAAAAAAATGAGTCTAAAAAGGCGAAAATTCGCATTTTTTCTTGATAATTACACCTGCTTTCTCAAAAACCAGACCTGCTACTAGATTCGGATTGAGCGATTAAAAATTTCTAAGAATCAGAATAACTTCAGCAGCCGATTTGTGACACAAAAAACTCATTTTTTTCAATATAACTTTACATTTACATTTTACATTTTGTTTAACCTCGTACTATTCTACTTAATTAAGCATCCAGGACTTGTGTGGGCTAGTAGTAGAGGGAACCACCGGCTTTAATTGGCTTTCGAACCAATTTATAGGGAGTGTCCTATTCACTTAAGCCTTTGCCAAATTTTAATTATTAATTAACTGAAAAAGGCAAATTGGCGCCAGTGAGAGTCGAACTCACGCTATTTTGGGTAGTAAACTCGTCAAGTACGACGCGGTAGTCCACTACACCAATCCTCCCAATGAGGGTATTTTTTTGTTGGCAGCATTATTATTATTTCTTAATTTTTTTAGGCAAGGTGTTGAGGTTCTCAAGACTTTTTGGCCCAGGCAAGCCAAGTAGTTTGCCAAATATTTGGAGAAATGTTCGCAAAAAGAGAAAGAAGAGAAAGCAGAAGGAAAATTCGCACGAATCGGACTCAAATTCTGAGGAGGATAAACCTAAAAATAGAGGATGGTACTTTGATTATTTAAAAGAATATACTCCTGATATTCTTAAAAGTGATGATGAGGTTGGTAAATCCATCAAAAACTTAATATTGTTATTTATTTATCTTTGGGTATTTTAACCGTTATATATTTAATTTAAAAATATTGAATATTCCATCCAAAAATCCATTAACCACAAGGCCTGGTCTATATCCATCTACCGTATACCATCTTGCAAACTTGTTTCAAATATTTTTTTATTTTCACATAGGCTATTCATTTTGATCTCCATTTGATACATTTAATCTATTTTACTGGCTTTTACTACTTTAAATTAAAATTTTGAAAAAATAAACATACTTTTGACATTGACGTTCAAAATTAGGTCTTAACTCTAGGGCTTTAATCATAAATTGTATTTTTTTAAATAGTTAAAACACTTTTTACTTTTGAGCGACCCCAAAGAGCAGAAAGTCTTGTTATGCCAAAATAAAAGTTTACGGATTTTGATATATTTATCTATTTTAAGGTCCATTAAACAAAACACAATTTCTACCGAAATTTTTTAAAAAGCATTAATAGGTTTTATCAAGGGAGGCATTGAAATCGTATATTTTACGTCATATCATTCTGACAAGAGTTTTTAAAAGTTGGGTTAAACTTATGACAAATACAGTAAGTACTTAATTTGTTGTTAGTTTTTTGTATTGTACTAATTCTTATAACGCTGTATAATTAAAAAGTTATATAAATTAGGTTATTTTATTTTTTCTATAAATTTTATTCTACTAATTTTAATTTAAAAAAAAAATGAAAGCGAATACTGTGCTTTTGCTTTGATTTGTTTAAAATTTGACAAATAAATAACCTTACTTTAAAAATTAATTCTTACCTGTCAAACTAAATCAAACTATGTTGTAAAATGTACGATTTCAATGCCTACCTTGATAAAAACTATTAATGCTTGAAAAAAAAAATCGGCAGATTTAACAGATAAAAACCAAACTTTATCCAATACATACAGATAATAATTAATTTAAATAGATAAACTCAATAATAACCCCCGCGTGGCTTTTACTTTATTGAGTGGATACTTATTTATTTTACCCACTCAACTGTCACTTGTCAAATTATTTTCTTGTAAATGTCATTAAAATTTTTAATAAAAATATGTATTCCTAAGCTATTTATTGGATAAAACCTTGTATGGCACTCATGGATAAACCGATATTGCCCTCTCGAAAATTAACCTGCTTGGCTGACGCCTCGCAGGTTAATATCTTACTTTACCCACTAGTACCATAAATAACTATTAAACTTAAAGTTTTTATGGAATTGCTCAGGGGGATGAACAAAAATGATAAATTTCGATTTTCTTAAAATGGCTCTAACGATTTTTCTCAAATTTTGTACGATAATAGTAAATTAAAAGAAAAATTATTTTTTCTCAGGAAAAGTTCCTGAAAAACGCAGAAGCTAGAGATTTGAATGAAAAGCCCAATTTAGAGAAGAAGGACGATTTGACGGGTCCAAAAGTGGCGGATTGGAGATTTGGGCCTGCTCAGATTTGGTACGACATGCTGGATGTTCCCGAAACCGGCGATGGCTTTAATTACGGGTTTAAGGTTAAAGATGAAATAAGGGATGAACCAAAGGTAACTAGTTACTAACTTTAACATTTAAGGTGTTACACTGCATGCACTTGCGTTACATGCAGAGTTCTCAAAAAGTAAAAGATATATTTAAGATCTGTAAAAAGCAAGGTTGATATAAAGACTATACACGGTGTAATTTTAACAGCGTTAATAATTTCAAGGGGTGATTCTACATCAGAAAATATGGAAAAAAGTTCCTATAAACATATGGGAACGTTCAAGTATTACGTAACGCAAATTGTATCAAAATTCATACACTTCATACCTCGGTTCTCGCGTTATTCAAGGCTGTAGAGATTCCATATTTTTTCTACCCCGCTAACACACTCCCTATTAGGGGGGGGGGGGGGGGTAGCGAAAATATGAAATCTCTATAATCTATAATAACGCGAGAACCGGGGTATGAAGTATTAATTTGCGTTACGTAATACTTGAACGTTTTCTATGCCTAAAAATATGTCTTAGTAAGACCCTTTGAGATTGGCAAAAAATTCGGTTTTTATTTAATAACTCATGAACTAATTCTATAGAATAGATCTATGTATATGTTATTTTCATGTACTTATTTTAACCAGGGACGTGCGAAACGGGGGGGGGGGCTTATCAGTTTTTTGTCTCAAACTTTTTTCTGTGTGACTTTTTTGTAATTTTATTATTGGAGCATGATTTTCTTAGTTTTTGATGTACATTCACCCTGCATCATTGAGATTTTGGTTTTCAACATTTTAGTACTTAATTTTTCGTTTTCAAAACGTGAAATTGTCCCTTCAAATGCTGTCGTTTTGCTTTTATAATTTATACTGGCAAGATTAAAATCATTACTAGTACTTTTCCTTTAGGTCACAAGAACTGATGAAGAAGAAAAACCAAAAATAGAACCTGTGCCATATCCAGATGATGCTTTTTTGATGGTCACTCAGCTTCATTGGGAAGATGATGTGGTTTGGGATGGAAATGATATAAAACACAAGGTATGTTAATCGATTTTTCCCAATTATTGGTTTCTCTTTTTAATAACTGTGTGAGTTTTGTTGTTTTTCTACCCATCAAAAATCGCCTTCTAACTTTTAAACTAAAGAAATTTCTTGAATTTGCATTTACTATTAAAAATGGTGCCCTTACTCGAATATTGATTATTTTTAAACTTGTAGTGGGCAAAAAAAATATAAAAAATGAGTGACTTCTGACCTTATGACTTATAAATCCAGCAAAAAAATATATGAAAAAAAAAACAGAAATTTCCAACAACTGGTAAGTTCAATTAAAAAACTGTTGCAAAAACGTACATGGCGAACAAAACAGTTTAAAATTTTAAAATATGAACACACAATTATAGTTCCATATATAAAAAATCCTCTATACGCGAACGAAGTTTTACTTGCCGGTTTATTTAATGTCATATCTTATAGTAAAACCAAAATATAAGAACGTGCTTCAGAAAAACTGTATTATTTTGGCATTTGCAACTAATAACCCGCATTTCCGTGTGACACTAACATTTTAGCAAAAACAGTTTTGTGTTTTGTGTAACATAGGTATTGCAGAAATTGAATTCGAAGTCGAACGCCGCCGGTTGGGTGCCAAGCAGCATGAACCGGACTGCGCAGGCGTTCAGCCAACCCGGGAAGGCGGGAGGAGCCAATGTGAGGATGCCGCCCATACCAGCACCGCCACTGCCCGGGATGAAGTCTAAGGCCTTGTAAGTAAAAAAAAAATTGTATTTTATTGGGGATCCACTAAGGACACTAGTTGTGTCCCAGTTCCCAACAGGAACGGCGACCAACAAGTGAAAAACGGCGTTGCCATAGTTTGTTTACTGACATAACCTACTGCAAGATGACTGGAGGAAATTAGTTCCAGACTAAAGCCTCCAGACATCTAGATCTACTGCTTTTAATAAAATAGGACAGTGTCCAAAACATTTTTGATGCCAAATATTATTTTTAATTAAGAAAACTGAACAATTTTATGGTTCTTCCACACGGTACTCTTGAACGATCAACGGGATAAACTAACGTGGCAGAAACATTTGACCATGGGTCATGGTAGAAAAAGTTTCATTTATTATAAAATCATCGACAACCAAATCCCATAAACTTGTTTTTGGGAAATAATGTTAAATAATCTTCTGCAGAGTCGATGGTCAACACAGACATAAACTGCACATTCTGTTGCGTGATTCTGGTGCTGATTCTGAATATGTTTTAAGTAACTCTCTATCTTTTTCGTTTCCGAGAAAAAAGCTTAAAAAATCAAAAAAAATAAGTTTTCGTATTTTTTAGACATTTTGTTACAAGACAATAAAATAACTTTCTTGGCTTAAATTATAGTCTTGTCTAGTCTTGTTCTATATAGTCAACATTTGAAATATTTTTTTTTTTCAAAATTAATGGAGAGCTCCTAGCACAAGCCAAAAGCTTATTTGGGGCTTTCCATGCTTATGTACAATTTTTCAAGAAATAAACTATAACTATAAGGGAAAAATCTTGGTAACTTTTTTTTTGTAAATCTGAATACATTTTAAATACCCTTAAAATCGCTTTTAAATCAAAAAACATTTTTTTTTGTTAAACAGTTATTCCAGATGTTTCAAATTTGATGTACACATTTGACAATTACTTTTCAAAATGAAGGATAGTTCATACAAGCGCCTAAATGCAGCTCTCTGTGCAGGAGTTTGTTTTGGTTTTTTCTTGGTTTGGCCTTTTTTTTAATGAGGGGGCCTTGGTTCACGTTAACTTTGGTTTGGCGTCTGTTTGGTGTTTTTTTTTGTAAAAAAATGTTCATAAGGTATACATAGTGTTTATGAAACAAATTAATTTATTTTTTAATTTAAACACGTTTATAATGGAATTTTAAAAATTTCTTTAGATGACCACAAAAATGTTTGTCGATATGTCTCTTTATAACTTAACAAAACATCGATCGGACTATAATTTAAGGCAAGAAACTTATTTTATTGTCTAATATCACAATACTACCAGAATCACGTAACTGTTACTAACAGAATGTGCAGTTTATGTCTGTGTTGACCATGGACTCTGCAGAAGATTATTTAACATTATTTCCCATAAACAAGTTTTTGGGATTTAGCTGTCGATTATTTTATAATAAGTGAACCTTCTTCTACCATGACCCATGGTCAGATTTTTCTGCCACGTTAGTTCATCCCGTTGATCGTTCAAGAGTACCGTGTCCAATTCACGTTGCATAAAATTAGCTGTCGTGTTTGAATTTACTTTCTCGCATATTATTTCACATTAAATATATTGGAGAGATGCTTCCATTCACAAATTACACTGCTTTACCGCGCATAACGACGATTTAAAAAAAATCATGTTGGTAAATGAAGTAGACTCAACTAATCTAGTGTCCTGAGGCTCCACCCGTTATTGAAATCGACCATTTTTTGCATTTTCGGATTAAGGATGTCATAGAATGTTGAGAAAATGTAAAAACAGTGGGTTTAAAAAAAATCTGTCTGTCTGTCGTCTGTCTTTCGGAAAGTCCGATTTAAACAATTCTTTCAGCAAACGATGCAGGACTTTTAGATACTCGATTTTTTATAACATCTCCATAAAAAAATTAAACAAAAAAAAACTTGGCGCCCCTACTAAAACAAAATTAGCGCCCAAGAAAATACCCTCACGAAAAAAATCTTTGTCCCTGACGGTTCCTACGAAATTTGGCGGCCGTGCAAGAAGCAAGAAAAAAACACCCTCAAGAAAAAAGCTTGGTCCCTGACTAACGGTTTCTACCAAACTTGGCGCCCCTACAAAAAAAAAATCGCTCCAAAAAATACCTCTAAAAAAAGCTTTGTCCCTGACAGTTTCTACCAACTTTTGCGCCCCCAAAAATTACCCTCACGAAAAAAATCTTTGTCCCTGACGGTTTCTACTAAACTTGGCGCCCCTCTAAAAAATGGCTCCCAACCATATGGGGGGGGGGGGTAATTACAGCAGTAGCGAAAAATTTTATATGAACTTGTGGCATTATTTTGATAAGATCTGATCACCCCTAAGAGATTTTGGAAACATTCAGGGACACCCTGTATACACCAAAAACTCGATTACATATCATTTTTGTCAGTGATTTTAATAGTTATTTTCTTAACTAGTGTATTAAGTGGATAAAATCACTTAATACACGATTGAGAATTTAATTTTATCCAACACCTTTTATTTTTAAATAAAATAACTATTATCCAACACCTTCACAGAAACACTTGTTTTGAGCACTATTTTAAATGTCAAAAGTGAGTTTTTTTCCACTAGTGACTAAAAAATTTTTCACCCACTCTTTTACGTACAGCTTTTGATCTCACCCTAGATTAGTTACATACCCTATTAATTAAGTATTATAACTATTCTATAAATAGATGCACGTTAACTAAACCATAAAAATTAAAGAAAACCCCAAATTATTCTTTAGTTTTTGAATAAAATACTGTTTTTATTAAAAAAATTCTGTCATCACCGCGTCCATTTTGACGTTTGTAAGATATGTAAAACTATTTAGCAATTGTTTATTTTTAATAGGCATACTTAAGCCATGGTTACCTATTATTTTAGTATTAAGAAAATTTAATCTTAATATTTTTGACATAATTTTTCGCAAAATTATAGATTTTATGATACTAGTGGGTAAAGTAAGATATTGCCCATGAGAAAATTAACGAGGCGTCAGCCAAGCAGGTTAATTTTCGAGAGGGCAATATCGGTTTACCCATGAGGTTTTATCCAATAAATAGCTTAGAAATTCATATTTTTATTAAAAATTTTAATGACATTTACAAGAAAATAATTTGACAAGTGACAGTTGAGTGGTTAAAATAAATAATTATCCACTCAATAAAGTAAAAGCCACGCGGGGGTTATTATTGAGTTTATCTATTTAAAATAAAGCTGGTAATTGTCGTATTATCTGTATGTATTGGATAAATATATTTTTTTATTAAAGAATTGGAAAACTAAAGGGATTAGAACCAGAACAGGATGACACATGGTACTCGATCTTCCCGGTGGAAAATGAAGACTTAGTCTACGGAAGATGGGAAGATGACGTCATATGGGACGCGGAAAACATGACTAATATTCCCAAACCATCAATTTTGACGTTGGATCCCAATGATGAAAATATAATTCTAGGTTAGTATCATATATGTAATATTATACATATTCCTTATATTTTAAAATGTTATTTTTTACTTTCAAAAAATCTGTCTTTCTATTCAGAAAATTTGTGACCACAATTATTGTTATTATTATAACTTGGACTATCTAAAACTTACACAAAGTTCTCAGAACAATTACACTATTCTAGATAAAAATCGCTCTGATGTTTTTTCGTATTATTTTTTGGCTGATTTTTTTTTCTTTTAGGTATCCCAGATGACATCGATCCCTCAAAACAAGTGGCCGGGCAGGCGACACCCGTCAAAGTAAAAATCCCACATCCTCACGTAAAAAAGTCGAAAATTTTGCTCGGAAAAGCTGGAGTTATTAACGTTCTACAAGAAGATACGCCTCCTCCCCCTCCCAAATCTCCAGATAGGGATCCATTCAACATCTCCAATGACATGTAAATAGTTAATAATTATTTATTATTAGTTAATTTTACTACAAACTTATTATACTGTTTATAGCACAAAGTGCTTGAAGAGTAAGTTACACTGTACTGTGGTTTTCAAGTTTCCAAAATTGTCCAAAGTTGCCTAGATCAAAATTGTTTGTACACAAACGTGTTTTATCGAAGTTTAATTTTGTCCGTATTTCCGTCTGAATGTGACGTTTTTGTTATCGATCGATCGAAATCTTCAGAAAAAAACAAGTTCTATAAGAAAAAAGAAGAACCCTATTGTTTTCGGAAAAAATCCCTTAAAATAGAAAAAAATGATGATGCAACTTTTCAAAAAATCATAAAAAATAGAAGAAAAAATTCCGAAAACTCAAATTTTTAGGAAACTACTTTAATAGAAATATTTGTACTAATTTTGAAAAACATCCATTAACAAAAACAGTTTGTATACCAAATTTGCTTTCAGTTTAAATAAATAATTTTTTGAGAAGTAAATGCCCTATTATGCAAAGTTGTTGTTAAGTTTAACAGGTCAAAAACATTCCAAGTAGTCTTTCACTTTCATATTTGAATTAAAAAAAAAATAAAAGATACACAAATAGAAAAAGTTTGTACCACTTATTCCAAAACACTTTTTCTCATGCGTTAATTTTTTTAAAAGCATTTATTTATTTCCATGATACATTTTTTTAGATACTATATGCCAAGAACGTCAGATTCAACCATGCGACTAAAAGTGGGCGGGGCTAATCTTATACAGCATTCTACACCAGTCGTCGAACTCAGGGCGCCATTTGTGCAGACCCATATGGGACCGATGAGACTGAGGAACTTCCACAGACCTCCCATGAAGAGGTTCTCGCATGGTACACTGGCCGAACCCGGACCGCATTCTGTTATGCCCTTAATTAAACATATTAAGAAAAAATCAAAGGTAAACAATTTTATACTTTACATTTTGTACAACAAAAAATAAATTAAAAATGTGGTTTTTGAGATCGCTGAAACTGAATCTAATATTAAAACTTCGCCCCAGGGGCAAAGATACTTTTTTTCTGGCATATTTTCTTAAAAATTAGTATATTGGGATTTTTGAGGCCGTTTAGAGTATTTTCGTTTAAATTGGTATATTGGGTTGTTGGGGTCGCTGAAACTAATTCTGATAACAAACATGCAATTCCAGCCCTGGGTGGCAAGTGAAATGTGGAAAAATGAAAATCCTTTTTATGTGTGCAGTATATTTTAAATAAAGCATCCAGTATAATGTTATCTACATATCTTTTACTTTTATTTGCAAAATTAGATGGCGCTACCGCCAAATTTAATACGTCTTTTAATAATTATTGCATTTTTTTAGCAAAGGGAGTCGGAAAGAATGGCTTCCGGAGGTGGAGACGTGTTCTTTATGCGCACTCCTGAAGATTTAACAGGAAGAGATGGAGATATAATTCTTGTGGAGTTTGTTGAAGAACATCCACCTCTTATTAATCAAGTAAGTTACGTTTTATATTATTTTTGAATAATTATTTATATCAATTTTCCTTTTTTTTTTTCAAAAAATATTACTTGTTTCATTTTTCCACTGGTCTTTAATTAATTGTCATTTCTAGGTCGGTATGTGTTCCAAAATCAAAAACTACTACAAACGAAAAGCGGCAAAAGATTCAGGCCCACCTACATATCGTTATGGCGAAACAGCCTACGCACATACCTCTCCGTTTTTGGGCATTTTGCACCCGGGGCAGTCCATACAAACCGTCGAAAATAACATGTACAGAGCGCCAATATACGAGCATAACATTCCCCAAACTGATTTTCTGGTGATCAGAACAAGACAGCAGTATTATATCCGAGAAGTGGAATCTTTATATTGTGCAGGACAACTTTGTCCTTTGTATGAGGTTCCAGGACCGAATTCCAAAAGGGCGAATAATTTTGTTAGGGATTTCCTTCAGGTAAGTACATTTTTTGTTATAGTTACCCTAAGGGACTTGTTCAACTGAAAACCGATTACAAAACGACATAAAAGGACCCGTAAAATGACCAATGTAGCTTTCGGAGTTTGTTTTTGGTTCCCTTTTGTAAGTTGATATTTGCAACGTTGCCAAGCGTATATTTTTACCAGGGCTGGCAACACTAGGAATACATCTGTGGATTACAGTCTGTAACCATTTTTTACTCTATTTGAAAATATTTGTTTTTCTCTCACTTTAGCACATTTTACCTTGCCAGAAAATTCCAGTGGGATTTTCCGTTTGGTTTTTACCGGTACTTACCCGGTTTTTACCAGGTAAAAACCAGATTGTATTTACCACCCGGGATTTTGCTCAGTGGTAAAAACCGGTAAATACCACTGGTTTTTACGGCCCTGGTCAAAACCTTTCCAGTCCTGATTTTTACAAATACTACGCTTATACGATATATCGTTATATTTTCCTACAGGGCAATATATTACACTATTGTGAAATTGTTTTTTACTAATAGATATTTTTCTACTAATGTTTTAAATTGGAAAATTTGGTTATAGCCGATATAACTTACTCAGTTAGGTTGGCCATTCAATCTTCTTTCGTATTTAAAGTATACCCGAGCGGAGAATATACTTAACCACGTATCACTTTATTCGGGAGCTTAATAAGTTCTAGTGAGATGGTACTTTGGAAACAGATTAAAACGATTTCTTCTTAACTTAAGAATAATATATTAAATAAATGTGAATAAATTCTTCAAGAACATGAAATATCAATTCTTACTTCTAAGTCCTACTTCTATGCAAAGCCCCTAATTTCTAATTTCCATTATACAGGGTGTTCCATAACTGGCATGCCAAAATTTAAGAGGTGATTCTAGATCCAAAAATATAAAAAAAGTTCCTATAAAGGTTGGTCCGGAAATGAGCCCTAAGGGATCTAGGGCCCTTTAAAATTGTAATAAAAATAAGGTTTTTAATTAATAACTCGGGTACCGTTTAAGCTAGAGCGGCGAGCTTTTGCATGTAAACTAGTATTAATAAGGGCAATAAGTTTATGTTAATTTATTTTTTTAATTTATCCAGAGGCGTGCCCAGACGGACAAAATATATGAGGCTTAAAACATTTTTGCCCCAAACTTTTCTATGTGTATGTTTTTTGGATTTGTTGTAAAAAATATAGATTTCTAGAGTAAAAATACATATAAAATATCATATAGTGTAACACTGTAGGAGCAACCGTTATCAAAAAAAAATGCAATTAAGAGGAAGTAACATTTTGTGCCACCAAAAACGTTACTTTTTAAAAGGCTATTACTCCTTTAATATTAAATTTAGGTGTTTTGGTGTATAATACTTTTTTGCTCAGTTTTAAATGAAGAATCACCCTGCAGCATTAAAATTTTATTGGTGCTTTTTTTTGTTCCCCATTCAATACGTCATCTTCGAAGGGCCGTAGCTCCCTTAGGGCTCATTTCCGGACCAACCTTTATAAAAACTTTTTTTCATATTTTTGGATGTAGAATCACCTCTTAAATTTCGGTACGCGAGTTCTGGAACAGGCTGTATATTAGTTTTCCATTAAATACTTCTAAATTAAAACATACTATGTTTGAAATCCCAACTATTCACAATCATTTTCAAAGCCCAATTTATTGTCCACATTTTTCTTAGTGTAAATATTAAAACTGGTTCGTATAAGTCGTTTAAATAAGTTTACTGAATATTTTTCAAAGTTCATTAATATTCGTCAAAATTTCTATCAGTGTTCATACTAACAATATTTATAAGTGTCAAATATTATTTTTAAGTCTGATATTACAAGTCTCAAAAGTTTAAAAACTATTTTTAATTCAAGAATAATTCTCAAAATTATTTCTCACAGAAACTACATTTTCACTTTTGAAATTGACATGGAGACACTCTAAGTAATACTAAATAATATCTGAATTTTTTCATCAGTTTATATAGGATTTCCAAAATGAAAAGTAGGTCAATAGTTAAATTTATTTGACAAGGCTTTTAGCACAAAATATTTCTAAAGACACCGACTATATTTAATTACCCCGACAAATGAGTTCCAGTCTCATCAATTTGTAAGCTCATTACTATTCCTGACATCTGAAACGATAATTTTAACCATAAATTATATTTGTTTATACAATTAAAATTATGAGTCAACTTTTAAGTTATACCGACAAGGGTCACCGAAAACTGGTCCGATCTAATGTAGAACAAGCCAGACTTTGCCGAAGCAAACCTCGCGAAGGCAGAATGTATTTGCGCTATGATTAAAGCAATATTATTTTAAAAATTTTAACACCATATAAAATATGCAGATCATCTTTTATATTTTTAATTATTCAAATCTTGTTAAAATATTTTTAGGTTTTTATATACAGACTGTTCTGGAAATCACGTGACACGCCAAGGAGAATCAAAATGGACGATATTAAGCGTGCTTTTCCCTCTCATTCAGAGAGCAGTATAAGAAAAAGACTGAAATTGTGCGCCGATTTTAAAAGAACAGGTAGGAAATAATAATTTTTCTACTACTTTTTTACTTCTATTTAGTACCCTAAACTAAATAGTACATTTCTTCTGCAGGTCTCCAGATTTTTCATTTTATTTCTTCTCATTTTTTATAGAAATATATTTTACTTTGTTTTATCTTGGTTTAGGTATGGATTCCAATTGGTGGGTCATAAAACCTGAATTTAGATTGCCAACAGAGGAAGAAATTCGAGCAATGGTGTCTCCTGAACAGTGTTGTGCGTATTTCAGTATGGTTGCTGCTGAACAGAGATTGAAGGTAACAATTTTTCTAGATTTATCATAGTGATGTTTGTAAGGTTCCATGTACCAGTATACTCG
Organism: Brachypterus glaber; assembly: GCA_958510825.1. Taxonomy (NCBI): domain Eukaryota; kingdom Metazoa; phylum Arthropoda; class Insecta; order Coleoptera; family Kateretidae; genus Brachypterus; species Brachypterus glaber. The sequence goes on along the minus strand of OY294045.1, from coordinate 56,503,672 downwards.
TACTAGTAGGAGATACTCAAAATGACTTACATTAATTTAAATTTATTTTTGATATGATATTTTTTTGTAAATGTCATTTTACTACATAATAAAATGGCTGAAACCTCTGGCTAGCGATAACCATCTCATATGATGTAATATTATCACTTCAAGGCACCCAACATCCACATGAATCGCTCTGCTGATAAAAAATTGTCACCCAGTGTATAATTTCGATATGGCTATTAAATAATGGGATTATACTTACTACGCAAAACGCTGCGAAGTTTGGTGATCATTTTCACAATGATTTTTTCATTAGAGTCTATTAAAGAAGGATTAATAAGATCAATCATTTAGTCAAACCGTCTTAATCCATTTTAAAACAGAGCTTGAAACGAGATATTCTAATAAAATTTGGCACTCTTAGTCAGATTAAGTTAGTCTACTTTCTGGGTATACCGTAGATAAAGTTTATCTGATAAAGAGTATAAAAACTACAAATAAATAAAAATGTCCTCTAATTTACCTGCCCAAAGTGTTGTAGGCTATGTTTAATTTATAGCCCTCTTTTTTTTTAATAACTGGTTTATTATTTTCTTTTTGTATTCAGGATGCAGGTTACGGCGAAAAGTTCCTCTTCACCCCAGCCGATGATGACGACGAAGAAATGCAGCTCAAGATGGACGACGAAGTCAAAGTGGCCCCCTGGAACACGACACGCGCGTACATTCAAGCGATGCGCGGAAAGTGCCTCCTGCAGCTAACAGGTTATTTTTTATCTATTAAACTAAAATTTATAGAAAATTACAGTTCAGAGTTTATCCATTTTAACAATACTAATAATATAAGTATATTATCTAACGCCTTCTCGTTTACTGCAGCCATTTTAAATTAATAAAGTGGCTCGTTATCTTTTGTCATTACTTAACCCTACGTTGCTAGGAGCAACGTAGGGTATTTTTTAATTCACTACGACAAAAACAACTGAAAATACAGATTTGTGCTTAAAACAACGTAAACAAATAACATTAAATGTTGTTTGTTTTCAAATTTTGTAAAATCTATTGTAAATTGTAAATAACTATTTTCTACCCATGTTCTAAAACTATTAATTTACCAATAGCAAGCTTATTTTTTTAAACTTCTGGTCCAGAACTTCTGGATGACAAAATGTGTTTTCTAAATAAATTTTATTATAAATTCTTCGCTGCCGGCCTCATTTACGGTACACTTCCACCGGAGCCGGTTACTGTTTTTGTATAAACTTCAAATTTTGTTACTGAAAATGATTAAAAATATGATTATATGAGTTACAAAAGAGAGTTCAATTTTAAACTGCGACTCAATACGTTCGCACAAGGGCGTATTCAGGATTTTTTTAACTAATTGAAATTGCCAATATGGCGAAATTATACAGACATTTTATTAAATTACTGAAAACATAGAAAATCTTGCGCTGTAGGAGAAAAAGTTATATTTTTTTAAAAATATATTGTACAAAAAAATAATTGTATAGAAAATAATCAGATATTATATTAATAATACAAACAATATAAAAGGCACAAAAAAGTGACGACAAAAAAAAATCATCTGGTTTTGGTGCCCTTATCATTCTGGGGTACCATCAAACCCAGCTCACCTGGGGAAGCTTAAATAAAAAAAAATAAGAAAGCCCTAGCACCGCAGGCGAATTTGAAAGTCTTCTATAGACCATATAGGGTCCACGAAAAAGAGCCTGCATATTTGCTTGTTTTGGCGCCCTTATCGTTCTAATAAAACCTAAGAAAGCCGTAGCGCCGCAGGCATTTTTTTACAATTTTTAAACAGAGCTATAATTTTAAACTTCATACAAATGCAAAAAAATTCCAGCGCCGCAAACGAGAACTTGAAGATCTATAGTTTACATGTTCATCTTGGAAAAGGGCCTGCATAAGAAAGCCCTAGCGCCGCTGGCGAAAAAGTTTACGAATTTGAAAGTCTATAGACCATTCCTGGCTGGCCCAAGCAAATCAAAGACCGACTGGTTGCTGGAAAAAGGAAGAACTGCACTCAGACAACTTGTAGGGGTCCTCACGGGCCACTGCAGGCTAAGGAAGCACCTGGCAACAATGCGGATTCTAGAGAGTCCACTATGCCCAGAGTGCGAAGAGGATGAAACATCCTCTCATTACTTAGCCAAGTGTGTCAGATACGACAGGATCAGGTTGCAAGTCTTTGAAACTCAAAGACTCAACCAAGAGGAACTAAGAGATCTCCCCTGGGCCAATATCCTGACCTTTATTGAAAGGACGGGCAGGTTCAAGGAGGACTCAAATTAGTAAATGGCTGGGATTGCCTGGGGTGACAAAAAGAGCCAGAAATGGCCTAGTTGTCCGGCTTTGGCCAACCCAAAAATTTACTACTACTACTACTAAGTCTATAGACCATATATGGTCCACGAAAAAGGGCCTACATGTTTGTTTGTTTAATTACATGTTTGTTTGTTTGTTTAACCTCGTAATATTCTACTTAAATAGGCACCCCCTAAGTCCAGGACTTGTGTGGGCTAGTAGTAGAGGGAACCACTGGCTTATACTGACTTTCGAACCAGTTTATAGGGAGTGTGCGTTTTAATTATCGCCTTCGCCAAATTTCAATTATTAATTAACTGAAAAAGGCAAATCGGCGCCAGTGAGAATCGAGCTCACGCTAATAGGCTTGCTATGTACACGCGCTAGCCACTACACTGTTACTGTGGTAATTTATTTATTTTTTATTTATTTATTTATTTATTCATAATTATTTACAATTTTATTTTTTATAAACATAGATGGTGATCCGCCTAAACATTGTTTGTGTGCGGATCGTTAAACAGATTTGTTACATGTTTAAATTATTATTATTATTTTTTTTTTGTATTAAATTTATAAGTTACTAAATAATAGAAAATGAAATCTAATGAAATAATAAGCATTCTTTTGACCACTAAACTAATGTATTTTATGTACATAATAGGTCCCGCGGATCCCACCGGTTGCGGTGAAGGGTTCAGCTACGTGCGCGTGCCCAACAAGCCAACCCAGAGCAAGGAGGAGCAGGAATCGCAGCCCAAGAGGACGGTCACAGGGACAGATGCCGATTTGAGGAGACTGTCGCTGAACAACGCGAAGGCGCTGTTGAGGAAGTTTGGGGTGCCTGAGGAGGAGGTAAGTCATGATAGTTAGAGATCCTTTATATTTTTACCTGTCACCAAAAAGGCATATTATACAGATACAATATTTATCTCTTTCTTACACAAGACAATTGGCACGTTTTATTCCTCAGACTTTTCACACCAATCCGATTGGGTTAAATTTTTCACGTGACAAGATACACCCAACAAATCAAATAATCTAATTACACTAGGCTGCCCTGATTGCAGTCATATGTCTTTAAACTAATTTTGGGTCGCTGAGGCCGAATCTGGCCTCAGAATGTTTCTACTACCTTAGGTTACTGATAAAAATCAGACAAAAGTGGTAAAAAATCATTATTTTAGCCCCCTCTTTTGTTCTAAAATCATGGGAGATAAAAAAATTCTGATGACAAATTTGGATTCGGCGACTCCATATTAGTTAAAAAATACCCAACTTAGATTATGGAAAAAAGCATCGCTAGGGGGTCAAAAATAAACTAAAAATATGTTACGTAATACGATATCTTTAGATGTAAATGTGCTTTAATTTTATTGCTTTTTCATTTATTTACTTTTTTTAAGAACAAACTAAGCAAAATAAAAAAATATTTGTATGTATATTTGTATAGAGAATTTTATAATCTAAAAATTAAGTCCTATAAAATGTTTATACAAATTTGGTAGTTTTGCCACAAATGAGCAATTAAGTAAACTCTGCACTTTAATTTTAAGCTTTTTATTTTTTTTTCGCGTACTTACTGTGACAGTGGGTCCTTCGCATATGGATTTTTGAATTCCTCGTACTTTTTTTAACATATCCTCAAATTTTTGAAATCCTACTCTGTTTTTTAAAGATTTTGAAAAAAAAACGTCATTATTTCATGGCCTTATATCTGCCGAAATTTTTTAAAAGGCATTAATAGGTTTTATCAAGGGAGGCATTGAAATCATATCATTTTGATAAGAAATTTTAAAAGTTGGGTTAAGCTTTTGACAAAAACCGTCTAGGGTAAAATACAGTAAGTACTAGATTTTTTGTTAGTTTTTTGTATTGTACTATTTAAATTATTCTTATAATGCATTATAATTAAAAAAGTAAATGTAAATTAGGTTGTTTTTCCTAGCGAAATTTTATTCTACTAATTTTAATTTTTAGAAAAAAAATCAAACGGATACTGAGTTTTTGCTTTGATATGTTTGTAATTTGACAAATAAATAACCTTAATTAAAAATTAATTCTTACCTTTCAAACTAAAATGTACGATTTCAATGCCCACCTTGATAAAAGCTATTAATGGTTTTTAAAAAATTTCGACAGATATTATTGAGATATTATCTCAAAAATGTGAGGTGCTGGAATTTTTCCAAAGTCAGATTCGGATTCTACGCTCCCGAATTAGTAAGAAAAATTTATTTCCGGTAGGAGCAAGAAAAGTTGCGATTTGTTGCCTGGTGTTATCTGGGTACATTAAGTTATTGTCCTCTTGAGTTATTAATTTATAAACTTATTTGATTTTTTAACCCCTTTTAAAGGAGCGTAGGTCCCTTACTACCCATTTTTAGACAAGCGTTTATAGGAAGTTTTTTGATATTTTTTAATGTAAAAATCTTAAAATTCTTGAGGCTATTTCAAAAACTTTGTATAGTAAAACTTAAAACATAAAAACTTACACAAATCTTCGTATGAGAACAACAACGTTTCAACTGTATAAATTATAGATTTGAGTTATGATCAATCAAAACTTTAAAATCATGAAACTTACCTTAAATTTCATAATTGATTGGTATATTATGCTGGGCTTAAATTAGGATAAATTAGTACCTATATTATAGGTACTATTATAATAATACACATTTTGTTGATATTTTAAATATTTTTGATGCAAAAATATGTGACATATTTAATATTAATTAGAGGTGTCCCTCCATAAACTTTATTATGTTAGTTTCTTGTGGACGAATAAATCTTATTTTATTATTATTAAATTCACATGTTTTTTGGATGTTTGTTTTAATGATTTGTACATAAATGTAATATTTTGCATAAATTATTATTAATCATTATTAAAATTGATAATTAGTAGTTGTTTCGTACAAGCATTCCTCATCAACCTCCATAATTTTGGTAAAAATCATAGGCCAAACTTTTTATGGATTAGTGACATCGATGTGACTTAAGTTAATTTTCATTAACGGAGTACCTGATTTTTAAGTAAGAAATTCGGCAGACTAACATCTCTACTCTAAATTTCTCTACTCCCTAACATCCCTACTCCATAACATCCCTACTCCACAACAACACTACTAGTAACATCTCTACTCCATAACATCTCTACTCCGTAACAACTCTACTCCACACTATAAGGACTTTATTAGCCACTTAATAATAAATGAGCAGTTCAAAGAACAAAGAATCTTCTTCTTCTAGATTATTTTATTTTTTTCGTAGAAATCGTTTATCTATAAATTCAAATCTAGAACAATCATAAATGAATTATTCTAAAAGCCACAATGACCGCTCTTAATATGCACTAATAAGTAAGTAATTAATAAATTAAATTCATATTTGACAGTGACTTAGCATGACAAATATTCATTTGAGTTAAGACAAGTGGCTAATCGAGTGCATATAGTGCGGAGTAGAGTTGTTTAGAGTTGTTACGGAGTAGAGATGTTATGGAGTAGAGATGTTACGGAGTAGAGTTGTTGTGGAGTAGGGATGTTATGGAATAGGGATGTTAGGGAGTAGAGAAATTTAGAGTAGAGATGTTAGTCTGCCAGAAATTCAAATTAAACTTTATTATCAGAATCTCGGTGCACTAAAAAAATCTTAAAAATGCAGATAGAACATGGTTGTATTGTAAATAAAATTGGCTATGTGCATAATATTTTTATTTTTTAAGTACAGGCAAAAAGGTAGTATAAAACTCTATTCAAAAATGCAAAAAAGTGAAAACCTGAAAAAATGTTAGTTGAAACCTTGTTCGGCTGATACGACGAAATTTAGTTCATTATTATATATTATAATTATTCGCGGCTTGTTTTAAATATATATCAAAAAAAATATCCAGCAGTTACCACTTTTTTTCATTTTCTAGATCAAAAAACTGTCCCGTTGGGAAGTTATCGACGTAGTGCGAACTCTGTCCACCGAAAAGGCAAAAGCTGGTGAAGAAGGCATGGACAAATTCTCAAGAGGAAACCGTTTCTCAATCGCCGAGCACCAGGAAAGGTAAGTTTTCGGTAGAGATGAAAAAAAAACTATAACTGTTTTCGGTAGAGGAAAGTCGCCTAATTTCGGATACCATTTACAATGTATTCAATATTTAATACTCGGTATTACTTTTTGATATTTTTTTTATATAACCAGATACAACTTATTATAGCGAACCATGATTTATTATAAAAGCAATTTTATTACAGTTTATTTTTTCCAAAAAACACGGTTAAAAAAAATCAGCGCATTTTTGTGCATTTGAAAAAGGGCTCCTAATTTCGGACATATCCGAAAAAAATTTTTCCAGAGTAGATCTGGATCCCATTGCTTATGTTTCTTGTTATTCCTTCACATTTAAGACGTAATTTAATCATTAAGCGATTTTCTACGAAATACTATAGGAACTATAATTTTAGATTCCCAATTTCGAATATCTTAGTATCTTAGGTTTTTCGTTTTTTCAAAATTGTTTATGTTAGTTTGTTGTATCATTATAAAAATAATAATTAATGGTTGGTTATCCTGAATAATAATTACCTTGCGGATATCCGAAATTGGGAATCAAATGCACAAAAATGGTCTATCCGAAATTAGGCAACTTTCTGCTTTTTAGATTAGAAATTTGTAGAATGTTTAAGTTTTCAAATTGCTTAATTATGAATAGTGGATCAACTTAACTAACATCATAACTTACCCAAGACAGAATCACGAACTTTTATAACGATTATTTATAAAATAAACAAGCATAATAATGCAACTGAGCACAAAACTGCCATTTGCAATATAAACGATTTGTGCTGCCATTTAAAGGGGAGAAGCTCTACCGTTATCATATTACAGGACGGTTTTAGTTTGACTTTTGGCTTCAGGTTTCTGTTTACCTTTGCAGACAGTATCTTAAATACACTACTATCCGAAATTTGGAAACCATCCGAAATTAGGCGCATTTCCTCTAGAGATTAAAAAAAAACTATAACATCTGTTTTTTTCTGCTTATACAGAGTGTTTTCAATGTTTAAAGATACATATAGCAAAACCAAAAGGTTTGGACTTTTATTTTAAGATGAACGTTTGCTAAAACTTTAAATAAAAAAAATATAAGAAAAGTTATTTGATTATCAGCCGCAAATAAAAAAAACTATTTTGCAACGATGAATCCGATTTGCAACTGTTATTTTTTTAACGTGTTTTTCACAACAAACGGACTTTTAAAATATCTCACACGTTACACTATACGTTTTTAGATTTTTATTTTTTTATTTTTCAAAAATCCAAAATTGTCGTCGGTTAGGCATGCCCCTTAGACATTTTGGATGAAAAATAAAAAAATCTATCTGGCACTTTCTTTTTAATTTACGTAAAATTATTTTTTTTTAATAATTCACACATTAGTGCCCCATTATCTCGACTAAACCGATTTTCGACTGAATCATAAGCATAAAAAAAACCTTCCAAACCAAGTCATAAAGAAAAATCTAAAACCCTACAGTGTAACGTTTAAGGCGGTGCCGTGAATTAGCTATAAGTCGTACAAAAAAATACGTGATATAAAAAATGTTGGTGATTTGGTCCTCTTTATTTTCATATCAGACGTTTTTTTGTCCTAGGATACACCGATCTTGAGATATTTTAAAAAGTTCGTTTTTTGTGAAAAATACATTAAATGTCGAGTTCAATGTCGTAAAATTGTTTATTTGCGGCCTTAAACCCTACCCAATAAACCAAAAATCTAAACTCCCTGAATTATTTCCAGGTAAAGCCTCTTTTATTAACTGGAAGACTGGACTAAAACTGGAAATATGCCGGGTACTGTTGGTTATATAGAAGTATAAATACCCAAGTCAAAAATAACTCTTTTGTATTATTATTTCAAATCAATCGAATAATAGCTAAAACAGAAAGTAAATTAAACAGTTCTTATCAGGCGTACCCATTTCTGGTAATGTATTGAAATAGCTAAAATAAGAACTGTTTATTATTTTCTGTTGTAGATATTTGTGGATGGATACAAAATGGCTCAAATAAATTGTACACTTTAAAGGTTGATTTACCCAATCATTGACACTAAACTAAGAATTTAACCATTGAAATGAATTGTGTCAAGACGGAAGTGAAGGACGCCTTGATTTTGTCAACAGGGCCGGGCTCTAGGGAGGCCCGGCGTCGAATGTTTACAATAAACAGTTTATTTATGTATACTTCCTTAGAACGATAACACAGTGGTCCCAGAGAAAAAAAAAGTGACTAAATTCTGCTTTTTTGCATGGGGCCAGTTTTTGGACCGCTGATTACGAAAAATATAGTGAAAAAATTGAAAAAACAAATTTTTTTTAAATGTCCGATTTAGCTGAAATTTAGCAAAACGGCTTTCTTTGGTAATATTAATACGGACCAATATCCCAAAAATTCAAAATAAACAAAAAATGAGAGATTTAACCCAATCTGTCATGGGTTATTTTCCTTATACTACTAATTACTGTAAAAATTTCATGATTTTCTACTGGCCCGTTTTTTTTTATTTAATTTTGAAAAAAAAATATTAAAAAATTACCAAAATATGAGTAATTTTTCTATTCTATTAGTATATTAAATAAAATTACCCTAAAATAATTACATATTTATGAACGAAAACTATTTAGTCCCATATACAATTTATTTTGAATATTTAAGAAATAAAAATAGCAATAGAGAACATCCAAATTGGTCCCAGAAAACAAAAATGACACAAGTCAGTTTTTTCCATAGGACTATTTTTTGCGCCGCTTTTTGCTCGAAAAAAATTGAAAAAAGTTATTTTGCGACATTAGGGTGGTTCAAGTTTTTTAAAAAAAGTTCGAATTAGGTAAAATTTGGCATAAGGGATTCTTTTGGTAATATTAATACGGACCAATACGATTTATTTTATAAATTTGCACAAAAAAACAAAAATTTAGAGAAAAATGACACAACAGAATCGGTTGAATCTCTCAGTTTTTGTTTGTTTTGTGCCATATTTTCGTTAAATTTTAAAAAGAAATCGGCCATATTTATTCGGCCATTTTGAATTTTAAGTTTTTGGGTATTGGTCCGTATTAATATTACCAAAAGAAGTCTTTATGTCAAATTTCAGCTAAATGGGATATTTTTCAAATATTTTGAACCACCCTAATGTCGCAATTTTTTTTTTCAATTTTGTCACTATTTTTAGCGGTGCAAAAAATAGCCCTATGCAAAAAAGCAGACTTTTGTCACTTTTTTTTTCTCAAGGATCACTGTGGATAAAGGCGTCAAAACGAGCAAATATGCAGAGCCCTTTCCATGTGGGCCATAGACCCTCAAATTCGTAAAAATTTTCGCTTGCGGCGCTAGGGATTTCATTCATTTTTTTTATTTAAGATTGTAAAACTTAAACATAAACATTGTAAAAAGTTGCACCGGGGCCCGGGCTGGCTCTGTCCGGTCCCGTGTGTCAAATAATTTTGACATTTAGTTGGTCAAATTCTTAGTTTACTCTTAATGATTGGGTAAACCATCCAAAAAATTAAATCATTTAAAATATGAACGTCGAATTAATAGATTTAAACTTTGAAAAGGTACAAGGAAGAATGTCAGAGGATCTTCGACCTTCAGAATCGGGTGCTCGCCAGTGCCGAAGTGCTGAGTACGGACGAGGGGGAGAGCTCGGAAGACGAGAGCGACGAAGATATCGAGGAGATGGGAAAGAACATTGAAAATATGTTGTCCAATAAGAAAACCAGTACACAGGTGAGATAAAAAAAATATTTAAGAAAAATGTAAATGAAGTCAAGACGCTTATTGGGTTTTGAAATATTATAGTTCTTGATTTGTTGATCAAAGTTACAAGATCATATATTTGCCTTATTAAAGCTGTTAGTTCATAAACTTTAAATTTATTTAATTGATTAATTGAAAATTTTAATGTTTTGAGAAATGTGTTAAAATGAGATGTATTTTTGAAAAATGCTAAATAATATTCTATGTCAAAGCGAAACTTATTGTGAAATAATAAAAAATGGGCGACTTAAAAACAGAGGTTACTTGGGAATAAGGAGTTGAAAAATAAAAGTATTCTCCTTTGAAACTAAAAATCGATCTTCCCAAGTAATTTTTGAAACAATCGTTGGTCTGACTTTTTACTTGCACAGTATTTATTAAAAAACTACTTATTACAAAAATATATCTGTAGTTTGATTTTTACGATACGCTTAGCCCATGGGATACCAACTTTTTATAGTTGGTAATTAATGAAACAGAAGGTATTATGAATGAATGTATGTTGGTACACCTCGTAAAGGTGCAATATTGGTTTCAACTCTATTTTTTGTATACATAAATGCAATATCAAAGCTTAAATTAAAAGGTAAAATAAAGCTATATGCAGATGACTCTCTCTTGGTGTATTTTGACTACACAATTATAACTAAATAGAAAATTGGAAAACTCAATAATTTTCAACAATAAAGAATTAAATAAATAATTTAATTAAAAAAAAACATACGACTGATAAACTAAAAAGTATAAAACAAGAATAATGTGAAATAAAATTATATAGTAACCGTCGCAGTCGGGGGCGTCTTCTACCTTCATATTATTAAAAGATTAGTATATTTTAATCGAATTTGAAGATTTGTATGATACAATTATTATTATATTTAGGATTGGCCTCCGACTGCGACGGTTACTATATAATTTTATTTCACATTATTCTTGTTTTATACTTTTTAGTTAATCAGTCTGTTTTTTTTTTAATAAAATTATTTATTTTAAACTTTTTAAACTTTTTTTGTTAAATATACTGTTTATAAATAGTTTTATTTTACGCTTATGAATACAGCTAATATAGCAAAACATGTACAAATACAGCTATAACTATAATAACTATTATTCATGGGACCAACACGCATCTCATGATACCTTTTTTATAAAACTTTTTTTATTTTTGCTCTTTATAAATCCCTGATAATAGCAGTCCAAATAGGCGGAACATGGACTTTTATATAACCCACGTCACCCGCGATATCAAGAAAAATAGTTTGACACCTCAACTGTCAAATTTGGATTAGGCGTTTAGGCTGTAGAGGGAACGTTCAAGTATTACGTAACGCAAAATTTTGCCATATTTGATGTTATTAACCGAAAACCGGTTATTGCTTATGGTTTTTCATCTCTGTTTTTTTTGTTTAGAGAATTTAGTGAACGCCGTGTGCAATAAAATTTTCAACGAATCAGTATCTTAGGCCTAGATCATTGTTATAAACGTGATCCAATAAACATTTTATAAGTTTATAATTTTTTAAGTGTTACATAACATTTTTACTGACACCCACCTCCCTCTGTAACGCGACGTAACGTTTTAGAGCAACAGTGTGGCGGCTGCAATCCCCAGTCCAGACTATAAACTGTTCCCGCAACACTGCCAGTAAATTTGGCTGCAAGCCAATTTATACTGTAGTGTTTCTGCAAAAGTTTTTTTAAAGGTTACGTTTGATTTAAAAATCAAAATTTGACGTTTTATTGAATAAATAAACAATTATATAGTTACTTCTTTTTCAATGCAATGGTGATTTTCTCAAAAATTTGCCCTCATCAGTCATGTTGCTAATAAAAAATAAAAGTTGAGTAAAACAAATACCGCTGTTTATAAATAAACTATAAAAAAATAACAATTGTTATAAATCTACTATATAATTAGGTATATCGAATTATATCAATATTGTTACTTAATATAAACAATTTTAAAAACGACGGTTTAATCCAATTTAACTTCAGCCGCTTGAAACAACCAGCAGAGAGGAATTGGTAGTAGTAGGATTTGGATACTGGTTTCTGATTGGTTAAAAAACTGTTGCCGCAACACTGCTGCTCAAGTGTAAACGCGGCTTAAGAATATTTTACATTTTACAGTTATCATTGGAACGCGAAGAACAAGAACGACAAGAACTCCGCAAAATGATCATGGAAGGCGATGATCGCAAAGGAAAGGACAAAATCAAAAAAGAGAACGAGGACGATCAGGACCAAACGAATTATTCCCAACAGGGCCGCGTTTTGAAAATAACCAGGACGTTCAAAAACCCGGAAGGAAAGGAATTTACTAGAGTGGAGATTGTTAGAAAACCGGCAGTTATCGATGCTTACGTTAAAATAAGGACCACAAAGGATGAGACGTTTATTCGTCAATTTGCTACTTTGGGTAAGAAAACTTGTAATCAGCATTAACATAAGCTTTCCATACAACTGAGAACTCCCTGATTGGTTTGATTTGACAGTTAACTGAGTATAATCTGAGTTCTCAGTTGAATAGTAAGTAGCTTGTCATTATATGGATATAAATTTATTTCATGAAAAGATAAGCAACTTTTCTTTTTCAAATGTGCGTCCGTCTGTCGTCCGTCTGTCCGGTGTAACGAATTTTGGAAACACGATAACTCAAGAACGAATAATCCGATCGACTTGAAATTTTCAGGAAAAATCAAGTTCTACGAGGGGAAGATCCCTATTATTTTTGAAAGTAATCCCCCAAAAACAAAAAAGTTATGGGGGGTTACACTTTTAAAAAAATCGAAAAAATCTGAAAGAAAATTTAGATTGACGTAACTTATTTAGGAAAAATTGCTGTTATTATAAGGATCAATTCTACCAACTTTGCAAGTAATCCCCCCAAAATCAAAAAAGTTATGGGTGATAAACTTTTTAAAAAATCGAAAAAAGCTGAAGCTTTTTTGGACAATTTTTTTTATTTTTCATTTTTTTTGTTTTGCCAAAAATATCTTATTAAAAAAAATCTTTTTAAATTTTTTTCTTTTTCGCAAAAAGAAAAAAAAATTGATTTTTTTTTATATTTTTTTATTGAAAAAAATTTTCTTAAAGTATTTGGGAAAATGCAATATACCATTTGCTGTGAATAGTATATAATGGAACGCGTAGCATTATATATCTTTACGGCTTGTTGTTGGTGATAATTTTGTAAAAAAAACATTAAAATTCGTTCTGTTATAAGACGAAGCCCAAAAAGAAGAAATGAAACGCGAAAAACGCAGAATCCAAGAACAGCTGCGCAGAATCAAACGAAACCAAGAAAAAGAACGGCTGAGCTTGGGCCACAGTTCGCACCACACTCCCTCCCAATCAAGCGAAAAATTCAGCGGCAACCATCACAGCTTGAGCGGCGGCAATTTGAGCGATGGGCCGTCGCCGGTGGCGCCATCTACGCCCGAAACGAGCAAGGCTCACTTGACGACGCCGCCGAAGTCGAGGAGGAAGACCAAGTTGAAGCCCGATTTGAAGTTGAAGTGTGGGGCTTGCGGAAATGTGGGCCATATGAGGTAAGTTTACAATTCTTATTTATAAGGTCAAGGTCTGCAAACCTACTTAAAAAAAGGATACAGGAAACTAGAGGAAAATAGAGTTTTAATTATAGTTACATAATTCGGCTTCACTAAAAACTCAGTGTTCAAAACTTAACCACCCAGTCTAGAAACAACTTTTTACATTTTGGCGGTCATGGAAAAAATGATAATTAAATTTTTTGTGTCATTTTATTTTACTCTTCAGGTGGTTTTTAAATTTTTCTTTTATTATGAATAATAAGAAAGTTATGTCTAGAAGTCTAGAAACAATTTTCGACATTTTGGTGATAAGGGGGGGGGGCTGGAAAAAAATGATAACATTTTTTGTGTAGTTTTAGTAAATTGTTAAACTGTATTAAGCATTTAAACTTGCCAAAGAATAAAGTAAAAGGTCTCAAGCAACGCACAACTCAGACCACGCTACAAGAATAACAACCGTAAAAGTAAGCGCTTTTTCTATTATCGGCCGGTAAAACAGTTTACCTATTCAAAAATTCCCGCCCTAAAAAAGTCCAAGATAATATAAAAATACTTCTGCATATGAAATTTCAAATCTCTAGCTCAAAGCGTTCTTAAGTGATTGTTGATACAGACACTCAGACAGACCGACTGACAGACAGGCAGAGACATCACATTTTTTTGTTGCTTATTTTTGATTTTTCTCAACGCGACGTTTCAGGAAAAAATTAATGATTTAAGCAAAAAAAATTGATTTTTTTTCCATCACCATACTTTTATGAGATAGTAAAAATTTATTTAGAAACACTTATTTAACAATAACACTACTTTACAAAACTTAAATAGCACTTTTGACTACTTTCTGAACACTTCTACTTGACCGACTTAATGAATAAACTACTGACTACTGACTAAATACTCTACTGACTGAATTAACTAGTAACTGACCCAGCGTGCGGCGTGTGTTTGTTTATAATATTATATATTATGCACATCATGGAACTTTCCAGAGCCTTCGCCACACTGGGTAGTTCCAAAATTTTATCCTGATGCGCTGTTCTAGAGCCTTCACGAAGCCTTGTTTTTCATTTATAATTTCGTAAAAGTATAGTGAAATATTACATCTTAAAATATGAGGTCTAAAATTGGATCCTAATTTTGTAGAAACTAAATAACTAATTGTTGGACTTTTAAAAAAAGCACCTTGTTATGTAATTTTGATGGCAGACTAACATTTCTACTCTCAATTTCCCTACTCCCTAACATCCCTACTCCATAAAATCCCTACTCTATAACAACCCTACTCCGTAACATCTCTACTCCATAACACATGTACTCCCCAATAACTCTACTCCACACTATATGCACTTTATTAGCCACGTAATAATAAATAAGCGGTTCGCAGAACAAAGAAGCTTCTTCTTCTAGAATATTTTATTTTTTTCCTAGAAAACGTTTATCTTTAAATTCAAATCTAGAACAATCACAAATTAATTATTCTAAAAGTCACATTGTCCGCGTACTCTTAATGCATTAATAAACTAAAATCATATTTGACAGTAACTTAGCATGACAAATATTTTTTTGAGTTAAGACAAGTGGCTAATCGAGTGCATATAGTGCGGAGTAGAGTTGTTACGGAGTAGAGATGTTATGGAGTAGAGATGTTACGGAGTAGAGATGTTACGGAGTAGAGTTGTCGTGGAGTAGGGATGTTAGGGAGCAGAGAAATTTAGAGTAGATATGTTAATTTGCCATTTTAATAAATAAATCTTATTCTAAATAAAAATAGAGTGCGTTAATGTGATGTTTCCTGTCAAGAAAACGTCAGATTGGGGCACTCTCAACCCTTTCGCTCCGGATTAGTTTTCTTTGAATTTCTGAAACTTTTTTTTGTGTTTATAAAATAAAATGATATCAAAAGTACGAAACAGGTGATTTTTTTTAATGTTCTTTTACAAAAAATAAGTGGGATATGTTTGTCCCAATATAAAATAAAAAAAAAATAAAACTTTCGGATTCTTATGTAAAAAACTTTTCTACCTAAGAATCCGACAAAAAAAGAAATACGTTAATTTGACACACTAACTGGATTTCTTTATGCAGGGTCACATTTGGTGTTTTAGAGGTGCACAAATATATCCCATAAGTAACTTAGTTAAGTATTGATATCACTTGATATCAAGTTTGGACTATAAAATGCTAAAATGTCCCTGTTCTGTGCATTTTACATGTTCTTTTTGGCTTTATGATTGTTTGAACATCTGGGGGACATATATGTCCCTACAGGAGCGAAAGGCTTAATAGAAAAAGTTAAAACAAGTTGCAAATTGATTAATGCTGTTTTGAATTCTGCCTTTTTTAGAACAAATAAGGCATGTCCCCTCTACCAAAATACGATGGGCGATATAAAGCCCCCGATAAACGTATCGATGACGGAGGAGCAAGAAGAGGACTTTGAAAAGCAACTAAACACAGATGATGAAGATATAGTCACCCTAGAGGGCGCTAAGGTCAAATTATCTGGAAAACTTCTCAAGGTAATTAATAAATTGTTATTTTTGATTTATATCGTCGTGTAATAAGAAATTATTAGATCTAATTTTTAAAAAAATATATAAAATTTAATTTATATTCGCGCAAAAACGGTGCTTTAGTACCAAACCTTTAGACACGCCATTTTTTAGCTATTTTTTAAAAACAACTAAAAAATGTTAAAAGTATTTTGTTATTAAGAGGTTTTAAACGACGATATATCTCAAAATTAAAAAAAAATATATAAATAAAAATTTATTTAAAATTAATGAATATATTTTATGTTTTTTTATTGCTTGTCCCTAGGAAAGCCTTCTTATGGTAAATATTCGAAAATATTGCAATATTATTATAATACATAGTATATGTAAACTTTACATTCAAACGAAACTTTACATTGTGAAGTTTCTTATGTGTTCGCCAAAAAGAAAAAATTCGCTAACGATCTAAGCTAATTTTTATGTTCTAAGCTAAATTTAGGTTGGCAACATTTTCAATATTGGGTTAGGATAAGTCAGGGAATTAAAAAATGGTCAGGGAAACATGCAAAGCCAGAGAAAAAATTATTTTCCTTTTTCTTTGAATTTTTATTGGAAATGGCCAGAGAAAGTTTTATATATTCTTTTATTAAACCACAGTAGCTCAATAAGTATGGTTGCTTATTATACATAAATATTCCAAAAATGTTCAAGGAAAAATGGGGAAAATTATATTTAGTTATCAATGAAACACTAGGTTTCTTAACTCAATATAATTGTTATTAATAAGTAAAATATTTTAAGTAAAAATGGTCTTAAATTATTATTTTTCATATATTCAATACTTTTGGAGACATAAACCCATTTAAAGAAACTTTAGGGGCAAGCATTTCTCTGTTACAGCACGCGGAAGAGATGAAACGCAAATCTCTAATGTTAAAAGTACCGAGAGATTCTTTGAGTGCCAAAAAGCGTAGACGAGGTGTATCCGAGTTGCACTGCGATTATCTTAAAAAACACAGCAGGCCTGCCAACAGAAGAAGAACTGATCCTGTTGTGGTTCTATCCACCATTTTGGAAAATATTTTAAACGAAATGAGGGATATGCCGGATGTTCAGCCGTTTTTGTTTCCTGTTAATCCAAAGGTAAGCAGTCTCAATATTTAAACTCATGATTAATTTCTGGTATTTTAGCGTTCTAAGAAAATAGTTGATTTTTCCACAATTTTTTTTTTTAACTCGTCGACCACTTTTCTAAACCGACGACCAATTTTTCCAATTCGGCGACCAATTTCCGAACCCGACAACTAATTTTCCCAAGTAGTAACCATTTTTTCCAATTCGGCGTCCGATTTCCGAACCCTACGACCAATTCCAATTCCTCCACTCGTCGACCAGTTTCACAATTCGACAACCAATGTTTCAACTCGACGTCCAATTTTTCAACTCAAACTTCAATTTTCAAACTAGTTTACCAATTTTTTCTCAATTTAACGTCCTGCTACCCAACTCAATGAACAATTATTTTATTTCGTTGACCAATTTTCCCATTTAGTTCCCTTTTCGTCGACCAGTTTTCTCCTTTCCTCCACCATTTTCCAATTTGACCAATTTTTACCATCGACAATCAATTTCCTAACACCACGAGCAATTTTCCAAATAGACGACCAATTTTCCAAATCTTCTACAGTTGGTACCAACAAAACTGGAAAAGTGAGGTTAAGTAAAATTTCATGTTTTCCATAAAATTTAGTAGTGTGAATGTGGATTATTTAAATGGGGTTATGCCTGTTTGAAAAATAAGGTTAGTTTAACCATGTCAAAAATCATATGTTATTCTATGCATTTGTGTTTAGTAAATACTATTTGGATTTTGAAGCGTATCTCTATTGTTAATTACTGTATTTCTGCTCTAAAATATCCCTATTCTAAAATGTCTATTATTAAATCCCCTTATCAATATATTTTGTATCTAATAAACTTGTTTTAAATAACTTTATTTTTAAAAAACACTACTAGTATATTGGTCTCCTACAACTAGGTATTTCTCATAGTTCCTTAATTTAAAAATTATAATTGTGGGTTTTACACCAGTATTCTTCAAGTATTCTTGTTTTTCTGCTTTATCTCTTCCAATTTTAAAAAAATACACCAACATTTTTTGACTTTGACATTGATGTGGCAATAACAATATTGACACTAAATTTATTAACAAGTAAACAAATATTTGTCAAATGAAAGATAGTTCACAATGTAATTTTTTTTTATAACCCCACTTTTCCAGTTTTGTTGGTACCAGCTGTACCAATTTTCCAACGACCAATTTTCACATTTCATCAATCAATTTTTCAACTCGATGACCAACTTTCCAAATCGAGGACTAATTTCCCAACTCGACGACCAGTTTTTCAACTGGACCACCAATTTTTTCAATTATCAGAGAGTTTCCGCCTGGACCCTCTATGCTTGTGCACATCCAATTTAAGGAGCTAAAGTGTTTTGAAGTCATGAAAACTAGAGTCACTCCATCTGACGACGGTTCTGGAGAACGCGTGATCGTTTTCTAGCTCTCTACATCAAAGAAAGATCAGGGGCCATTTTCCTTCCTTTGCTCTTTTGTATAACAATGTTTAATTTTTAGCTTGTTATGGACTATTACCGAATTGTCACAAGACCGATGGATTTACAAACAATCCGTGACAATTTAAGAACAAAAAAATACCAAAGTCGCGAGGAGTTTCTAGCGGATGTTAACCAAATTGTTGAAAATTCCAGTTTATACAATGGTAAATAACTTATTTTTTCTACTTTATCAGTTTTATATAAATAGGGTATGTTGGATAGTAAAATTTCTTTAACACGGTCTTAACGCGAAAATAATAAATGTTTAATCATCCTTTGTTTATTTCTGAGAAATATTCCATTTTGGACCTGCCTATCTTTTTACTTTCCCCAAGGAAAGTCTTGCGTTAGTAAAAAAAAAATAAAATGTTTATTGCTTTTTTTTACGGTTCTCGACGTTTTATATCCGTAAAAAAATGTTCTCAATGTCGGTCGGTCTGTCTCTGTCTGTATGTCTGTATGTCCGTGACCACGATAACTGGAGAACATTTTGAGCTAAAGTCTTTAAATTTGGGCCATAGGTTAATTAAACAGGACCACATTTTTTTTTTGTCGATTGACCAGGATCAGAAATGGTTTTTTAGGTGTATTTTTGGTCGCTGAACACGAATTCGTCGTCCGTTTTGGCCCATCACGTCATGATTTTTTTTAATAGGAAAAACCAATTATTTTTTCCTTTCGAAAATTTTAGTTCGCTCATATTTTCCAAAATATTAATCTCAAGTTTGGATGCCTATATTTTTGGAATCCAGACCATGACCGAATTTTGACGATTTTGACCATATCTCAGATTTTTATTAAAAAAAATCATTTCGATAGATCTCGACGCGGTGATTCCAAAAATACAGTCATAATATATTATTAATATATTATAATTTCAGATTAATATTTTGGAAAATATGAGCGAAATAAAAATTTTGAAAGAAAAAAAATAATTGTTTTTTGTCTATTTAAAAAAAAATCTTGACGTGCCAAAACGGACGATGGATTCGTGTTCAGCGACCAAAAATACACCTAGAAAACCATTTCTGATCCTGATCAATCGACAGAAAAAAATTGTGGTCCTGTGTTATCCAAAGGCTGGGTCTGTTTTTAGTAAAAACCGGGATAGGGTAAAGGGGTAAAATTTTGTTTTTAAACTTCTTGTTTTTTATTTTTTTTTTGAAAAAAAAATTTAATTTTTTTGATTCTCAAAATTTTTACGTCTTTTAAAAGTATATATATTTTTTTGTTTAAATGAACCTAGACCTACAGGGGAAGGTATTATTTTGTTGGTAGCAGTTTTTTTCTTCTTTAGGCCCAAAAAGTACTTTAACCTTAGCCGCCCAAAGAATGCTAAATAAATGCGTGGAACGTTTGGGCGAGAAGGAAGACCGATTAATGCGTCTCGAAAAAGCCATCAATCCTCTTCTGGACGACAACGATCAGGTGGCCTTAACCTACATTCTGGACAACGTCATCAACACCAAACTCATGACGATGTCCGAATCCTGGCCGTTCCTCAAACCAGTCAACAAAAAAATGGTCAAGGACTATTACACGATTATAAAAAGACCCATGGACTTGGAGACCATTTGTAAAAGAGTTTCCGCTCATAAGTACCACAGTAGACACGAGTTTTTGTTGGACATTGAACAGATTTTGCAGAATTGCATTTTGTTTAACGGAAAAGATTCCCCGTTTACTGAGAAGGCTGATCATTTGGTGAAGGTTTGCAGGCAGACTTTAGATGAAGTAAGTCGATTTTTTAAGGCTTGAATATTTTTTATTTTAAATTATATTGTATTGTATTTATTATAGTGATACAGGGACCTCCTTTTGAAGGTAGTTTATCAGGGCTGGCAAAAAGACGGGATTTTCCGAAAAATCCCGGACAGGGTATTTAACGGTAAGAACCAGGCTACAATTGCCCAAATGCTGGGAAAAATCAAGTGGTTTTTACCGGTATTTACCAGGGTAAAAACCGGGAAAAATCGGAAATAATTGGGAAAAACCTCAAGAAAAACCTACATTTAAAAAAAAAAATTATAATACAATATGAGTTTCATGGATACAAAAACCGAGTTTTAAAATTTTCCCGCCTACTTAGGTACTGGGAACACAAGTGTGAATTAAGTCGGTTTTTATTTTTTACAAATCTGTTTGAAAATATTTGCTTGCCTCTCACTCTAGCACATCACAAAATCCCAGTGGGATTTTCCTTGTGGTTTTTACCGGTATATACCGGTATTTACCAGGTAAAAACCATATGGTATTTACCACCCGGGATTTTTCTCAGTGGTAAAAACCGGTAAATACCACTGGTTTTTACCGCCCTGGTCAAAACCTTGCCAGCCCTGTAGTTTATACCTAACACTGTTTCATGTTTAATAATTTTAAATTAGGTAATGAAATAATTATAAATCGATTTGACATTCCCGCAGGACATTTCTTCTTATTTTATTCAATTTTTTTTATTAAAGCAAAACTTAAGCTTATTATTATTATTGTACATTTGACTTAATAATGGTTTTATTCTGAATATTATATTATTCACAGCGCAAGCGCTAGAATAGTATTATACGGTAGTTACGAATTTCCCAAAATCGCCAAAAAAACGTCCTAGACAACAAATTCTTGGATACAAATGTGTTTCATGGAAAATGTCCGTCCGTCCGTACGTCTGTCCGATGTCACGTTTTTTGAGGACCCGATAACTTAAGAAAAAATTATTCGATCCCTATTTTTGGAAAAACAAACAAGTAATGAGGGTTAAAACTTGTTTTTAATTTAAAAACTATCATTTTATTTATTTTTTTAATTTTTCGAAAAGAGATATTTTTGAAAAAAAAATGTTAAAAAATATTTTTTTCTATTTTTGCAATGCTGTGAATAGTACATAATGGAATGCGTAGCATTACATATCTTTACGGCTTGTTTTTAACTAGATTTGTTAATTTCGGTAATTAGTGTTTTGGATTACGGGATTATTATAGTTTCTATATTTTGGGATTATGCATAATCCAGCATAATATGCTCTATATATTATATTATTACATTACATGTTTGTTTAACCTTGTACTATTCTACTTAATTAAGCATCCCCTAAGTCCAGGACTTGTATGGGCTAGTAGCAGAGGGAACCACCGGCTTATACTGACTTTCGAAAAAGTCCAAATTTCAATTATTAATTAACTGAAAAAGGCAAATCGGCGCCAGTAAGAATCAAACTCACGCTAGTAGGCTTGCTATACATACGCGCTACCCACTACGCTATGCCTCCCATAATATAAAGAGTAAATAAAGAGTAAATTAAAGACCTGTAGTGCCTAAGGACACTAGATCAGTGACGCAGTCACTGAACTAGAATGTCCTTAGTAGTGCCCCCTCCTGAGAGGCGGACGCAACGCACTTTTAAAATAAACAATCCGCAGGAGCTTCAAAAAAATACTATTGTTTTTTTAAAAAAGATTGCATACTGACAATACTAGAAACCCATGTCCCTAATATTGCCAGAGTGCTGGCAGTAATAGTAAAGAACAAACTTACACAAAATTAACAAATAAATATTATGGCACATAACAATTTCAGGTTTTTTTAGGTATAATTTGGGCACTTAAATGACAATTTGTCTTTTTAGTAAGCCCCAGGGACTCTTCATATATGTATCGATTACAATCTCATATCGGCCTGGCTATTCTCTTCAGATAAAAAAGCAAAACCAAGATTCAGAACTCTCTGGTTTCTTTGTAACTTTCTTTTCTTGTTGTTTTTTGTTTTTGTCATTTTTTTGTTGTCAACTACTTCGCATGGTAATACTAGGAATACAGCTACTTAGACAAAAATCTCAAAAAATTACCTTTTCGATTCTTTGTTGAATAAAACACAATATGTGCCAAGAAAGTGCATGTTTGTGCCTACCTTGTTACGTTCTTGCCCTGCGACAGTCAGCACAAGTTTTATAGTAGAAGAGCAAATAACACGAACTGCGTTGTTGTGTACGCGATTACCAACTGGATGTATATACATTATATATCATACAGGCATTTTTTCGATATAACATATATACTGGCAGTGCCATCTATGACACAGAGAACGTACTAAAGAGTTTAAGAGCGGGTGGCAATATTAGGAACATGGCAATAATCGGCTCACCCACCTTACATTATAAATAACAATTCCTAAAATCATAAGAGATGATTTTGATAAACTATGTTTTGCTTTTAGTATGATGAACATCTCACCCAGCTTGAAAATAAAATAGCCCTTGCGCAAGAAAGAGCTATGCAGGATGAGGGTCACGGCTGGGACGGACCTGATGATGAAAATTATACTATTGCAGAACCGGAACATGTAAGTATTCTGTAATTTTTTACTTTTCCCTACCTTATGGGAGCTTTTTATCATAAATATATCCGCAATGCTTATATCGCACACTGAAAACTAAACCGTCAACTCAAAAAACACAAACACAGTTTCGGTAAATCTCGAAAATAAAATAACATGTCGTTTTAGCACAAAATCTCTTGAAAATTTTTCAGTTATGATGGTTTATTTTTGAGTGTGCGATATATAGAATAGAATAGATAACATAGTCACTAAGAGGTTTTGGGCGTTTGAAAATGTGAATTTCTTTTTTTTGTCGTATTTTTCAGAAAAATATATTTGTTAATGTTTTTTTGATTTTTTTTTGTTCAAGAAAGTATTCCAAAATGTTTGCTCACTAGGGTGCCAGCGAAAAAACTATTTTTTCGATTTTCAAGGTACTTCTCGGATATCTTTTCCAGATCATTTTTTAAGAATATCCTCAAATTTTTATTAAATTAAAGATTGGCAAAATTGGGAAAATCAGTTTTTCATGCATAGTTTTTATTTTCGTCGCACAAACCTAGTAATTAAATCACAATAAAGTGCGTCAAAAAATAAGTAAATGATGTTCAATTCAGTTTTTACTTGAATTTATTTAACTTTTTTCGTTATAACGTATTTACCGAAGTATATACACCGTAAATGATAAAGTTCAAAGTAAAGTTTACTTTCTCCAAGGAAAGTCTTGTGCTATTAAAAATAAAACCGAAATATTTTTATTGTTTTTTTTTACGTTTCTGGACGTTTTATATCCAAAAAAAAATATGATTTCCGTAAAAAAAAATTCTGTCTGTCGGTCGGTCTGCGTGTCCGGGAAATTTGTGACCACGATAACTCAAGAACGCTTCGGGCTAAAGACTTTAAATTTGGACCACAGGTTGATTATCCAAAGTTCTAGGCTGCGATTAATTTTCGTAAAAATCGGGTTGGGCTTAAACGATAGTTTAGTGTTGTCGATATCTACACAAAACGAGTGCTCCTCTACTGTGTAGCGCTGCATGGTGACTAAATTTCCCTAAACCAAACTATCATTTAAGACCAACCCCACCTTTCTAACCCTCCTACCAAATTTTCTGTAAAAAAAAAATACCGCTGCCAACAAAATAATAATTTCCCCTATAGGCCTAGGTTTAATCAAAAGCAAAAAAAAAATAAAAACAAATTCAAAAAAAGTTTATTTTTATCTAAAACGAAAAATAAATTGAAAAAAAAATGTTTTTGAAAAAAGTTGTTTTTACCCCATTTGGTTTGGATGTTATACCAAACCGATGTTTACCGAAAACAATCCCAGCTTAGAACTTTGGATAATCAAATCCCGGACACACAGACCGACAGACATTTTTTTTTGACGGAAATCATTTTTGGGATATAAAACGAGGGGGTAAACCGCAGAGGAATTGAGGTGTACAAATTGGAGGATATCTTTAAAGTTTACGAGGAAATCTTAAAAGATTTGCTACTTTTCGGAGGTGTACCAAATTTTGTCAGCGGTCTATCCCTCGATATAAAACGTCCAGAAACGTAAAAAAGCAATATTTTTTTTTGATTTTACTAACGCAAGACATTCGGTGAAAGTATAAGTTATAAAGAAAAAACTTTTTTTTTGGGGCAATTGTGACACCCAGGTCACGCTGTAGCGATTGTTTTGACCTCTTCAGCAGTAAAATGTATTTTTTTCACTACTAGCTTTATAACATACCATTATTTATCATGTTTTTAGACTGTGAAATCAATTTTCTTCACCTATAGCAATAATATTTTTTTCTCTCCTATTAGTAGTAAATTTTATAAACAATTGATTTCTGTCACTTTAGACGTTTCAGTTCTTTGTGCAATTTTTACTAATTAAACCCAAGAAAATAGCTTTAAATAACTTTTTATTTATTAAATATAATTATTTATAATTATTACCAATTAATACAATCAATAATTAGCTAAATATTATGAAAACAATTAAAAACAAACTAAATGTTTAAACGTCAGTTCAAAGTATTTATTTGAGCAAATGTATTGATCAAGGCTACTTGATTTTTATGAAAATTTCATGAAATATCATTTCTGTTAATAATTTATTTTATTATTTGAATAAAAATAGTTAAACAGTGCTAGTAGTGAAAAAACTAATATATAAACTACGGTAGAGAAGACTATTATAGCCTCGCACTCTTAAATCCCTTGGCTATAAAAAATGCCTTCTCTACCTTGGTATGTAATTAATATTCTATTTCAAATTTTTGAATTTTTAAAATTGACCCCAGAAAAAAAAAACTATTTTTAGTATTTTTTAAGCTTTACCATAATTTGTGGTGGATAAAATTTGGTGGGAAGTCTATTGGGTCCTAAGGATCCCAAAAACGCACATTTTTTTAATATTGGTTGGCAATCCTTATGTGAGATATTTTCTTGTAGGGCATGGGTATGTCACCAGAACACCATGGAATGATGAAACACCAAGACGAGTACGATTTGATAGATGTCGAAAACGTGGGCATCCAAGGCCTGGAAGAATCCCTCATGTTCAAAGGCCAAACAAAGGGCAAACGGAGGCTCAAACAGGAAGCCGCGACCTTGGAGGAGGACCTGCAGTTTTCCAGCGAGGAGGAAATGGACGAGGTACCCCTTCACGAGTTTGAGGAGGACAACAAGACAGGTATGATTTTTTAGTAATTACTATTTGGTAAAAGCATTGGTTAAAGAGGAGAATTTATACTTAGTAAAAGTAAAAATCGGGTGGGGTAAAGGGGTAAAAGTAAACTCTAGTTTCCTGCGCCATTAATTTAGTGTCCTTGGTCAAAGGGGATACAACCAATTAGTTTTAAGTTTTTCAATAAAAGAAATCCCTTGGCGTGGAGATGATTTTTTTATTATTAGAATCAGCTTTAGTGACCTCAAAAACCCGAATATTGCAATATTGCAATTTATTAGGGTTTTTGAGGTCACTAAAGCTGATTCTAATAATAAAAAAATCATCTCCACAAAAATATTGTAAATATTTAAATAATATTGCCCCGCGGGGTAAAATTAGACTGTTTTTGTTATCAGATTTAGTTTCAGCAACCTCAAAAACCCCAACATACTAATTTTCACGAAAATTACCCCCACCCAGGGTTTAGAAAAAGGTTATTCAAAAAGCCCAATACCTATACAAGTTTTGACAAAAACATTGTAAACATTTAAAAATGATTACCCCATCCCCGAAGGTGGAATTAGAAAAATTTTATTGTCAGATTCAGTTTTATCGACCCCAAAAACCCCTATATACAAATTTTAACGAAAATATTGAAAACATTTACCCTCGCGGGGGTAGAGTTAGACAATTTTTATTATCAAATGCAATTTCAGCAACGTCAAAAACCCCTGTATAGGAATTTTTAAATTTTGTGAAAAAATATTGTATTTTCCCGTTGCCCCGCCAAAAACAATCCCGAGCGAGAACTTTTGGTAACATACCTGTATGCAAAATTTCAAGTCTCTAGCTCAAAGGGGTTTATAATTTATTGTGCCCACAAGATTTCCCGGACAGACCGATCGACATTTTTTTTTTTGCTCGAAATTGATTTATATAGGCATAAAACGTCATAAAACGCAAAAATACGCAAAATAATAATTTTTTTTGCTCAAATACAAGGCTTTCCCAAAATTTTGAAACTTTTCAAAATGGGAATGCAAAATGAAAAAAATGTTTTTATTATTTTTCCTTTTTGTGAACAAAAATTACATTAACATTTTTTTTTCTGTTCAGGTATTCTTATATCTGCAGAGTTGCCTATAGGTGGCAATGATGATGACAGTCAACAAGCTGCAGAAGCAATGGTGCAGCTTGGGTCTATGGGATTCTATCAACAGAATGAAGGAGATGAGGCTTTGGTTTATAAAGGTAAAAAAGGGGGTTAAAACTGTTTTTTTTTTTTTGTGATAGGCTATCACTGATAGTTTACTCAATATTGGTTACACAAAATTTTTAATTTTTTAAGTTTTTTACATTTTTTCTTTTTTTTTGTTTGCACCTATACAGGGTGATCAGTAACTGCCATGCCAAAATTTAAGAGGTGATTCTTCCAAAAATATGAAAAAAAGTTTCTATAAAGGTTGGTCCGGAAATGAGCCCTAAGGGAGCTACGGCCCTTCGAAGAAGACATTGAATGGGGAACAAAAAAAAAACAATAAATAAAATTTTAATGCTGCAGGGTGATTCTTCATTTAAAACTGAGCAAAAAAGTATGCTTCACCAAAACACCTAAATTTTATATTAAAGGTGTAATAGCCTTTAAAAAGTAACGTTTTTGGTGACACAAGGAGTTACTTCCTCTTAATTGCATTTTTTTTTTGAAAACGGTTGCTCCTACAGTGTTACACTATATGAAATTTTGTATGTATTTTTACTCAAGAAATCCATATTTTTTTAAAAAGGAACAAAAAAAGTACACATAAAAAAGTTTTGGTCAAAAATGTGTTAAGCTTAATATATTTTTCCGTCTAGGGACGCCTCTGGATAAATACAAAAAAATAAATTAACATAAACTTATTGTACCTATTAATACTAGTATACATGCAAAAGCTCGTCGCTCTAGCTTTATTAAAAACCTTATTTTTATTACAATTTTAAAGGGTCATAGCTCCCTTAGGGCTTATTTACGGACCAACCTTTATAGGAACTTTTTTTGGTATTTTTTTGGATGCAGAATCACCTCTTAAATTTTGGCATGTCAGTTATCACCCTGTATATTAATTCTAGTTTGGACTTTTTGGACTTTATTATTTTCATGTTATCTTACATCCAGGTTTTTTTGTTATTAATAGGGTTTATTTTGTAACTGCTTGAGTTAGTTAAAAAATTATGTTTCGGTTTTGGATCCGTAAAAATTAAGTACTTGTTTTCAGATAATTAGATACTCAAAAATGGTCCTAAGCGACATGCATAATTTTATATTTTTCGTTAAATTAACCATTATTTAATAATAAGTTAAGAATTGATAGTCTATACAAATATATACTGCACGTTTGTCGACGATTTGCCTTTTGGGAACAAGTGAAGAGATAACAGTGACCACATCAATAGATGACACCATACTTTTATATCTAACGTTTTATTTGAATATTAGCAACATACAGGATACACAGTGCTGATGATTCCCAAAAAGGATGAAATGGCACTATTCACTGTTTCCTGTCCATTTTTTTTAACAACAGATAGAAAACTTTCTTATTAATAAATTATTATAAATTTATTATGTCGCTAAGCCTTTTTGCGGCATTTAATAAATTGAATATAAGTATAAAAAATTCCCGTTTTATATGTAAAAAGCTGATTTCCACTTTAAAAAACTCTGTCCCTCTGTCCGGAATAAATTGTGTCTGGAAAACGTTTTGAGCTGAAAACTTCAAATATTGATCATATGTTTATTGATGGGCATTTTGGTAAAAATCGTGGTTGGATAGGAAGGACAAAGGGAGTAAAAACGGATGATAAAAATCATGAACGTAGGATAATAATAAATAATAAAAATTATTGTTGTAAGGTTTGATTTTTTTTTATTCAAAAACTGTTTCTTTTTCGTTTTTTTACGGGTGTAAACATCCGTAATTAAAATCGACCGCAAAAACATTTTTTTGCATTTTCGGCTTAAGAATGTCATGAAACATCGAGAAAAAGTGAAAAGAGTGGGTGTTGAAAAAATGTCTGTCTGTGTATGTATAACTTTTTGAACGGAATGTCCGATTTATTTATTTTTTTCACAAAACGATAATTCGACGCAAACAGAAAATATGGCTAACATTAGCGTAGAGCAAGGGGAAAAAATGGACAAAACTATAATTTTTAGCGATATCTCACTTATTATTTATAGTAGGACAATTTTTTTTCCATAATCTAAAATAATGTTAAAAACATATGTGATCATTTTTATCATAGGATTATTAGTTTTCGAGATATAGGCATTTTAATAAATTTTGGTATATTTTTAAATTTTTAATTAGATGTCAAATTTTGACACTAGTAAAACTTCAATCATAGGTAAAATTAATTTTTCTTTTAATATATTTCTGATAATTGTGCGGCCAGAAAAAGAATCCGATAAAGTTTGTATATAGAAAAAAAAAAGGATATGGTCCAAAAATACAGGAAAAGTGAAGTCAATTTTATATCTTATTTTATAAACTTCCTTATTTTTCCACCCATCTAGAAAAGTTAAACGTTTCACATTTTTCTTTTTATCAATGTAACTCAATCCATACAATTTTCAGAGGAAAGCATGGATGTCGACCCCAACTACGACCCCTCCGACTTTCTGATGCACGGTTTGCCCCTCCGCCAAACGGACGAGAGTCAAATGCAGCTGGAGGGCACCGATCAGGGCATGAAAATCCACGACGATTTGGCTGTCAGCGATAGCGACGAAGAAAAGGGCAACCAGAATGTGTTGCCCGATGACGACGATGGTGGAGAACTTTGGTTTTAAGTTATCGGTAATTTGTTTATATTTTCTCTAAAAATGTCCTTATTTAATTACAGTGTTTTAAGTTTTTTTTATCATTATTGCAATAACTATGAAATGATTTTATGTGTAGGCATGAGATTTGTTACACAGGTCAACAGCTGGAAAAGTGCCTGGTTTCTGTCAACGGATTCTGACTCTACCTAACGCCTAGTTACAGGGTGGCCCAAAAAAAAAACGGTCACTTTTTAAACCTTCATAAATTGTTTGCCTTTCGAGCGATCTTTACTTTTTTATTTATTTAAATTATTGTCAACTTTTTTTAATAAAGTCCAAACCATTTTCTAAAGGGGTTATTTTAAAGCCATGGGGATTAGACCAAATGTACAAATGTCTTTCTTTAATAGTTGTGTGTGTTTACCTTTTAATTTAAAATTGTAATTTATTTTTTATAATTATGTTTCCGAAAGGATACAGATAGCGTTAAATGGACTTTTTAGCTTGAAAAAATTGATAAAGTAGGCGGTTATCTAAAAGTAATTTTGACATGTCTCAAAAAATAGTATGTCAAATTGAAAATATCAAAAAATTCTATTAAAAAAACGTAATAAACTGCATTGTGGTGGATATATATTTTAAAGAAGATGAACAATAAGGAATCAATATTTTAAGAATAAAATTTTGTAGAAAAATAAAAAATAAGTATATTTTTTGTCAAAATGAAAACTGCTTTTACATTAAAAATGTTAACTTAAAATAAAGGATGATGGGATTTTTTTTTAATCAATATGGAATTATTACTACAACTAACCAACAAAGATCCTGTGCCATAATATGGTTTTATATTATTGTTAGTTAGTTAGTTAATTAGTTAGTAGTTTATTTACGGAAATTCCATTTTAACAATAATAAATATAAAAAATATCAATACATATCACAATATAAATCACAAGTTATATATATCTAAAACTAACCTATTCAGGTCCCGAGAACTAAGTTGCTTTTTAAAATTAGTCAAATTAGTGAAAAAATCCAAGTCTAACATATTAGCAAGCCTGCATATCCTAGAAAATAAGACTGTGTTTAATATAATTTAATTTATTTGCAATAATAATTTAATTTATTTGCAATAATAAATATTTTTTCTTTAAATTCTTTCTTCAATTAGCAAATACTTAAATATTGTTTTATTTCATTTTTTCAGCTTTTTGGTCATTTTGTATACTTTTTAAATTTCGAAATTATTTTTTGTGAGATGTCAGATAACTAACACGCCTACTTAATTCATTTTTATATGTTTAAAAATCAGTTATTATTTTAAATTAAAATTTAAACATACTGATCAATTCAAAAAAGATCACTGAACATAGTGAGGTCGGAAAGTTATCATATTATACATTTTGCTCTAATCCCCTAAGCTTTAAAACGACCCCTTCGGAAAAGCTTAACTACTGAACAACATAATAATATTTTAAGTAAATAAAATTACCTTCCAAATCCTTAATGTATATTCATTTCAAATTTGGTATAGATCGGTCAAAAGGCAAAGAAGTTATAACCACCCTGTATTCTGACAACTAAAAATTTTCCACTACACACCGTTTTCGGAATAATTGATCCAAAACTTGTTAAAATAGACAAATTAATTAGAATTTTGACAAATTAAACAATATTTTTGAAAATAGGTATCCTAGAGTTTTTGAGGTTGCTGAAACTGAATGCGATGTTAAAAATTTAAAATTGAAAATGGCGAATCCAATATGGCGTAAAATTTCGATATTTTTTTTGCCGAAAATTAGTGAAGTATTTTTGAGTTCGCTGAAACCATTTAGAAAATGCCATGCTGCCTTGACTGTTTCGAAGCATATTAGATCAGTCATTTCGGGTTTGAATTTTTAACAACGGATTCGGTTACAACGACCTCAAAAATACTTAATCAATAAAAAGCCACACAAAAAGAAAAAAGGCCCGGATTTTTTTTGGAGACCGTTGTATTCCTATGTATTTTGAGGCGCTGAATCCGAATTTAAGGTCAAAATAGCAACTCATCCGATTAGTTTTGGAAATAACCTCTAAAAACTTTATTTTATAGTATTTATAAATAATCACAATGAACTAAGAATAGAAAATCGTATAAAAATATTATTTGCTCAAATTTTTTTTAATATTTCAAAATCTAAAACCCCTGACTACCTGTTTAATTTGCTTAGTTTACGTTCCGAATTACACAACAGGAATTTAAGAACTGATACCTATAATTTACCAAGATATAGACTGAGTAAATTTAAAGGTTGTTTTGAGTATAGGGCTCCTTCTTCTTTAAATGAGTTTTTTGAGTATTTAAATAATTCTTCCTATATATTTAGAAGAACAATTAAAGATATAACATTAAATTTACAAAAGTCTGATTATAATTTATAGTTTTATATACTTAGTATAATTTTCTTATATTTGTTTAAATTTGTTAGACTTAAGCTTTTTTGTTTTGTTACATGTATTTGACATTTTTAGGGGGAGCTGAAAATCAACTCTGTTGAGCTCCATTTGTGTATATGTATGCAATAAAGATACTTACTTACTTACTTTTTCGAGTTTATCTCCAAAACTAATCGGATGAGGTGCTATTTTGACCTCAAATTTGGATACAGCACCTCAAAATACATAGGAATACAATGATTTCCGAAAAAAATCCGGACGTTTTTTTCTTTTTGTGTGGCTGTGTAATTTTCGGTAAAAAATATTTAAATTTTTAAAATTTCGACGCCATATCGGATCCGCCAATTTGAATTTCTAACATCAGATTCGGTTTCACCAACCTCAAAAGTGCTAATAAATAGTTAGATGGTTGCATAGAGAATTTAAACCTCTTTAAAATGATGTATCACAAGACCTAGGGTGCCATATAGAGCTCCTGCGCACTAGCGGCCAAGTCGCGTGGCTAGGTCGCGGCGACCAAATGATTACATTGTGTTTAATGGACGCCGCGCACTTGGCTGTCAATGGCAGCGACGGCCAGCGAGATCATTGGCGGTGCACACGCGGCCCAGTGACAGTGCGACCAACTATTTACATTGCATCCAATAGACTGCACTATCGGCCGACCATACAGCGGCCAATACAGTAGCTCTCTCAGAAACTTCATCAATCTTGTTTGATCTTGTCATTTCACAAATACACTGACTGACTATTTTATACTTGTTGGTCGTGCTCAATTGGCCGCTCTCTAGTTTTCGTGACCTGGTCGCCGCGACCTGGCCGCTAGTGCGCAGGAGCTCTTAAAGTACTGTCTCCTACTGCTTAAAAAAATATTGCAAATGATAGTTTTTTGTTGTGTGATAAACATTCCAAATATGAAGTTTATATATCATTCCATGCAAAATTTACAGGGGGTATACCCTTTAAAACAATAACCCTGTATACATAAGCCAAACATGAAGCTGAAGTTTGCAACGTTTTTTCGCAACGAAAATTCAAATAGTATATTAAAGTACTAGTTTCATAACATAAGTTTTTAGCGCAGGAGTACAAGTTTAGAAAACAAGCCCTTTGCGTCGAGTTTTTAAAGTACTAGTGCGCTAAAAACGTGTTGTGGAATAAGTGCTTTAATATACTATTTGAATTTTTGTTGCAAAAAAACGTTGCAAACTTCAGCTTCATAGCCAAACAACCATAATCCAAACAACTTTTTCATTGCAGGTTTTTGTCACCTGTTTTATCACTTTAAACGTAATCAAAATTAGGGAAGAAGAGATTTTAAGCTATCCTACTTAGATAGGTAGATATACTCGGCGCATTATCTATCTGAGTAACAAATTGGATCAGGGAAGCTATGATTAGTGGTTTAAAAATGACTTTTAGTAATATTTTTGTAGCCCATTGTGCTTTTGATAATTTTTAACATTTAGGTTAAATTGACTGTCATTTTACGTCTTACAAATAATAACAAAATCTGTTTAAAAAGTAAAACTTTGTTCAAAATTATAATAAAAGTAAGTTTTTATTCATAAAGTGCTATTATAAACTTAAATTTAACATTACCTGAATAAAATTACGGACCAGTATTATTTTAACCAAAAAATTCTCTGTTATAGTGTTTACTTCAAAAATTTATAGAGCACTGCATTATATTACTTCATTTAAACAAAATGTTTATAGATTGATGCTTTAGTTTTCTTTTTATGCACTTTTCTTGTTATTTCTTCTTGCTAAAGCAAATTATTTGGATTTTTTTATAAATGTCAAAATAATGTCTTGATTGACAATAAATTTTAAACAAGATGAAAACCTTACATAAGGAACTAAATATATTCTGCCAACCAAATAACAAGAAACAAATGACCATCAACTCAGATAGATAATGCGCGGAGTTTATATTTATTATCTGTAGACTATTTTAAAATAGATAGATTTGTCAATCCTGCTTTTGGGATTAACCACCCGGGGAAAAAACGTTTTTGTATGATTATGCATAATCATGCAAAATTTTGTATGACCATGTATGAATTTTGACCCGGTATGATAATTATGCATGATAATGCATAGTTTTAGGTAAAATGATGCATAATTATACTTAATTTTAGCTAAAATTAGACAGAATTATGCATGATCATTGAAAAACTTTGCAATGCATGGCCAGATATGGTGCGCCTTCGCCAATATTAAAAATTTTATGCATGATCATACATATACATATTTAGGCTTTGGCCTATGTATACTCATACCTAATTCAGACATGATCATACCTAATTATGCATAATTTTACGTAAAATTAGACATAATTATGTATGATCATACAAAAACTTGTTTTCCCTGGGCTATTGCCTGGCTGGGATCACACTGATCACATATGTAAATAGATGCCAAGATAATGCAATTTAAATTGTTCTTATATTCAAACATGTTAGATTGTTATTTATTATTAAGTTAAAATTTATAACATTTTTATATATTATAATGTTATAATTTCATTGTTTGTTTTCTTGTTCTTTAAGCAGGGCTGTCGAGAGAAAATCGGGGCCTGCGGGTAGTAACCTACGGCCTTCCCGACTATTTTTCTTTCCTCCCAAAAATTTTGATGACTATAAAAAGAAGATTATCGCCCCCACACCCCTCAAAAAAACTTTTTTTACCTACTGAAAGATTGAAAAAGCTCATCAAATGTAAAATTCACCAATTATTGTGTATAATTTGTATGTATACAACTTAGTAGAATGTCCCATATAATTATAAATAAACTAATGTAAAAATACCTATTAAGAAAAATAAATTAAAATTAATGTAATTAATTACAAGTGCACACACAGATGCTAAAAAGTCCATTGTGTACTATAAAATTGTACAAAACTATTTCTAAAACTAGTTGTAATGTAAACAAATGAAAAAACATGTACAAGTTAATAAATAAATAAAACAAATAAATAAAAAAAAGCTCTCACCCCCACCCGGTTCCGCCACCCAAAATCCGGGCCCCAAAAAAATTTTTTACCTCCTGACAAATTTTGATGAATAAAATAGAAAAAGTCCGGGCCCGGGGGGAACACCCCCGCCCCCTCCCTTCTCGTCGGCCCTGTATTTAAGCTCTTAGTTGGAATTTATATTTCACAACCCTTGCTCATTTACAGTAGGTTGGGCACTTTTTCACTTACCTGAGTTAACAGGCGACTTTTATTTTGCTGAATTGGTGAAAAATTAACCACTTTTCGGAAAAAAAGTGGTGTGTCAAGGGCTTAAACCCAAATTTATACATTTAACAAAAAAAATTTTAACTAAAAACGTTTATTATTTTGAAATTACTTTCCCCAAGGAAAGTCTTGCGCTAGTAAAAAAAAATTCGAAAAATTTTTATTGCATTTTTTTGAACGTTTTATATCAAAAAAATATTATTTCCGTCAAAAAAAATGTGTCTGTAGGTCTGTGTGTCCGGGAAATTTGTGACCACGATAACTCAAGAACGTTTTGGGCTAAAGACTTCAAATTTGGACCACAGGATGATTATTAAAAAGTTTTAGGCTGGGATTGTTTTTGGTAAAAATCGGATTAGGGTAAAATGGGGTAAAAACATTTTTTTTCAAAAACATATTTTTTAATTTTTTTTTCGTTTTCCGCAAATAGAAACTTTTTTTTGGAAAAAATTTTTTGTTTTTGAAAAACTTGTAAAATTTTGAATTTTTTAAAATTTTTTTTCGTTTGTGATTTTTGTTTTGAAAAAAAGGAACTTTAAAAAATATGTTGTTTAACAAAAATACTTTTTTTGTTGAAAAAATACGAAAATTGTCTTTTTTTTGTGACCACAATAACTCAAGAACGCTTCCGGCTAAAGACTTCAAATTTGGACCACAGGTGGTAAAAGGGTAAAATGGGGTAATAACTATGTTTTTCAAAAACATATTTTTTTAAAATTATTTTTCGTTTTACTTAAAAAGAAACTTTTTTCGGAAAAATATTTTTTTTTGAATTTTTTTTTGAAATTACTTTCCCCAAGGAACGTCTTGCGTTAGTAAAAAAATTCGAAAAATTTTTATTGCATTTTTTACGTTTCTGAACGTTTTATATCAAAAAAATATTATTTCCGTTAAGAAAAATGTGTCTGTAGGTCTGTGTGTCCGGGAAATTTGTGACCACGATAACTCAACGTTTTGGGCCAAAGACTTCAAATTTGGACCACAGGATGATTATCCAAAGTTTTAGGCTGGGATTGTTTTTGGTAAAAATCGGATTAGGGTAAAATGGGGTAAAAACAATTTTTTTCAAAAACATATTTTTTCAATTTTCCGTAAATAGAAACTTTTTTTGGAAAAAAAAAATTTTGAAAAACTTTCGTTTGTGATTTTTATGTTTTGCAAAAAAGTAACTTTAAAAAATATGTTGTTTAACAAAAATACTTTTTTTTTGTTGAAAAAATAGGAAAAATGTATTTTTTTTTGTGACCACGATAACTCAAGAACGCTTCCGGCTAAAGACTTCAAATTTGGACCACAGGTTTTTTCAAAAACATTTTTTTTTCAATTTATTTTTCGTTTTACTTAAAAAGAAGCTTTTTTTGGAAAAATATTTTTTTTTATTTTTTTTTTTTTCGTTTTTGATGTTTGTTTTTGTTTTAATGTATATAGGGGAAAGTATTATTTTTTTGGCAGCAGTATTTTTTAAAATTTTTTTTTTTAATATAAAACAATTTTTTTCAATTTATTTTTCGTTTTCCGTAAATAGAAACTTTTTTTGGTAAAAATTTTTTTTGAAAAATTTTTATTTTTTTTTTTAATTTTAAAAAAATTTTTTCGTTTGTGATTTTTATGTTTTGCAAAAAAGGAAATTTAAAAAATATGTTGTTTAACAAAAAATACTTTTTTTTTGTTAAAAAAATACGAAAATTGTCTTTTTTTTTGTGACCACGATAACTCAAGAACGCTTCCAGCTAAAGACTTCAAATTTGGACCACAGGTGGTAAAAGGGTAAAATGGGGTAAAAACTATTTTTTTCTCGTTTTTTACATTACTTTTTTTTGCAACTAGTTGAAAGTCATTGATATTAAAAGTATAACAAAAATGTTAGCATATAATGAGAATATTTTAAAGAAATAATATAGTATATATTTAAAGGTTTTTAATAATCTATTGGAATTTTCTATGTACATTATAACTATAAATGGAATTTTATGCTTGGGAATACATTTCTAATTGTGCACACCTTCTCTCATGAATGGTATTGGCTAGACTTTGTACTCGATTATTTCTTTCAATAACATAATTCTCTTTTTTATAAGATCGTTGATACTTAAAAACACAAGCAAGAAGGTGCCATACACTAAACTCAGGCCATAAAACATTAGTAAACATTATATTACTCTTAGATATTTGCCACAATAAAAAGTCACTTAATCTAACTTCTCCTGAGGTTCTAATTAATATTTCAGGGTCAGAACTTAAATTTGTGTATAAGCACTGTGATATTAAATCTTCGTTTATGGCATCAACAGTGATTTCATTGTTTTGTACAGCTTTGACTATAGTTTTTATACTGTGTGCTATTTCATCTCTAGCTGTGTAAGCAAATGCAACATTTAGGAATGCTTTTTTGTTATCTTTTGTTAATATCATTGCATCAGCAATATATTTTTGTAAATCAGCTGGTAGCAAGTTTAAATTACCTATCACTCTTATACAGACACCTTCCGACATTAGTCTGTCCTTCTCTTCAAATAATTTTTCAAACTTCTCTTTAGCTAAACTCATTAATGTATCTACTTCTTCTTTACTACGTTTAAAGTTTTCGATACTAAATGCATAAACAGTAACTTCTGTAATACCCAGTTCCAAGCACCATTGCAAACATTCTGCTAGTTTATCAAAACCCTTAATGTGTCCATCCAATTTTTTCACATTGGTTTTTGTTGCAAATCTTCTGTTTCCATCCATAATGAAGGCAATATGTTTTGGAACTGGTCCACATTTTAAAACGTTGACACAAAACTTTTGAAATACCGTTAACGAGCTATCAACTATCCAGGACATCGCAACTCTTTTTTAAATAATTATAACTTTGATTTATGACTTAAACAATCAAAATAAAAAAAAAGATTAGCCACTACATTTATAAAATATTTTTGATGTAATGGAAATTCGATGTTAAGCAGCACTACATCGAATTCTCGTTGGAAGAAAAAGCCAATGTTGCCAACAAAATTTTGTTCCTAACATGTATGTTACATTTGAACTACTGAAATTGGTCGTAAAAACTTTGTTCTGCTTTCTTTTAAAAATATTGGTGTAAATAAATCATGTACACACAATAAATAATTTTTTACATATTTGGTTTCAAGATTAATGAACATTCTTTTTTTTTTGTATTTTAAATCAATATATCCTAACCCCAAAATAACGTTTGGGCATAATTTGTAAACGATCTGCTGCAAAATCAAAAAGAATGGACGGTAATATATTTATTTTATAGCTTTAAATATAGTACATAGTACAATATTTCATTTTAGGTCAGCTTAAATTGGAACTATGCATTCTGGGATTCATATTAATTTTATCGAGAATTTTGTATTTAGTCCATAAAATAACAACAGGGCACAGCAGACAAGAAAATACAAAAAGGCTTAATTCCTGCAAGACAATTATTTGTATCGGATCTGGTGGCCATACAACAGAAATGCTTAGATTAGTAAACTCATTGGACTTTGAAAAATATTTGCCTCGACATTACATTATTGCTAGTAATGATAAAACAAGTTTAGTCAAAGTGTTAGATCTAGAAAAAAGCAAATCTTCAAAACCAGAGGATTTTAAAATAGTAACCATTCCAAGAAGCCGTAATGTTAATCAGTCATACATTACATCTGTTTTTACAACATTATTTTCCATTATTTACAGCATTCCAATTGTTTTTAAAATAAGGCCTGAGTTAATTTTATGTAATGGGCCTGGAACATGCATTCCTATCTGTGGATTAGGGTTTTTATTAAAATGCATTTTTGTAACAAATACCAGAATTGTGTTTATTGAAAGTTTTTGCAGAACAAAGACATTTTCTCTTAGTGGTAAGATATTAACATATTTTGCAGATAATTTTCTAGTACAATGGCCATGTTTAAAAAAAAGATTAAAAAGATCAGAATATATTGGTCAATTAATGTAATTTAAAGTCTTAAGCTACTTTTCTCTGTCTGCATATATGTTCATGATAAAGCTAATAAAGTTAGATATAAATAAGAAAAATGATGTTTTGATTTTTTTCTGTCCATATTTCACAAAAAATTAACTTCAATTTTTGAGAAAAAAAACATGTGAAAAAACTTCAAAAAACTAATTTAAAACAAATTTTTTTTTTGCATGAAATAGAACAAGCAACATATTTTTATTTATATCAATCTTTCCAAATTTTTCAGTTAACTAAGGCAAAGTAAAATGGTAAATTATTAAAATGGTCTTAGTTTATTTTTTTGATATATATATATATATATATATTATAATACATATTTTCTTGCCTGATTTTATATCTTGTTAGGTGGGTTAGACCAAAAATAGAAAAGTAACACAAGATAAATCTCAAGTATTTAGAACAGCTTATTAAATAACTTTAATTACCTGCAGGCCTGTAACTGGGGGTGCTAGGGGTTGCTCAGCACCCCCTAGCATGATTTTGAGCACCCTCTGGCAAAATAAGCTCTAAGCTCCCCCACAGGGGGTGCTCAAGTCAAAACAGAAGCTACCCCACATTAAAAAATAAAACTGTGAGTAATGTAAACTAAGGGGTAAAGGGAAACTGGTCAGTAAATTGTTTACTTGGGAAAATTTTACGGTCAGGGTTAGTAAGCTTTTTTTGAGTTGGGAATTTTTCAGAGGTGAGTACCTTTTTTTTTAGTCAGCAAAATTTCATGGTCAGGGGGTAAAGCTGTTTTTTTGATTTGGGAATTTTTTAAATTTTTAGTTGGGAAATATTTGCTCTGCCCCAAAAAAAAAAAAAGATTCTTCAGTGCACCACTGAAAATATTATAAAAAAATTCTGTTGGGTTGTTCAGCACCCCCTGGATATTGTCCCAGTTACAGGCCTGATTATGTGGTGTAAAATATAAATAAAAAATACTTAAAATCCATACTTTGCTCTTGTCTGTAGCTTGTTATTTCTGCTTGCTCCCCATGCACTCTGTAATTCTTGCTCGTTAGCTTTGGCTTGCTGTGCCAGATAAGTAATATGATGTCTCTTTCTTCTAGTTGGGTCAACCTCATCTTCAACCTTTCTGGGTGCCATTTCAGGATCTGTTAAAGCTTTCCTCATCCACATATCTTTTTCAGCCAGTAACTCCTCTTCATTAATATCTATTAACTTAATATTTCCCAATGGACGTTTTGTTTTACCTACAAGTTCTTTAAATGCAGAGTTATCCAGTCCATCATATGGTTTTGCAGGTTCTGGAGCTATGTTGACTTCTTCATATGGTACTTCTTCCATAGGTTCTGGAATAATTTGTTTTGGTTTTGGTCTTCCACATACTTTTTCCCACATTTCATCATCATAGGTTTCAGGTATATCATCATCATCATCACTCTCAGCATCACTGGTTGATGTAACTTTTTTGTCCAGGTTTTTCAATAAAATTGATTTTTTCTTAGCTTCAGCTTTCAGTCTGACTGAATGTGGTACTAGGCTTGAACTTGAAGGTTTTGCAACTGGTTTATTCTTGAGAACATTAGGCACAAAACTTTTTGCTGTCAGGACTGTTCCTTTCACTGGGGGTAATAAAGCCATAAGGCCACTGCCTTTTGAAGAAGCAGTTTTTGCTCTTTTTGTTGGCTGTTCATCATCTTCTGTATTGTTGAACTGAGATAAAGATGGTATAGTTATTTTTACTTTTGGTTTTTCTGTTGGTTTGGATTTTGGGATGAAATCTTCAATCTTGTCCTCAACTATTTCATTTGTCCTGGATTTAGTTTCTGGTAGTTTTGAAAATAGACTTGGTGCCTCTTTAACTGATTCATTTATTTCTGGTATATTATTTTCTGGTTTGATACCGTTTTCTTCTGGTTTATTGATGATCACACGGGATGGTGTGTCCTCGGGTTCATCCTCTTCTTCACTTTCACTACCGCTATAATCATAGGCAACTAATGCCATTACCACAGAAAAATACTAAATTACTTA
Organism: Brachypterus glaber; assembly: GCA_958510825.1. Classification (NCBI taxonomy): domain Eukaryota; kingdom Metazoa; phylum Arthropoda; class Insecta; order Coleoptera; family Kateretidae; genus Brachypterus; species Brachypterus glaber. Next base: position 56,462,456 of record OY294045.1, on the reverse strand, counting down.
AAAACTTATTCCTTAAACAGGGTCATTGAAGTTCAATGATTGGACTCTGTTTATTTTGGTTTTTAGGTTAGAATATTTGACAGTTGACATAAAATGCTTTTGAACTACTTAACTCGAATTTCCATAAGATAAATATCGTCAGTTTCCAACGTGGTTTTGTGATTGTGCCGGGTATTTTTTAACCTTTGATCTTAATGATAAATTATCATTAATAATATAATCATTTTAATAATTTATTTTAATTTTTCATTGGTATTGTGAATATACAATAATGATTTTAAAGGTAAGTCTTAATTTTAAAGTATATTATATTGTATTTTAATATATCTCATTTAGGGAGCAGTTAATCTAGTAACTGGTGGTGCTTCAGGCCTAGGAAGGGCTACAGTAGAAAGACTGGTGCAACATGGCGGCCGAGTTGTTCTATGTGATCTTCCTTCTTCCAGTGGAAATGAAATAGCTAAAACATTAGGAGAAGAAAATGTTGTCTTTGCTCCAGTTAATGTAACATCTGAATCTGATGTGCAAGGAGCTTTAGACTTAGCCAAGTCGAAATTCGGAAAATTAGACAATGTAGTAAACTGTGCAGGTATAGGAGTAGCATTTAAAACATACAATTTTAAGAAAAATACTGCTCATGCCTTAAATGACTTCACAAAAGTTATGAATATTAACACTATTGGTACTTTTAATGTAATAAGACTTTCAGTTGGTTTAATAGGTCAGAATGAACCTGACCAAAATGGTGAACGTGGAGTAGTTATTAACACAGCTAGTATTGCTGCATATGATGGACAAATGGGACAAGCTGCTTATTCTGCAAGTAAAGGTGCTATTGTTGGCATGACATTGCCAATTGCAAGGGATTTGGCTAGTCAGGGAATCAGAGTTGTTACCATTGCTCCAGGTAAGTCGTAATATTAAATAGTAAAGGTGGGGCAAATTTGGACTTTTTTTTGCTCCATTTTCACTAGAAAACAAGTTGCGTATAAAAATAATACACTGCTCAGTAAAAGAGCTTTCCCATTTTCACCTCAGTGCAAGAAATTGTTTTTTTATTTTCCTTAAAAACCCCAACATACCATTTTTGATGAAAACTACTTTGCTCCCCTCAGGGTGTGGATTCAGAAAAAAATTATTTTAAGATTCACTTTTAGTGACCTCAAAAATTCCAATGTCAATATTTAAAAAAACTACCCCGCGCCACTCAGGGGGAGGAGTTATAATGTTTTTATTATCAGATTCACTTTGAGCAACCTGAAAAACCCCAATATACCAATTTTCACGGAAACTACCCCCGCCCCTCAGAGGGTGAAATTAGAAAACATTCATTATCAGATTCATATTTGTCAACCCCAAAAACCCCTATGTACCAATCTTGACGAAAATAATGAAATATATTTACCCCCGCGGGGGTGGAGTTTGGAAATTTTTTATTATCAGATTCAGTTTCAGCAACCTTAAAAACCCCTATACATATAGCAATTTTCAAATATCAATATTTAAAAAAAAAACCCCGTGCCACTCAGGGGGTGGAGTTATAATATTTTTATTATCAGATTCACTTTTAGCAGCCTCAAAAACCACAAAATACAAATTTTCACGAAAACTACCCCCCGCTCCTCAGGGGGTGGAGTTTGGAGATTTGTTATTGTCAGATTCACTTTCAGCAACATCAAAAACCCCAATATACCAGCTACCCACTGCCCCTCAGAGGGTGAAGTTAGATTTTTTTTAATATCAGATTCACTTTCAGTAACCTGAAAAACCCCAATATACCAATTTTCACGAAAACTACCCCCGCACCTCAGAGGTTGAAATTAGAAAAAAAAATATTATCAGATTCATATTCGTCAACCCCAAAAACCCCTATGTACCAATTTTGACGAAAATAATGAAAAATATTTACCTCCATGGGGGTGGAGTTTTTATTTATTATCAGATCCAGTTTCAGTAACCTTGAAAACCCCTATATAGCAATTTTAAAATTTTTGAATTTGCCCGAAATTGATTTATATCGACATAAACGCAAAAATACGCAAAAATAATATTTTTGTTAAGTACTATAATATAGGATATAGGCTGAAGAACCTCGGTCAATGGCCATTTTGTAACGTTGTTATAAATAATATTTTAAATTTTTTGCACAAATACAAGCCTTTCCCTAAATTTTAAAAATTTTCAGATAGGTAAATCAAAATGGACCATTTTTATTAGGTAAATTTTGCATATAAATGGATATTAGGGAGTCAAAAAATCCCGAATATCGAAATATAAAACGCTCTCTGGCTCAAAAGTTGCTCCTTGGTAAAAAACGGTGGCCACTCAAAAATGAGCCCAATTGATTAATGTTTAGAGACAGGTTAAAGCACTCAAACTTTGAAAAAAATCGGTACCTGTTTTTCAGATAAAAACTGATAGTATATAAAATTGAGGAAATTTTGGAGGGTTTCTTTGGTAATATTTAGAAATAATACTAGTTGGAAGAAACTTAAAAAATTATATCCCCCCTTCCCTTAAGTTAGAACATAAAAAAAAATCGCGAATTATTTGAAGATTTCGCGATTATTTTTGAAAGTTTAAAAAAGTGCTAAAAAAATAGTTTTAAAGAAAAACCTGCAAACTTAAATGTTGGTATACAAGAATATACCGCCCGTTTGAAAGTAAACAAAACGTATGGAACAAAGATCAAAGCTGACGTGTGTTTTTTTTTAATAAAATAAAGAGCGTCAGGCGGTCCGTCTCCCCACGTCAGCCTTGATCTGATCGTTCTACTTCGTTTTCTCTGTTTTGTATAATCTGAAATGCACAGTATACACATTAACCTACCTGCGTCATAGATTTCATACACATAAAAGAGTCTGTGTTGTAACATCGCAGGATTAACCTTTTTGAAGATAAATGCATTTAAAAGTAAATAGAAGTCCCTGAAGTAAATTTTTACCCATCAAGAACCAAAAATAATACTATGAAGCCAAAAAACAAATATTTTAGTAATTGGTGGTTATTTAATATATAATATTTAAAATAATATTGTATTTTGTTTTAGTCTTATATACACTTACACTACACATGCGCTAATATTAGCCTAAGTTATATTATTAATTACTACTTTTTTACCGGGTATTACCTATGTTTAATCTCTCTATATTTATATATTTATATTTATTTGTATATGTGTATATTATTTTATTGTAGCATATGGTATGTACCTATTTATAATTACTTATAATACTTTTTGTATTACTTATGTTGAACTATATTTTATAATGTATTATTATTGTATATTTAAAGCAACCATTGTTATAGAATTGTCATATTCTTTTAAACAATACATTATTCTTATTCTTATTCTTCTCATTTAATATTAAAAACCGAGAAAATATTTATATGCACCTTAGTCAAAAAATCATTCCTAAGGGATAGCTTCTTAGCCATTCTTAAAATACACAATGCCTTTAAAAATAGAGCATATTTAAAAGGATATAACTTCCTTAGGAATGATTTTTTGACCAAGGTGCATAGATTTTTTTTATCTGTTTTTAATGTTAAATAACCACCCATTACCAAAATATTGGTTTTTGGCTTTATATATTTTTTATTTTTGGTTCTTGATGCGTAAGAATTTCCTTTAAAATGCATTTATCTTCAAAACGGTTAAACCTGCACAAACTTTTTTTGTGTATTTTTACTTAAAAAAGTATATTCCAATAAGAAAAATTGAAAAAAAGTCCAAACGAAAATTCACCCCGTTTCGAATTGAAATTTATTTATTTTTACTCGACTTGCGGAAACAAATAATGTCTTCTGTATACGCAGGTAGGTTAACATGTATATATGCTTATATACTAATATATGAGTTTGCAGATTTTTTGTTTAAAACTATTTTTATGTACTTTTTAAAACTTGCAAAAATAAATTTTTCGCAAAATCTTCAAATAATTGGCGATTTTTTTTTATGTTCTAACTTAAGGGGAGGGGGATATAATTTTTTTAGTTTCTCCCAACTAGTATTGTTTTTAAATAGAAAAGAAACCCTCCAAAATTTCCTTAATTTTATATACAATCAGTTTTTATCCGAATAACAGGTACCGATTTTTTTGTAAACTTAAGTGCTTTGAGTTACCTCTAAACATTAATCGATTTGGCTCATCTTTGAGTGACCACCTTTTTTTACCAAGGATCAACTTTTGAGCCAGAGAGCGTTTTCGATTTCGAAATTCGGGATTTTTTGACACCCTATACTGGAAATTCAAAATTTCACCTGACGGGTAGCGACAAGGTGGTGGATGATCATCGATACCTCCCCTCAATTTACCCACAGTACGCAGGTCGCCGAATTATGATGATACCGGCGCCGGACGTTAAGTACATTATGGAAAGTACATCTTTAGCTTAGATGAGCAACCATGTTGACAATATTGACAATAAAAACCCCAAACCAACCAACCACCAAAACACACTAACACACAAAGTAGACAAAGCAACAAAAGTACCGACTTAGCCACAATTTCGGACCGCAAGAAAGAAGGAGGCACCTTTTTATTGGGTTTTTGAGCGTCTATATTTAAGCAAATTTTCAGGAAAATTTATCGACGCCCAAAAACCAAATTCTTTGTGTAAACTACCTACCTACCTATCCAATGTTCTATGGTCTGTTTCATCAAGCAAGAGAGTAAATTAAAAATCGCACAGTGATTATTCTCAAAACAGATTCAAATATTGGATGTGCGAATATACTGCGTAGTTTATTTTATAAAACACAACTATATTCTATACACAAACATATACTATTGAAACCTGTTCTAAAAATATTTACTGTGCGATTTTTAATTTAGTCTCTTGCTTGATGAAACAGACCATAGTACATATTAAACAAATTACGACCAAAACAAAAATTTAACCCCCCTTTTATCCCCCTTACCCCAACCGATTTTGCTGAAATACGAACTTGTCCAAGATAATATAAAAATACATCTGCATACCAAATTTCAAGTCGCTAGCTCAAAGCGTTCTTAAGTTATCGTGGATACAGACAGACCGACAGACAGACATAAAAAAAATTTAATTCTTTTTTGTGTACTTTTGCGTTTTATGACGTTTTATGTCGATATAAATCAATTTCGACCAAAAAAAAAATATCGGTCGGTCGATCGTTCGGTCGGTCGGTCGATCGGTCTGTCCGGGAAATCTTGTGGGCACGATAACTTAATAACGCTTTAAGCTAGAGACTTAAAATTTGGCATACAGGTATGTTACCAAAAGTTCTCGCTCGGGATTGTTTTTGGTAAATATTGGGGTGCGGCAAGGGGGGCAAATGGGGAAAATAGATTTTTTTAGAAAAATTTGAAAATTGGGGTTTTCAAGGCTGAAATTGAATCTGATAAAAAAACTTTTCTAATTCCACCCCCGAGGGGGTGAGGGGGTAAATATTTTTCAATATTAATATTTTCTTCAAAATTGGTATATAGGGATTTTTGGGGTCGACGAATATGAATCTGATAATACTTTTTTTTCTAATTTCACCCCCTGAGGGGTGGGGGTAGTTTTCGTGAAAACTGGTGTATTGGGGTTTTTGAGGTTGCTGAAAGTGAATCTGATAATAAATTTTTTCTAAATTCACCCCCTGAGGAGTGGGGGGTAGTTTTCGTGAAAATTGTTATATTGTGGTTTTTGAGGTTGTTGAAAGTGAATCTGATTATAAAAAAATTCTAACTTTACCCCTAAAGGGACAGAGGGTAGTTTACGTGAAAATTGGTATATTAAGGTTTTTATGGTTGCTGAAAGTGAATCTGATAATAAAAATCCATTTTACGGGCGGAGGTGAAAAATGGGAAAGCTCTTTTACTGGGCAGTGTATTTTGTTCCTTATTTTGATTTTTTTCGACGTTTCAGGAAAAAATAAGATGATTTAAGCAAAAAAAAAATATATATTTTTTTCACAATACTTTCTTTTATGAGAAAGTAATAAATATTCCTGATTAATTTAATGAATTTATTAGAAGTGTAAGCATACAAATATTTGTAATTTTTTAGTAGTCCGGTCACGCCGCCGCCGTTATCATTCGCGCCGCGGCGCATCGCCTGCCGCCGACAAAAAAATGGCAAAATGCCGCCGCCGCTAAATTCCCGTGGGCGTACACCTTTAATTTAAAATGTTACCAAACAAGCATTTTAAAAAGATAAATTTTATCTTTTTTAATTCCTTTTTTATCTTGTTTAATTCCTTTTTTAATAAAGATATATTTTAACCCTATTGAAAATGACGAGTCTGCGCGGCTATAAGTGGTGCACAAACCCGTCAATTTTAATAAGGAATACTTAAAATACTTAGGGAATAAATAAAAAATAAAATTTAATAATAAATATCTCTTCTTAAAGCTTGGTTATTTTTTTTTTGTTATTTTTGCCTTTTTCTAGATTTTTTTTCCAAATTTTCTGCTATTTTATATTTACTTTCAGGATTGTTCAAAACGCCATTATTCACTGCATTGCCAGAAAAGGTGGTTACTTTTCTGGAAAAACAAGTACCTTTTCCTTCCAGACTGGGGTATCCACAAGAATTTGCTCAGTTAGTTCAAAGCATCATCGAAAATCCAATGTTAAATGGTGAAACAATCCGTTTGGATGGTGCATTAAGAATGCAACCTTAAGTAACAACAAAAAATAAATGGCAATATTAAAAATGGTATATAAAAACATTAGTTTTATAATGGACGTTTTTCTGTTTACGAAGAATTTAATTTTTAAATTTCTATTTGTGTTTCACAAACCAAAATGCAACTTTGTGAATCAAAAACAGAAAAAGTAATTGAAACATTATTTAAAACACTAGAATTATTCTATGCTTTTTCAATAAATGCTTTATAAAATTTAAGTTTGAAAACATATTTAAGATGTTTACTTAAAAAAAAAAAATAAAATAATTTTTTAAATATTAGATAAACATTATTTAAACCTTGAATTTGATTTGTGTACTGAATATATTTTTTTACTTACTTTGGCTTGATTCTAAAAGGGCCAATGTCACTTTGTCAATAGCAGCGGTTTCACGTCAACTCTGATGCAATATTTTGAAAACGCTGCTATTGACAAAGTAACATTGGCCCTTTTAGAACCAAGCCACAGATATATACTAATATGTTTTGAAATGGTCGCGTTCCTTATAATAAGAGCTCCGACAAGGTATGCATTTACCGGGGCTCGGTATTATTTTAATGTAGACACTTAAAACTCTAAAGGTACCGTAATTTCGATACTGTGACTGCATAGTTAGTCACTTGGAACAAGACAAAACAAAACAAAAAAAATGTAGAATTTTTTTTTCAAACCAATTTTTTTAATATTTATACAGGGTGATCATTAACTGGCATGCCAAAATTTAAGAGGGCTCGAAGTGATTTTAACTAAAATGCCCGCTACCTTAAAAAATCCTAATTAGGGGTCGAATGTTAGCAAAAAATCCAAAAATAAAAATAATCGCTTTCTTCACTTTTTTTATGGGGAAAAAACGGGAAAATCTGGAAATTATGTAGCAAAAAATTAGGCGTTTTCTCAAATGACCTGAAATTTTCATAATATAGTCTTAATATACTAGCTTAAGTTTTAACATAAAAATAAAAAAAAATGCGCTTTGCTAACACACCAAAAGAGGGCGTTTATCCCAAAAAAACGTGTTTTTTCAAATACTTTTGATAATTTTGGCTTAACGGTTAATATTTTCCAAAAATTTCTTACTACAAAAATTAAAGAAAATTAAATGATCTTTATTTTTATTTTTTTAATTATAAAATCGGTTAAGTAGCAGAAAAGTTATGATAAAAAGAAAATTAATAAAATTAACAACATTAAGTTCCTGATATATTTTTCTTATGGTATAAGTAGTTTACAGTAAAATCTGGTTTAGAAAAGTTTAAGAGGATCAAACAAGCTCTAATTCAGCCTTCGAAAAGAGAACTTACTTCTTGTTGTACGTTCTTATAAGTATTTTTGATTTCATTTAAATTCACACTTTACACCTATTTTTAAAAATTAATGTACTAGACTTCTTAAATTAAATCAATTATTAATTTTAGTGATAATCTCAGTGATAATTTTTTGTCGTTTTTATCAACCAATTATTTAACAATATAACTGATCACGTGTTTATTTCTGTCCAATCATATTACAGTTATTTCTAGAATTTTCTACTGTAGAAAATTCTAGTAAGAAAACACAAACTTGTCATTTCACGATCCATAGATTAATTAAAACGATTTTCACACGTATGCGCGCATATACATGTATTTGGTTAATTTGGATAATACCTATATTTAATGTCAACATTTAACTTTTAGTTAAAATAATAAAATTGATTTTTTCAAATTAATTTATGCAAAATAATGGTTGTTTATTGTTTCAATACTTTTCTAAACCAGATTATACTGTCAACTATTTATACCATAAGAAAAATATATTAGAAACTTAATGTTGTTAATTTTATTAATTTTCTTTTTATCATAACATTTCTGTTACTTAACCGATTTTAAAATTAAAAAAATCAAAATAAAGATCATTTAATTTTCTTTAATTTTCGTGGTAAGAAATTTTTGGAAAATATTAACCGTTGAGCCAAAATTATCAAAAGTATTTGAAAAAACACGGTTTTTTGGGATAAACGCCCTCTTTTGGTGTGTTAGCAAAGCGCAATTTTTTTGATTTTTATGTTAAAACTTAAGCTAGTATATAAAGACTATATTATGAAAATTTCAGGTCATTTGAGAAAACGCCTATTTTTTTGCTACATAATTTCCAGATTTTCCCGTTTTTTCCCCATAAAAAAAAAGTGGGGAAAGCGATTATTTTTATTTTTGGATTTTTTACTAACATTCGACCCCTAATTAGGAATTTTTAAGGTAGCGAGCATTTTAGTTAAAATCACTTCGAGCCCACCCTGGATAAGTAGCCAAAACTTGCACCCTCGTGAGGGAGTGGTAAATATACTCCAATATTTTTTATTTTTTTTGTGGGATATTAACTCATCAAAATGAGCTTTATTCTCCATGAGCAGCAAAAAATTCCAACTTTTTTGTTTTGAACCACCCTAATATACAGGGTGTCTCAACGAAGCCGAGTCGGTCGATATATAGTAAAGTATCCACTTTAGAACAAACTTTAATGGGCAAAGTTGGTTTTAAAAAGGCACATTTTAAAAATATTTTAAAATATACAGGATGATCCTCTTAGGGTGGGTAACATCTGACTTATTTTTTTAAAATGAAATGGTATATTTTTTAATATGCCCTAAGGGTGCTACGGCCCTTTAAAATTGTAATAAAAATAAGCTTTTTAATTAATATCTCTGGTACGCTAGAGCGACGAGTATTTGCATGTATAAGGGCAATTATCATAGGCGGCGACTTTTTAAAATCCCAGGGGGAATAATTTTTGAAGTGAAAAAAAAATTACTTAAAAGTTATAAATTTTTATTAATTAAAAAATAAATCAAAAATATTTTTAAAAAATGTGAAGCTTTTATAATAGGTATATAGAAGTATAAACAATATTCCAAGGGAGACCGCCCCCCTGTTATAAGTCCAGGCCATGCCCCCCGGAGTTGGCACCTATGAAAATTAGTTTTTGTTAATTTATTTTTTTAAATTTATCCAGAGGCGTTCCTAGACAAAATGTGTAAGTCTAAGGTAAAAGTCCAAACACATTTTTGCCCCAAACTTTCTTATGTGCATTTTTTTGTCCAAACCTTTTGTAAAAAATATAGATTTCTCGAATAAAAATACATAAAAAATGTCACTATAGGAGCAACCGTTAAAAAAAAATAAGTAACATTTTCATACTTTTTAAAAGGCTCCTTTGATTAGTTGGTTAGTTTTAAATGAAGAATCACCCTGCAGAATTAAAATTTTATTGGTGCTTTTTTTGATCCCCATTCAATATATCCATCTTCGAAGGGTCGTAGTTCCCTTAGGGATAATTTTCGGACAAACCTTTATAGATTTTTTTTTCATATTTTTGTAGATGTATATTCACCTCTTAAATTTTGGCATGCCAGTTACTGATCACCCTTATGTACAATTATGGTGATTGATATAATTCTTTAGTGCATGGCTTCCGCAAGTGTCAAGTTGACACTGTCAACTGATAAAGGCATTTAGTTTTTAAAATAAAATCCACGCAGAATCTATCTGAGTTGATGTTTATTTGTTTTTTGTTGTATGGTTGGTAGAATAAATTTATTTCCCTATCTAAGGTTGCTATCAAGTTTCAAATTCATTGTCAATGCCAAAGTATACTAGATTTTTGATATACTTTGTCAATAAAAACATTATTTTGACGTTTAAAAAAAAATCCAAATAACTATTAAAAAGTAAAAAGAAATTACAAGAAAAATCTGTAAAAAGGAAACTAAAGTATCAATCTACAACTGTTTTGTAAAAATTAAGCAATATAATACAGTGCTAAATAAGGGTTTCACAGTAAACGATGTGGAAATATTTTTTTTGGTGAGGTTAACATAATACTGTTCATAACTTTATTTAAAAAACATAATTTAAGCTCAGATAGTGTAAAATTTTTATTTTAATAGCATACTATAAATAAAAAAACTTTCTTTTATTATATCTTCCACTTTTTAAAAACTTTTTATAATTATTTGTAAGACGTATCATGACAGTTATTTTAATCTAAATGTCAAAAATTATCAAAAGCACAATGCGTAATAAAAATATCACTAAGAGTCATTTTTAAACCACTAATCATAGCTTCCTTAATCCAACTCAGATAAATAATGCGCCGAGTTTATGTACGTATTTTAAAATTAAAAAGTTATAGGGGCTTGGATTTTTGGATTTAGAAGATCAATTTTGGTCTTCAGAATAATTTTTTACTGTTAACCAAAGTTGCCGTCGAATCTCGCTTTTTTATATTTTGACAAAATTGATGTGTTTTTAAATATTAAAAACTAAGGAAGGTACCGCTACATATGGATTTAACAATAATAAGATGCAAAGTTGAAGCCTGGTTTTATAATAATCACACGGAATTCGTCCTTATCACCTTCACTACCACTATGATCATAGGCAACACAGAAAAAAAAACGAATTATTTAAAATCGGTAATATTTACTTTATATTTAATATCGTCATAGGCAATTGCCTTAAGTTGTTGTCTCTGAATAGGCTACAGTTTTCATCGTGGTTGTGACTTCGCCGGATTGTTTCAACCTTTGCTCTAAATATGATAATATAATCATTTTAATTTATTTTAAATTTTCATTGTTATTGTAAATGTATGTATACATATATTACATATATGTAATGATTTTAAAGGTAAGTCTTTATTTCTAAGTAATTTATAGATATTTTTGGTTTATCTCATTTAGGGAGCAGTAAATCTAGTAACTGGTGGTGCTTCTGGCCTAGGAAGATCTACAGTAGAAAGACTAGTTCTACAGGGCGGCCGAGTTGTTATATGCGATCTTCCTTCATCCAGTGGAAATGAAATAGCTAAAACATTAGGAGAAGAAAATGCCGTCTTTGCTCCAGTTAACGTAACATCTGAAGCTGATGTACAAGGAGCTGTAGATTTAGCCAAGTCGAAATTCGGCAAATTAGACAATGTAGTAAACTGTGCTGGTATAGTAGTAGTTTGTAAAACGTACAACTTTAAGAAAAATACTGCTCATGCCTTAAACGACTTCACAAAAGTTATTAATATTAATACTGTTGGTACTTTTAATGTAATAAGACTTTCAGTTGGTTTAATAGGCCAGAATGAACCTGACCAAAATGGTGAACGTGGAGTAGTTATTAACACAGCTAGTGTTGCTGCTTATGAGGGACAAATGGGAATATCTGCTTATTCTGCAAGTAAAGGTGCTATTGTTGGCATGACATTGCCAATTGCAAGGGATTTAGCTAGTCAAGGAATCAGAGTTGTTACCATTGCTCCAGGTAAGTCTTAATATTAGATACACAAGCAACAAAGGCTTTTTGCCTCAAAAAAATCCACTAGTCATGAAAATTGGTGGAGATGTAGTCTAGACTTTCCTGATGAACGTACTAAAAGTTTTTTTTTGAGCTTTTTGCAAATAACTTCTATATGGTCAATTTTTTGAAAATTGTTTTTACGCAAAAGAAAGCTTATAAAATTTTCTACAAAATACTTGGTTATAACTTTTTTCTAAGCTATTTAGATTTGGAGAAAATGGTAAAAAATTGTGCCGATATCTTGATTTTAAGGAACACTTTTGGAGTTTTTTTCAAATATCTTCTTAACGGCCAATATTTCAAAAAAAATAAAAATAATGCTTATAAAATTCTCTACAAAAATGATGGCGTACTTTTTTTTATCTGATAATGATATAAACTTCAATATCTGCTTGAAGTAGATGTAGAATTTACCTTTTATGTGATTTTTCGAGTGTCAGGTAGGCAATAAAATCCAAATCCAATAATCCAAATCGAAAAAAAATTAACTATGTATTTTGTAGAAAATTTTATAAGCTTTCTCTTTTATAACCCGTTTTTTTAAAAAGTTGAGCATTTAGAAAATATTTAAAAAAAAAGTTCAAACGTGTAGATTAAAATCAAGGTATCATACAATTTTTGACCATTTTCTGATTTTCTCAAAAACCAATCAAGTAAGAAAAAAGTTTTTAACACTATTTTGTAGAGAATTTTGTAGGCTTTTTTATCAATGCTTATTTTCTTCTAAAAATCTGATTATTTAGAAATTATTTGCAAAAAACTGCAAAATTGTACCCTTAAAATCAAGATGGCGCGCCATAGCGGCGCGAGCTTACCCTCAATTGTTGGGGACTTTTGGTACGTTCATTAAAAAGGTCTAAACTACATTTCTTGGTAGAATCTACAAATTTTAAAAACTTTTGGATTTTTTTGGGGCAAACCGTGATTTTTATACTTTGTTGCTGAGACTAAAGTGGGTGGGAGAACTTTGCAAATTTGGATGTGGGGTACATTTGGCCAACTTACGTGTTGTTTCATTTGCACCAGGAAGCATAAAAAACTTTTTTAGTCCTTGTCAAATCTGTGGCTTAGTTCTCAAAGGGTGGATATCACTTTGTCAATAGCAGCGTTTTCAAATTATTACATCAGAGTTGGCGTGAAAACGCTGCTATTGACAAAGTGACATCCGCCCTTTGAGAACCAAGCCACAGAAATGTTCTTTAATAGTATACTATTAATCTTTATAAAAATAATAAAAATAAAAACTTTTTTACACTATTTTTTTTAAGGAACAGGAAAAAGTATTCTCTCGACTGCAGCATTTTTTCATTTTATTGCATTATTGCTTTTTTTTATAAAACTGATTTAGAATGTTATTTTTAACTTTCAGGGTTTTTTAAAACACCATTATTTACGGCATCGCCTGAAGTGGTTGCCTTTCTGGAAAAACAAGTACCTTTTCCTTCCAGACTGGGGTATCCACAAGAATTTGCTCAATTAGTTCAAAGCATAATCGAAAATCCAATGTTAAATGGTGAAACAATCCGTTTGGATGGTGCATTAAAAATGCAACCTTGAGTACAACAAAAAATAATTTGCAATAATTTTACAATGGACCTTTTCGGCATCGGGTTCAAAGTAGGTATAGTAAACGAGTAGTTTGCAGCGAGTTTCCAAATGTACAAGGGCACCAAAAACGCTTTATGAAAGGAATGTTTTATAGTAATTTTTATATTTACAAAAAAAATCTCAATCTTTCTCTCAATAATAAGAAAGGAGAGAGAGGGAGAGAGAGTTAGAGAGCGTGCACGGGTCACTCGTGTTCAGACTAAATTTTTCTTACATATTTATCCTCCTCAGGTCTACGGCACAATTGAGCATAAATTGAAAATGTTATGTGATATAATTTATTAATTTGGGTTTAAAATAATACTCCTAGGTCTACAGATTTTTTTTTTGGTTTTGTTTAAAACAGCTATATATTTTACGGCGCATTTTACTGCGCACATCACATAAGATAGTATCGGGTTCAACGCGTTTTTCGAAAATGTAAGTGGAAAAAAAAATTAAAACCCAAGTATCATATATGATAACTTGAACCCGATGAGGTTATAGGCGCAGAAAACGAATTTGACAATGAAGTGGTTTCAGTCAGATTTGGCTAAATTTAGAATATGCTAAGTTCTCAAAAACTTATAAAGGTCCAACTACCGAAAAATAGTTTAGGTGCTAGAGTACCTTGAATATCTCGAAAACCGCGTTGCAGCTTATGGAAAAGTCGTTTTGGTCCGATTTGGCTGAATTTCGGTTATAGTTCTCGACTTTCTGATAAAAAGTGTCCGGGCACAATTTCCAAAACTGAATAGTTTACATGCTAGAGAACTTTGATGTTAAGTCCAGTATATATTTTTTCAGTTGTGTTTTGAAAAAGTTATGGGGTCAGCGAGCTTTTTTACTTGTCAAATTCGCTTTCAGCACACATAAATATAGTCTGGTTAATAGTAACTGACCTTTTTTTTGTGGGCCTTTTTTTTTCGGGATTAGTACATACATAATTTTACATCGGCACTTAGTGCTGCTAAGAGTGCCGATGTATTGATATAATCGCCGAAAAGCAAAAATCTTTGACCATGTTTATTTCACTTTTCTCGACGTTTTAGACCTTTCAGAGTCGAAATCAGTAAAAAAAAAATTCGTCGTCTGTAAACTCGATAACTCCATTTCTAAATAAGATATGGACAAGCGGTTTTTTGCATATTGTTTCTTATCGTATTTCGAAGAGTTGATTAGATTTTGGAGGTAAACAATTGGTGGTAAGAATGGGGTAAAACTCCTATTTTTAGCGTTTTTTGGTGAGAATTAAGGCAATTATTATTGTATTTTATTTATCACTTATATGAAAGATAATTTTAAATTGGTCAAAAAATGTTACAAACTATTATTTCCTAAAATGAATTGTTTTTGAGATATTGGCGTTAAAACAGTAAAACGTTTTTTTAGCATATCTCATTTATAACCCGATTTCAAAAATTATTTTAGGTGAAAGCTGTTTTTAAGCCTTATAAAAAATTCTATATACAGTTTTTTGCTAGAATATAACGTTTTGAAGATACAGGCTTTCAAACTTCAATAAATTATACAGGTGTATAAATGGTTGCCTATTCACGTGATCACACAACTTTCCTTTTCATAACGTTTCAGCTGGTTATATATTACAAATAAAAATGCTTTAAAATTCTATACAATAATTTTATTTATAAAGCATGAAATGTAACACAAGCGGAATAAAATTGTTCAATTCCGTTTAGAAAAA
This sequence comes from Brachypterus glaber, assembly GCA_958510825.1. Lineage (NCBI taxonomy): Eukaryota > Metazoa > Arthropoda > Insecta > Coleoptera > Kateretidae > Brachypterus > Brachypterus glaber. Next base: position 56,447,180 of record OY294045.1, on the reverse strand, counting down.
AAATTACCGAATAATAACGTGTGCCGTTTAAAATGGCTTAAATTTTATCTTTACAAAAAATATATTTATAATTGCTTATAATAATAATAATATAATGGTATGATAAATACCTGTTTATTGTCTGTCAATTTAATAAAAAGTAATTTTTGATTGAATGTTTTTTGGGAATAGACAAAAAACGGATCATTAAAAACGACTGTTGATTGTAAAAAAAATCCCAGAAATTCACACTCAAAAATTAAAATAATATCGATGTCTTAACAACCAAATAGATTATATCACACAGCATTTTGACATTTCACACTTTCCAAATAATTATCGACGAATTCTAAATAATTATATAAAAATTTGTAAAAGTTGTCTAATACAACGTTTTTAAATTTAATCAAACTTGGATGTAAAAAAGTTGAAAAATGTAAAATTGAGTGGGATACGTCATATTAGCAGTTAGCCATCGAAATATTGTTTTTAAACAACAGACAACAATTGCATAATATAATAACAAGGTATTAAATTTTGATAGCAAAAACTAAACATAAAGACGCAAATAAGTTTTTGCACAATTAATAATAATCTCATTCGATAAAATCACATATTTTGATTATATCCTATACTTAATTTAATAATTATTTCCAAAAATCACATGTAAATAACCATGGTTAATAGCAAAAATGTCATGAATAAAATAACTTTTTAACCCTTAGAAAAATATATTCAAAGTGCCCCAAAAATAATAAGATTTTACTTCAAGAATTATAGTTCCAACATTTCTTTTCTATTTCCAATTTTTTGAAAAGAACCGCTTTTTTTGTTTTTGGGTCAATATTTTTTAAAATCAATAGTCTCCGTGTCGAATAAATTTCTGAAATATAAATATAAATTTTAAAGGCATTCATATTTTAGTTATTACGCGGACAAAAAACTGGCGGATGTTGCACAAAATTCCGTCCATTATCCAAAATTTTGGAATTTATAAAGTAATTTCTAATATTCTCAAGTTGATACATAATATACAACTTCAACCGCGGCTATACAGAAAAGTTCAAAAGAATTTTACGAGATGACACTACTGGCAGGCAATTCTGCTTATGACTGGTACTCTCCACGTTAAAATTCCAATCATTTATCATACAGAGCGCTCCAAAAGTCACCCCCCCTCTTAACTTTTGAACCAGTTGAGATATCGACTTCAAATTTGGAACTTTTAAATAAAACAACTTAAACTATCTTTTAGCATATATTTAATACTATCAGCTCTTAAAATGTAGACAGGGGGCATGGGGGCACATTTTTTTAAATGGGGGGGGGGGGGGGTCGTGTAATACATCATTTTAAAGCTTATAAAATTCTCCATTTAACTCCATAGTTTTAAATTAAAAAAAAAATTTTTTTTGGGTTTAAAATGGGGTTGAAAATGGGTATTAATGTCAAAATTCCTCTAAAATTTTAAATGGAAAGGGAAAAGATAGTTTAAGTTGTCTTATTTAAGAGTTCTGAATTTGAAGTCGATTTCTCAACTCGTTCAAAAGTTAAAAGGGGGGGGGGGGGGGGGGTGACTTTTGGACCGCACTGTATGTAGATAGAATTCTATAGTTATCTTGTAATTTTTTTTTCACCGCTGTTAAACTCGTATTTTGAGACACTTTGGAGTTATTTTTTCATTGAAAAATTAATCATAAATATAAAACTAAACAAAAAAAAAATATAATTTTGGTGAAAATAAAAAAAAATAGAAATTAATACATTTCAGGTAGATCTGTGATGATATGCTTATGACTAAACAATATAAATATACATAAATAATATGGGTTCCATAATAGTACGTAGGTAATGCGTTTTTTTGAGTTAATAAGTTAGTAATAATAACTATTAGTACGTATGTTATCGAGAAAAATATCCTGGTGAGAAATAGCACGAAAAATATTACGGTGTCTCGCAATTTAAATTTGAAGTACCCGAGATATTCAAATTCAAAAATAGCGACGTATTTCTGTTTCGACTCTCATCGCATTAAATTTAAAGAGTAAGGCTCGTTTGAAAAAAAAAATGTCCAAAAATGTATTTTTCAAATCATTTAAGACCCCCAAATTTATAAGAATTTGAACACGTTCGTTACCGCTATACTGAAAGTAGGTACCATTTTCTAGGAGCCGATTTGTTTTTTTCTCGACGCAGACTCAAATAGACGGTGGCAGATGCGCATTTCTTGCGCTGGCAGCCAACGTGTTAACACGTTCACTGCAGAAAGGGGACTTGGAGACCCCTAGATAAAACTGCTATCCTGCGCAAACATTTTTTAAGAAACTCTTATTAGTCTGTAAGGCCCAGTTTATTCTGGCATCAAAAGCCCAAACATTCACACACAGGCAGCACCAAAATAAAAGTTGGCAAAAAAAAATCGTCCAATAAAAATTTAATTAATGGAAGTTATTTTGCGCAAAAAGTAATCAATAAATTTTAAATTTTATTCAAAAATTTTGTGTGCAAATTTTGTTTTCGTCAAATACAAAGTTTTATCTCGAGGCCTCGTCCCGAAAATAAGAAGTTCCTTAAAAATGGCTCTGCAGTGAAAGTGTTAGGTTTTAGGTAAGCCATGTTTTTGTAGCACCGGGTAGACTTAAATAAAGAAAAGGATTTATAATTTCACATAAATAATGTAAATTTATCAAGTTGTTTGTATATCCCTGCTTTTCTTGCCAAAATATTTGTCACAAACTTAATTGCTTTAACATTACATGTTGGACAGATTTTATTTATTTTAAATCAATATCACAGAAATAATATACGAGGGTAATTCAAAAAGCAAATTGTTTTAAAAAGTTAATACAAATAATAATTTTGCAACAAACTAAACATGTTTGCAAACATTTAGAAGGAAAATCAAGAACCTCCCCAAAAAAACTTAGCAAGAAACATTCTTGTTTTAATTTTACCTGTATGCAACAATTATATTTTATACATAATCCAAAAACTAAGGTAGACCAATAAAGGTATACCATTTCTTAACATGCATGCCCAATTTTGTGGCCCTTGCTATCAAATTTACGTTTAATGAGATAAAAACTGAGAACAAAACCGTGTACCACCGGTGGTGCACCTTTAAATTATTTTTAAAAGGTGCCACCGAATGTGCTTTTTATGAAAATAAATTAAAATTTGTTCTGCATAAAAAGACACATAACACATTTTATTAGTGACTATTCAAAAAGTGATAACAACTATCTCCATAATTATTATTTAACCTCTTCAGGGACGAATTTTTTGTTTAAATTAATTTAGTAGCAAAAGTTAAAAATGATTTTTATTGTCTAAACAAGTAAACAACTGAAGATATGCGAATCTTGGCCATTGGATGTCATTTGTGATTGGAAACATAGCAAATGGCAACACCTATAGACACTGAGCAATAAGGAATTCGGTGAATTTCATTTTGCCGAATTTATTTTTAAACGTAAACATATGTGCCTATGTCCCTGAAGAGGTTAAACAGATAAATTAAATATTTTTTTTTATTTTTTAACCCCTTCCGCTCCAGCCAGGTTTTCAAGGTACAGGTCCCCACACCAGATTAAAATGTATATGGAAAATCCCGTAGACAAATATCCCTTTAAATATCGTGGTATATTTTGCTATACCTACAAATATTCATACGTGGATACAATGTAGCGGAAATGGTTAAATAACTGCCATAATAACATTTCTATTTACTTTTGGAACGACCCTTGTATTAACAAATACGAAAAAAAGTATTTTGAGCACTTTCATTTGTAAAGGGAAAATTGCACGAATAATAATCTATTCAACGAAATATACCTATTTTCAACCATGCAAATTTAAATACCTTTCAAAATTTTTACAAGATATATTTAACTTTTGGATCCATTCCGGTATTACAAAACGCACTATGGATAGGGGATGGATGCCGCCAGGCACATAGTTCCCCAGGAAAGTTTAGATGAACAAAAATGACGAAAGAAACGGACGATGGATCCTTATAGCGGACGGTCTGGACATTATAAAACCACTCACAGTGAAATCCCAAAGCTTCATATTTGGGAAATGATGGCCTCAGGATAAACCAGACTTAAATCGCTGATCCTCCACAATTTAATATTGATTTTAATACTATTTTTTATCTAGTTTTCAAATCCGTTTGTAAAATTGAGCCATCTATTTGCATTACGAAGAAAAACACATTTTTATAAATTGCACAAAACGTTTTAAACCCTAATTAGTTTTTTTTATGTCGGTGAAGTGGAAATGTTTTAGATCCTACCATTACTTAAAATGGCGCAAAATAAATTTATATTCTTCCACTTTTAAAATATTGAAAAGTAAAACACTAAACACTTAATATAAGTTCTTAAGAACCTTATTTTTTTAATAAAAACTCAGAATTTTACTTTGTTGGCCAATTGATCTGTCAAACTCACTGTCAAATTATTTAAAATAATAAATACAAAATCAAATAAACAGCGATCCTTAAAATATTATAAGAAAAATCTAATGTTGCGACATTTAATATTAATATATTATAAGTATTAAATAATAATTTAAAAGCAAAAATAATTGTGTAAAAACAATCAAACATTTGACGTCTTACGAAAAACACGAAACAGTAAAATTCTGCATCTGCATATAATTTCATAAAAATGTGTTTTCTTCGCAACGCAAATAGATAGGTTAATTTTACAAAAGGATTTGAAATCTAGGTAAAAAATAGTATTAAAATCAATATTTAATTGAGGAGGATCAGCGGTTGGTTTAAGTCTGGTTCATCCTGAAGAAATGTTAAGCCATTATTATTATTATATTTTACTGAGTGGTTCTATAATGTCCAGACCGTCCACTACTAGAATCCATCGTCCGTCTCTTTCGTCAATTTTATTCATCCAAATTTTCCTGGGGAACTTATGTGCAGGCGCAAACGAATATCGAAAAATATTGAAATTAGTGTTTTACATGGAGGAGGGGCCAAAACAATACGTTACGTAATACTTGAACGGGTCCTTTACTGACCGATTTATCTGTCTGTCTGTTTTTTCAAGCAAGATAGTAAATTAAAAATCGCACATTAAATATTTTTACAAGAGGTTCAAATAGTATATGTTTGTGTATAGAATATAATTGTTTTATAAAATAAACTACGCAGTATATTCGCACATCCAATATTCGAATCTGTTTTGAAAATATTCACTGTGCGATTTTTAATTTACTATCTTGCTTGAAGAAACAGACCATAGCTACTGCTACGTTATAGTTAATTAATAATAAACAGAAAAAATATTGCACAAAAAAAAAACAAAAAATCTAATAAAGAAAATATTGGAAAAGGGATCTACATTACCTACCTACAAACGAAATATGCATTTAAAACTATAATAATATAATCAGAACCTGCAGAAAAAAGGTGAAAATTGTTAAAATTAAAATGCCAATTTAACCATTTAATGGTTATTCGTTATCAAATTACAAAACACTAGGACCTAGAGCTAGGTAAATAAATCGTAATATTTTCATTACTATATGCTAGTAAACTTCAAAACTATCCTAATAAGTATCTAGTACAACCTGAGTGTATATCGAACACAGGGACCCCTTTGGGGGTTTCCTAGAACGTTTTTTTCCACTGGTGGTTAATTTTAATTATTTCTATTTTGCGACTCTTATAAGCTCATAGTCACACGCATTTTGCGTGTTCTTATAGGCCCATAAGAGGCCTCTACTTTTTTGTTTCTTTTGGGTTGGCAACAAACAAAAGCGTGTCGCTTGAAGTTTTCTGTACAAATGTCTATGTCGCTTTAAAGTTTATTTTTTAATTGTGGCTTGGTTAATTGCAGTGAAATAGAGAAGAGATGACTATAAAATATACCAAAATTTCATAGGTTCTTGGACTTTTAAAAATGGTGTAAACTGTAATGCCAACCCAAAACAAAAATTCCTAAATCAGCCATCAATTTAAATGTAAGTTTTTTTTTTTTTAATTTTAGAGCAAAATAGAAAAAATTGTGTAAAGCACTCGTTTCATAACACGTTTTTAGCGCACTAGTACTTAAGAAAACTCGCCGCAATCTGCTCGTGTTCTAAAATTGTACTCGTGCGCTAAAAACGAATGTTATGAAACTAGTACTTTAATATACTATTATAGTATTTGTTGCTAATATGCAAATTATTCTTAAAAATATAAAACCAAACAAAACAACTGGAAAATTATTTTTCAATCTTTTCAATTTCTAAAATAATCTTTTTTTCTGCAGCTCCCCCAAAATTCGTGCTATAAAAAATTCCTAACAAATAATTTGAGATTCTTCCCTAGAAAAAGGTAACAACGGTACATTTTTTTCTGTAATATTTAAATATTTAGAAAAAAAAAACACTAACCTGTGAAATTCAATTTTTAGGGCCATTTTAACTAATTTTGGTGCGCTGATTCCAAAATCTAAATCTTTCTCTCTCACGTTTTTTTGCAAAGTTTAATCTCAGTTTGCTTTTCAAGAATTAGTATTTTTCGCTGTAAAGGCCCAAAATTGGATTTACAAAATGATTTTTTTTCAAATCAGCACCCAAAATGTATCTAAAACAGTGGATCAAGAAAATTCCCACAAGCTAGTGATGATTTCTCGTCCACATAGTATTCCGCAGGCTGGCCCTGGCAGGGCTCAATTCACATGGGCTAGGCGTCGGTGGACTGAAGCCCTCATCAGCTGACAAGGTCAAATCCTCTTCCTCGTCCTCGGAGCTGATAATATAGTGCTCCAATGCGGCAGTACCGTGAAAACTCTAGAAATATATGGTAAAACGGTGTTAGGAGTTTGTGATGAAAAAAATAGAAAGCCCAAAAAATTAGATATAGCGACCACAAATGAATCTGTTATTACTAAAACACCCTAGGTCAAAACCGCTATTTGCAAAAAAAAAAAATAGGAATTTGAGTAAACAGTTGTTTAGTATGCACTACTGTTTACTCAAATTCCTATTTTTTTTGCACTTAGCACATTATGCAATAGCGGTTTTGACCTAGGGTGTTTTAGTGAAAAAAATAGGAATTTGAGTAAACAGTTGTTTAGTATGCTCTAGGGGGCGGCGGTAGCTCAGTCGTGAACGCCTCGATCTAGTATTCGAGAGACCAGGGTTCAAACCTCGGTTGTGGAACAACTTTTTCACAGAAATAAAATACCGTCGTTTCCCCACCACGTTGGCTTGTGCTGCCGAAGATCTAAGCACACAGTACAGAAAAAAAAGGTTTGCAGTGGATAATGCTGCATAGCACTCGGACCTGTGATACTACCCTGGCGCACCGAGAGGGAGCAGCAAGGTAGCTGTCAGGTCTGTTGGCCGAGCTCACTTTAAGGATTTTCAAGTAACCAGGATCTGTACTAAGGCTGCAAGCGAAAATGATCCTCAAGCAGTTTAGCGCTGGTCCAAGTGCACTGGTAGCCAATAAACTTAAGGATCAAAGCCGCTCACTTAGCCAAAAAAGCCGACAAAACGAGGTTCGGATTCCTCGCTAAACTGTAGGTCCCGGGGTACAACAACAAAAAATCCTCGTTAGAGTAGAAAAAACTAGTAACACAGGGGTAGGCAAAAAGGACCATATGGTCTAGTTGCCAGGCTTGACCTCCCCACCATTACTACTACTACTACTACTAGTATGCACTAACAGTTACTGAACACTAAACAAGTATTTACTCAAATTCCTATTTTTTCGCACCCAGCACATTACGAAATATTGGTTTTAACTTAAGGTGTAGTAATAACTGATTCAAATGCTAAAAGCATCTGCGTTACTCGGTTTTTCTCGCTTTGGTGAGCTTGATTTCACCAAATAATGCAGCATGTCAGGGGTTATTTTAAGCCGTTTTTGCATAATGTGCAGTGCACATGCGAAATGTCATATCAATTGCCGCAAGCAATTTTTTTGAGCAAGTAGGTACAAAAAAAATCAATTTAATGAATTTCAAGGTCAAATGGTTTAAAATGAAAAATCAGAAATACATGTTGATTTTTGTTCAAATAGACATTTAACAGAAAAAAAAATAATTCTCAACATGAAAACATTTTGGCCAAAAAAATTAAAATCTTTGAAAAAGGCCAAAACATGGAAAAATAAAAACACAAGCAAAAAAATATATAATTTTTTACTATTTTGTAACATTATTAATAAATGTATTTATTTTACACTGCACAAATCCAAATTTTCCACTGCATATTAAAATTTTTCACTGCACATTTTGTGTCCCCTGCAGCAGGTGACGCAGATTACCCTAGTATTTGTGGTTGCTATAGATACAAAAAGCTATAAATACAAAACAGTGAGTGTTAAAAAATGTCGATCTGTCTGTCCGTCTGTAAACCTTATAACTGTAAACTTTATAACCTTAAACGGAATGTCCGATTTCTTAAATTCTTTCACCAAACTATTCAGTCACGTGAAATTTGGTTAAAATTGGTTTAGGGTAAGGAGGCAAAAATAATATTTCTGATGGTAACTATAACTGTTATTGGTCGTTGGACAAAAACATGAAATAGCTATTTTCCTAACAAGTGTGGAAAGAGGCTCTTTTCCGCCCTAGATTGCATTTGCCTCACGCGAAGCGGAGTTCAGGCAAGCAATCGAGTGTGGAAAAGCCTCTTTACGCATGCGTCCAAGGAAAAATTCTAAAACGTCTAAACCGACCAACCACCAAAACACAAAATCTTGTCATAAGACAATCAACTAAATCGAGCTACAACCGATCCAGTGACCCTATTAATTTTGTCTCGCGTCATATTCGCAGCCAACATTAAAATTACATTATGTACGATGGGTTTTATGTGTAAATTTCGTTTCATTTTGTATTAGTCACAAAACAATAACATACCTTGTTCATTGTTTGAACATTTTTATACGCTTACTATATATTTATTTGTACATACAAATAAATAACAAATCATAAAAATAAAAGGAAAAACAAGCGTATTAAAAATTGCCCAATTAAAAAATGGTTATTACGTTAATTGCAATAAATGTAAACTAGATTATAAAAATAGAAATCATGCATAAATTAAAATTTATAACAATTAACGGTGTTAAAACCCCATATAAATATAATAAAGAATATTAAACAATTTATTTTGTAACCGTGACACCTAAAGGCATATCCACAAGCTTGCATAAGAACGTAATACATAACAATGCGATGCCGTGATTGGCTTGATGCGCCGCCATGTATCTTGTAAGCGAATCACGGCACCGCATTCTTAGGTTTTATGTTCTTCTTATGCAAGTTCTGGATAGGCCTTAAGGGCACATTTACAGGCTCGCATAACAAGCATAGTACATAAGAGTGCGATTCCGTGATTGGCTTAAGGTGTCTCATGTATCTTGTAAGCCAATCACGGTATCGCGCTCTTATGTACTATGCTTGTTATGCGAGCCTGTGGATATGCCTTAACATGTGGATTTTTTTTTAACATAACTTTCCGTACCTAAAATCTAGGTTCTAGTAAAAGCGTGTTGTGTTACTGTTATCTTTTTTGTTCTGAAAGGATCAAACCACCAACCAAGTGAAATTAAATTAAAAAAATAATAAATAAATATTCTTTAGTTGTAGTATGCACTACGCTCCAAATTAATGGAACTAACTGAGAAAATTAATTATTATTAGAGTCTAGTGCATATGTATAGTGTGTCTCCGGATTGACTACCCTATAAAAAATTTCGGATTCAAGCAGATTGAAAATAAAATCTAACTGTTTGAATTTGTTTGAATCCGTTTTTGGAATCGCATTTGCGAATTAAAACGGATTAAAAATATTTTATTTTTAATCTGTTAGAGCTATATGTAGGTATAGCATAAACAGTTGCTGAATCCGTGGTCTAAAGAAGACCACGGGCCGCGGCAAAGCATCATACATTGAAAATCGTATAATGTGTATACAATTTCCTTTGGGTAATTTACTTTACATACATCATCTAGATAAGCTTATATCGACTATTTTTTGATGCAAACGTCGGTGAGAAGCAGTTCGAATTAAGACGGAATAAAAATAATTTATTTTTTATGTGTTTGAATCCGAATTAATTCGCAAATGCTGATTGAAAATGATTTCAATTCGCAAAAACGGATTCAAACAGGTTCAAACGAATTAAATCAGATAAGCATTTGCAAATACTTGCTAATTCAAAATGATATTCTGCATATGCGAATAGAAACGAATTAAAAAATGTTACGCATTTGTAAATAGTATCTAATTAAAAATGATATTCCGCATATGCAAATAGAAACGAATTAAATCGATAAATTGAATATCAGAGTCGAAAATAACAGCGCACCGTTCGTTTACCTAAATAAAAAATGAAAAGTAGTAAAATAAAATGAAGCTCAGCATTGGACCTTTATTTTTGACTCTAAATATATTTTTTTAAATAACCTTTTTTCGTAAATCTTACGGAAAGGCAACTTAATAACAAATTCGATAGGAAATAGTTTTTAAACAAGCAGCAAGTTGTTATTTTGTTGTATAGTGCATTCAATCCGGAGACACTGTACGTGTGTGTAAATATACTTTATCCACGGCCGTGATAGACCAAGGGCCTGTAAAAATAAACCTTTTACACTTTTAAACGGCCCTGGATAAAGTATAGTATTATACTCGTGTATTATTATAATCATTCGGTTCATTACGCTACTATCGGCTCGTGTCGCAAAATTCAACCTCATTGATTAACTATTAATTAATAATAGCAATTATTATACTCTCATTGAATAATATACTATTGTCATTAACCCTGCGCAGTGAGGGGAAAATTAATTAAATTTGTCAGTTGTTCAGAGAGTAAACGCGCCATTGTATCAAATAATTAATATTTTATTAATTAAATAAATATTAATTTTAATAAACTTTACCATGGCATAAGCTTAGTTATACATACATAGCAAAATATTTACTACTAAAATATTATTATTAAGCCAAGTGGAAAAAATTATATCTGTTCATAAATAAGAAATATTCAGAAACAGATAAGAATATTTATTCTTGCGAATTATTAAACTAGATATTATAATATATTATTTAAGTACAATTTAAAAACTCATCAAACGAGTCCAAAAACTTTCTGTGCAGTATGAGGCTTAAACTTTATCGGGTGGGACTGACTGACTGACCATCTAACTCCTAATTTAATATAACAGTAGCTCCTAACTAAACAGTAAATCCCTCAGTAAATCCTTATCATTTGTATTGTCGGTTTTTGTCGAAGCTTACTACAAGAACCTACAACTTTCGGTAATACCCGAGGGGCTGACCACGTCTGAAATTTGTACAAAAGAATTCCTTTTTGCAAAGAGTTCCTTTGGAGTTCCTCCAGAGTTCCTCCGAGTTCCTTGGGAGTTCCTCCTGTGTTCCTTCAGAGTTCCTCTCTGGAAGGGGTAATTTTTGGCAAATAAGCCGTAGAAATTACCGCTATACAAGCACTACTACCAATAAGGCACCCTCAAAAAAAAGCTTTGTCCCTGACGGTTTCAACCAAAACTTGGCGCCCCTACAAAAAAAAGAAATTGGCGCCCAAAAAAATACCTTCATGAAAAAAAGCTTTGTACTTGACAGTTTCAACCAAAACTTGGCAACTTGGCGCCCCTACAAAAAAAAAGAAGTTGGCGCCCAAAAAATACCTTCATAAAAAAAAGCTTTGTCCCTGACGGTTACTACCAAACTTGGCGCCCCATCAAACAAATAAAAATTGGCGCCCCAAAATTACATTCGAGAAAAAAAGCTTTGTCTCTGATGGTTTCTACCAAACATGGCGCCCCTGCAAAAAAAATGCGCCCAAAGGTGGGATATTTTGATAAGGTGTTTGTAACGGCTCATCTAGTTTGAAAATAAAAACGTTAATCCGCAAGGGTAATAAATAATATAATGGTTTCTGTCTTCTAAGAGTTCCTTGGAGTTCCTCCCGAGTTCCTTTGGCTTGTACAACCCCTCGGCTTTGTCCCTGACGGTTACTACCAAACTTGGCGCCCCTTCAGAAAACAAATTTGGCGCCCCAAAATTACCTTCAGGAAAAAAGCTTTGTCCCTGACGGTTTCTACCAAACTTGGCGCCCCTTCAAAAAAAATGCGCCCAAGGGCAGTAGGATGTTTTGATAAGGTGTTTGTAACGGCTCATCTAGTTTGAAAATAAAAACGTTAATCCGCATGGGTAATAAATAATAATTGTTTCTGACCGCGTTTGAAATTTGTACAAAAGAGTTCCTTTTTGCAAAGAGTTCCTTTTGGAGATCCTCCGGAGTTCCTCGAAGTTCCTCCAGAGTTCCTTTGGCTTGTACAAAAGATTTCCTTGCGGTCAGCCCCTCGGTTGAAACATTTTTTAAAGTTTTTTTTTTAGTTTTTTTTTTAAGTATTTGGGAAAATTCAATATACCATTTACTGTGAATAGTATATAATGGAATGCGTAGCATTATATATCTTCACGGCTTGTCTTCTTTCACGATATAATTTAGTTTTCTGTATATACATAAATAAATACTTTTACAATATAAATATCTGCCACGATAAAACCCTTATATCTAAAATAGCTTTTACAATTAATAGAAAATGTGATTAGTGCAACAGATAAAGCATTTGTTAGTAATTGTTAATTTGTGAAATTGTGCTAAAAAGCTTAACTTACTAAAATGTAATTTAACGTGTAGAAGAACTTGTCAAAGAGCACCATTTACCATGTTATTATTTAATAAATTGGAAACCTAGGAATTAATTCAAAATAATTAATCAGGATTAAAAATAATTATTTTGATTGATTATAATCAATTATTTCATATTTATTTACTCAAATATTTCACAAAATTTTGCAAACTGACGCCGCGTGGACCACATAAATCCAACCATTATTTATCCTGTCCTATATAGGCGCCGCGGTGCCTATACATGCGGCGCGCCGCATCCGGAGAGGAAGGCCATGATACCCCTGCACTCATAACAGGGGGGTCGGGACCCCTTGGAATGTTTTCTATACTTCTAAATATTATACAAGCTTCAAATGTTTTAAATATATTTTACTCTTTTTTATATTTAATAATAATTTATAACTTTCCTGTATTTTTTTTACTTTAAAAAGTTTTGGCCCCTCCTGGGATTTTGAAATTGTGGCGCCTATGTCCTGTTAGGTATAAAAGATAAAGTCGCGTTTAAGATGCAAGTCCTTTGCGAAACAACTTTACAATACGATATTTTAGAACGTATACAGAGACTGGATATTTGGACCAAAAGTTTTTAATATGCGGAAAATATTTGGTTCAAATTTTAATTCTCTATAGTTTGGTAGTTTAGTAAGTTTACAATGATCTATGTAGTTCAATAATAATAATAATCCGATTTGAAAGGAACACTTAAAATTATCTAAAACAATAGCAAATATTGTAATTCTATTAGAGATATTGTAATTTGTTTTAGATTTGAAAATTTACATAGCATATCGTCTTGTAAATTTCAGAACGTCGTATCTCAAAAAAGACAACTTTACAGAAATGAGAAATAACTCTTTCTCGCATTATTCATAGGTTGAAAATGTACTTTTTTTAATATAAATACATTTTTAATGATTAACTTACCTTAAATCATTTTATTGTGTATAAAATAAATAAATACAAATAAAAACCTAATGTTTATAGATACGACATTTTGATTCTCAAAATTAATATATTTTTTTAAGAGCTATGAAACATTATTATATTAATATTTTAACAAAATATAATTAATTATTATAATAATATTATTAATTATTGAAACATTTAAACTTCAAAAAGTTTTATAGGGGAACGTTCAAGTATTACGTAACGCTCCTAGGGGGTGGGGGTCCAAAATGATCAAAATTTGCGTTACGTAATACTTGAACGTTCCCTAACATGGGCAAATGCAAAAAGTGCGTTCCAAGATAGTCAGTTAACTAGATTTAAGAGACACGAGGTTTAAAAATTTATTAATTTATAATCATCTAAGATAGGACGTTACTATTTTGCCTATATTTTTTATATTTAAAAAAAATAGCAGGTGAAACTTATTTTTTAGATGTAAATTGATAATATAAAGCGTTTAAGTCCAAAATCTCTAAATCGAAAAAAATTGAGATACGACGTCCTGAAATTTACAAGACGATATGCAATATTAATGTAATGGATAAGCAAATATAAATTTTAAAATTCGATACAAATATAAATATATTAAGTTACGTTTAAATAAATGAAACTTTTTATTTAAGTACATATGACATAAAAGTTACATATGAGTAATATTGCTCATCGAAGTAATAAAAAAGGATTGTTTCTTATTAATAATAATTAAAAAGTAATAGTTTCACGTGTATTGCAATTATTAATTTCTCTTATTTATTTTAATGCTTATAAAAAGTTTATTTTTATTTATAATGCCTCGTCAGCTGTATTATGGCGATCCCTCCTTTACCTCCAGATTATTATAAAAAAATGAAGACTCGAATGAAGAGTAATAAATTATTAAGTACTATAGTACTATTAAAGTACTATAGTACTGTTAAAGGACTATAGTACTATATAGTATTATAATAGTAGTTATTCAAATTTAAAAATTAGGGGAAAGGGGGAATACCGCGCAGCGGGTAATTTCGTTCATTTAAATATCTAAAATATTAAGTTACTTAAAAAAATAAACCGTTTGCGCCATATCGTAATAAAACTATGTACAACCGTCCGCCGCACACAGGTAAAAAATTCAAAAAAAAAAAAACGGAAAAAAATCATGAAGCGTCGAAAGTTGAATATTTATAAACCTTATAATGTCCTCTAAATGATGTATATACATTTTTTGTTTGCGGTCTTGCTTAAAAAATTAAATTTAAGTGGCACATTGCATACAATATCTTACACTTATTTTTTTTAGGGCTGTATTTTTTAAATTTTAAAATATAGTACAAATATGGGGTATTAAATCATAGAAAGGTATGTTCGGACGCGTCCGAACGCATCAGTAAAAAAAAATT